>CM022764.1:27736172-28116909 GCA_012411365.1 Ameiurus melas | reverse complement strand
TGCTGTGATTTTTCACAGTTTTTCTTTCTAAAGTAACCACACCTTGATCTACGTGTTGAGATGAATTCTGAATTAAAGAACTAAAATGGGAACCTGTATTAAATTCCTCCATACTTTTAACGCAGTTATCAATAGAGAACTTTATTACTCTTTTATAAGTTCTGGAGAATGACTGATCCCTCTAGTTCATGGGTGTCAAAACGTACGGCCCGCAGGACGAGTTTTGAAAGTGAAAAAAAATGCATAAAATACACGAACTTGTCATTTTAATAAAATGCTATTCCTAAATCATCCGCTAGGGGGTAAAAGAACGCGGCACATCTCTGGGACTGAACAGCAGATGGCAGCAATGCGACGTCTGCTGTTTGTTATCACGGAGTAGTCTACTCTATTTTCTACTCGTCCCCACACCCCTCATTAGACAAAATGTCTGCCAAAAAGCAGAAAAGTGGATACAGAGTGTAGAGTTTTCCATGAAAAATGGACCGCTTCCTATTTATTCACAGAGATGAATGGGTAATAGTTTTTAAAAAAAAGTGCAATTTAATGTTAGTCAACAGCTTCAGTACAAAAGAGTTTGGTTTGGTGGAATCCTATTGTTCATGCAATGCCATACATTTAAAAGTTGAAATTCTATATTTTTCAGTTCCAAATACCTGTGAAGTTTTTTGCATTTGTACTACATACTGTGAGCAGTTGTAATGCACATATATGTGAATGATAATCAGAAGCAAATTGCACATGTTTGTCTTAAGAAATCTGAGGGTGTCTCATGATATATTTTATAAAAGGATATTTCATTAAATATAAATGTCTTTCCATGAAAACAAAGGTAAAAAACATGGACTTCTTGTTATTTATAGGTGATCATACTATGATTTTGCTGGCCCGGCCCACCTGACATGTAATTAGGCTGTATGTGGCCCCTGAACTAAAATGAGTTTGACACCACTGCTCTAGTTGTTTGTGTTTAAGCTTCAATCATCCTCACAAAAACAGTTAAAATATTGTTAAAGCTGCAGTACATAAAACAGTTTGAGGTTAGAGAGAGCAAGACAGAAGTTTTTGTTGACGGCATTTCATACTGAATAAACTAGTCATTGTGTTGAGCTGGAGGAGTAAATACCACAAAAAAGCTGTAGATGTTTTACATATCATATACTGAATAGCTTCAGAGAGTAAAATAAAATCTAAGATAAAATAAAGGTAACCTGAGTAAACACAAAATACAGTTTTTAAAATTATCGTTATTTATTGAAGCAAAAAATTTATCAAATACCAAATGGGCCTGTGTGAAAATGTATTTTCCCCGCAGTTACTAATTCCCCAAATCTATGAAACTGCATTGATAATGGGGTTCAGCTGGAGCTAGATACCACCAGGCATGGTCACTGAAAACCCTTATTAAAAATTATTTCCTAATGAAAAACTCGGCACAGTAGTGAACCTTCTAAGTGTTGGCCAACCTTCTAAAAATTCATCTAAAATCAGGCGTTAAACCAGACCTGGCGTAAACCAAACACAGAATTCCACAAAAGAAAATCATACCTACGGTCAAGCATGATGGAGGAAGTGTGATAGTGTGGGGATGCTCTGTTCCTTCAGGCTCTGGGCAAATTGCAATAATTGAATTCTGAACATGAATTCTGCTCTCTACCAGAAAATCCTAGAGGAGAATGTCCGGTCTTCAGTCTGTAAGTTGAAGCTCAAAGAGCCATTGGATAATGCAACAAGACAATGATACAAAGCGTAAGAGTCAGTCCTGGTCCTAGAAGTAAGTAAAGGTAAATCAGCTCCAGTTATCGGAGGTACTTGGTTGTAGTTATTGTTGCAAAGGTTGAACAACCAGATTTTTAAGTAAATTAATAAATAGAAATGATTGTGTGTTTACTCAGGTTACCTTGGTTTTCTGTTGTCTTGTTTGAAGATGTAAAACAATTTAGGATGAAATATACATAACACAAGAAATCAGGATCAGCAAATACTTTTTCAGTTTTTTAACAGTGAAAGCTCAAATACACTAGACAGTTTAAAGGTTACCTCAAATTATAATTGATATATTTATAAATTAATAAATATATATACATACTTTTCACAGCACTGTAAATGTCATTAACTTATTGCTTGGTGTTTTGGTACCTGTACTGTAATCACCCCTACGTTGTAGGTCACAGGGTGTGGCTTTATCGTGCTATTTATGCTGCTGTTGATCATCAATGCTAAACATTACATTAATGAGTTCAAATGTCATGCATGAAATAGGAATGTAAAATCTAAAAGCCAGAACCACATTATCAAACAATAGAGTTTTAAACCAATCACCTACCTGTTTATAATAAATATTTATAAATGGCTCTGTGTAATAAAGAGAATTCTCTATCAAAATCCTTTCCATTTATTCACAGTGAAAGTCACCTTTACCATTTAGCATATTTAGGTAAGTATTTACTTATTTATATAGGTATTAACCATTTTCTGGAAAACAAGGAAAAGGAGGAGAATTGGAATAAACAGGGGTCAGTTTAAAGTCTATTTCTTTACTGAGGGAAAAAAAATCATAAACCCGATTGTTTCTATTTTCAGTACGTTACTAATATCAAAACTCTGTACTTCCTCTTTTCTTCCTCTAAACTGTCACAGGGACTATGATGACAAAAACCAGTTGTGTTCTCATAACACATGTTTACAGCATAAACTGCAAGGATCACATCGGATAAAGTCAAATCTGATCCAGAGCTTAAGGTCATATACGGCCTCAGGTCCTTAATAAGAGCTGATAAAACCTGTTTCATTTCATCACTGAACTCACAACTGAAAGTTCTCTACACAAGTTGTGCAACAGGTTCGAGGTTGATGAGGGATAAGTTTCTATATAAATGGGTGTGTATGTAAAACATGCCAAATGTATGCAAAATACACCACCAGGGGGATTTTAAAATCCGAAAGCTATCAAAGCAGCTGAAGAACCAACACGCTCATCTTTACCAAAAAGAATTATGGCAACAACAAAAACCTCTGTATTTATTTACTTCATCAACTCAACACAGTGTTTATTAAACCAAGGCTTAAAGTTTAATAAGGGAGTTGAGTGAAAACCTTTACTTAACCTCTTCTTCTTTTGTACTCGGATACAAAAAGAATGTAGTTTTGAATATTTCTATCTTAAATAGACAAAAAATAGAGGCATAATGTGTCCTTTGAGGGTTTTTATTGCAGTACGTATCAGTCACTAATATAATGCACTGGTATGACTGCACATGACTGCACTGAGTAACTCTAAACAGGTACTGAACCACGTGACTTACAGGAACATTGTTCTATTAAATCACATGGTACATTTTGTCTCTCTGTTTGGATTTTTAATAATAGTGTCTCAAAATATCTTTTAAATGAATTATACACAGGTAGTGAGAGGACATTATTTAAAAACATTTCTCCTTTTATATAATTTTCCAACATTCAAAACAGATGCAATGTTAATGTAAATCATAAAGATAATATTTATTACACATTTATATTCAGTCCTGAGAATGATCAGGTGGAATGAGTGTTAAATGACTGGTTTCTACTTTTTAAAGCTGAAAAACAAGACCAGTGGTGTCCCATTTCCTTCCCTCTCAAGTTTACAGCACCCTCACCACTTCCGCTGGCATCCACTTCAAGTTTAAATGGTTTAGTGAAATCTGGGGCAGAAAGGACAGGAGAAGTACACAACAGATTTTTGAGAATCAAAGGCAATTAGACAATTAGAATTCCAAACAAAAGAAACATCTTTTCGAAGATTATTTTATTTATTAAATGAGCATGTTTGGGTTTTTTTCTGTGTTTTTCCCCAAATTGAAATATTTGCCACTGCGCGTGTTACTGAAAAACCTAAAATGTTGCTTGTCTTTACTCCGCCCACATTATATTCTTGAGTCTGGGAAATGCCACTTTTCGTTTTTAAGATTATTTTCAGGTATTATTATTATTATTATTATTATTATTATTATAATCTTTAAAAGACCTTCCGTTATGTTGTCTGTGGATGTAATTCAGGGTGTGATGAAGCCTGTGTCTGATCATAAACTCACTTCCTCATAATGAAATCTCACATGGTTAAATTTGATTAATGCGCAGTTTCAGCACATCTGACAAACTTCACACTCATTTTATATCTCTATTGGCCACTGTGTGTGCTGCCTGAAAAACAGTGTTGAGTGTCTTCTCCACCCAAACTGATGTAAATAATCTGGAGTTAATGAAACGAAACTAAAAGAATCGACGTCCTTGTGTTAGATTGGACTTTTATAGATGTCAAGTTTATGAATAATGTAATACAATGGAATGTATTTAATTTAATTATATAATTTTAACTCATCATGAGGAATAATTACACAAAAAAAGGTCCCCAGAACGTCCATGTGCAGGGTCTCCTTGATGTCCTACAGACTTCAAGACACAGGACGTCCAGCAGCCATCCGGGACACTTAGGAGACTTTCACTTAAAGTCTTAAAGAACGTCGTTTTATTGAACTTTTCGGCTAACCAGAGAAAACAGACATGTGAAACATTGTAAGGAACAAAGTACATTTATTGTAACTGAACAATTGTAAAGATGCTGTGCTCTCTGTGTGTGTGTGTGTGTCTCTGGTTGTCAGCTGTGGGCGGGGTTATTCCGCGGGCAATTCTTCTCGTTGGTTTCGAAATAAACACATTCAGTAGTGTTATGGTCTGATGTGTCTACAATGTTACCTATAAATCTCTTTACAGGTGAGGGAGACAAAATTTTGTGTTAAAACTGAAAAGCATTCACACAAGTCTCTTTTGAACCTAATATTTTAATTTGTACCTGTTTGTCTTTATTGGTGTGAACATTTACTCAGACGTTAAAGTGGGTGAATTCGGATAGTTGTTACCCGTTGTGCGTGTGTGTAAATGCACACATCACACTGCTCGAACTCTACACATGAACTCTTAATGTAACTCATAAAGGAACTTCATTTACATGGCGACTTCACACACACACACACACACATCTCAGACACAGCTTAGAGATCATGTACTCACTGTAAGAAAAATCCCCTCTATTCTTCTTTTACTGTGACATCAAGTAATGTAAGTTCTCATGACATGTATTGATGGTTTTTATTAGGATGTTTGATGATATTCTGATATTGTCTGCAGCTTTAAGTGACTTAATTTTTCCAAAGCAGTTCACGTGACCCTTTCTCCCTCATCAACCAAATGTATAGATTATAAATGTAAACTGTTCTGCTAGCTACTCATTTGAAGTTAAAACAATGGTGTCACCCACTCATGCAGTGTGTGTAGTGTGAAAGCAAACAATAAAATATAGCTATTGCTCGATCTCTTTAGAGACAAAGCCATGTAAGCTTAACAAATAAAAATGACTTGAGTATGAGCTCATAATCTTGTCGTTTCCAGGGCAACCTTTCCACATGTCTTCTCAGTCACAGATCAGAGATCATGACCTCAGCGTGTGAAAATTCCCTCTGTTCATGTTTTACTGTGACATCAAGTCATGTAAACTGAATTATGTTGATATTTTATGATCTGTGATATTGTTCTGATATTATTGCCCACAGTATACATTTGGAGAGTTGTTACATAAAGCGTAAAGCTAAAGAAACTTTTTGTTAATTACGCACAATATTTGGACATCCGTTATCTGTTTGATCATCTGGATCAAAGTGTGTGACCCAAAGCTATAATGCTGACAAATGGGTACAAATTATAATGTGCTATCTGTCTATCTGTATGTCTGTTGTGTCTGTTCCTCTGTACCTCAGTGAGAGAATAATAAATGTTTTTTTTGGCTGATTGTTTAGAACTGCTGGAATTAAATGTTATAATGCACTCACCTGATTGGGCTTTTTGCACGATCTGGGGCATGTTTTAGGGCAGTGGTGTCAAACTCTATTTTAGTTCAGGGGCCACATACAGCCTAATTAGATGTCATCAAAATATACACTTCATTTCATTATCTGCAGCAGACAGAATAACTTATTAGATGTTTTCTTATATCATAATTGAAGTATTGTTTCCAGGGTTCGCTGCTAAACTGCCCTAGGTGTCCCAAGTGGTATTGGTACTGAAGCTGTGTATCAGAGGTTCTCAACCATGTGTAACTAAAGCCTCCAATATTGAGGAGACCAGGAATAATGACAATTTATTCTATATAAAATATATCTCTATATAAATTATTCTGTAATATGTTTTTGATAAATAAATTGTTTTTGTACTTTTTTAATTGATTTTCATAACTTGTGATTTAAATTTTTTTTTTGAGGAGGCCATGTATAATAATTATCTATTATCTACCTACTGGTTTCTTTTTTTTTTTTGCTTTTGTACCTTTTTTTATGCCTTTTATAAAACTATATAACGGACAGGTATGGAATGTGAACGATCAAAAATGTTTTTTGAACAATTATGACTACTTTGAACAAGAGAACTAGGCGGTAATAACATGGACTAGTTAAAAGGAAATTCTATTTTATCATCTTATATTTGATATTATGTATCCTCTTATATTATGAACTGCTCTCAAATATATGATGAATGTAATCATTTAGTTACCTCTTTGAATAAGCTGATCAACTGCTATACTTGATTATATTATGTACTTCTGTGTCAACATGACATGGGACTTATTTTGTATTATGACTAAGTGCTGTGTTTTGACTAAATCTGTCTGAGACTTGGACCAGTAGAAACCGTCCACGCACTGCTGTTATCAATGTGTACAATGTGTATAATTACTTCTGTTTTGAATGAATAAATCGGGAAGTCTCTTTTGAACACGCTCATATCCGTCAGTGTGTGTGTGTGTTCACTTCAGACTCTCCAGGCGCCTGACTCTGCAGCAAACCACACACACTTTCTAGATCATAGCAACATAGAACTAGTAACTCAATGTTACTAGAAGGTAATGGTAAAACAGGCTGGAAGTCATGACGAAGATCACAAAGGTGTAAACGGTAGATTCCTGTGGGGTGAAATCTAACAACTAGTCTACATGTAAAACATCTCGCATGTCATTCGTCTTGCTTTTTAAAAACAATCATCTATGAATAATGTAAACTGGGAGGAAGGGCACGTGAATGGTGAAAGGGCACGTCCACACCCCACCAGGAGGGCATGACCCCCGGGTTGAGAACCATTGCTGGTTATAATCACTTTTGATAATTAAGGCACTCTGATGAACAATTTCTAAGGAACAATGTGCAAGTTTAATCAACATGTGACCGTATTTTTAAAATAACAACAGGGATGAAACACACACCAGCTTTACATTCCTTCATTTATACTTTTACTCCAAAACACCTGTATATTGACTTTATATTTGTATTAATGTTAAAGTACATAACTTAAAGGTCATCACTAATATCACTGTTAGACTCTTAAACTCATCTTCTTCAGTAAACATTTCTCCCAGTCAGGGTCACAGTAGATCCGGAGACTCTCTCAGGAAAACCGAGTGCAAGGCAGGAATACACTCTAAACTGAATCAGTCCCTCACGAGGCATCACAGAAGCACATCTTAATATTCTCCTTCACACCCAGGGGAAGTTTAGAGTAACCAGTCCAAATACCTGCATGTTTTTCAGGGAACTCTGGAAGTGCACTGTTTTTACTGTTGAAAATCTGTGTGATTTTTGTTTAATGCATTTCCCCATGATTACTGTTCATTATTCTTATCATTCACACAAAAAGGTCTTTACCACAACAAACAGAATCAAATCTGTAAATATTTTATTAGCAAATTTATATATTTTAGATTATAACTAATATTGTCCTGCATAATTAAGTACCAAGTGATATTGGTGATTTGATTGAAAACCAAACGGTGCTGTATAGATATATGGAATTGTTTTTAAACATAAGAAAATCAACTATATAGTGTAACAGCTAAACAGAATCAATGTTTATTTCATTCAAAACAGAGGAAAAAAATTACTAAAAAAATTACATTCATCAAATACACCACAGAAAAAAAAAACATTTAATCTAATTAAATCGTAATATTTTATATAAAAGAAATATATGAAATTCAGATACTTTTGTTAGCTCTCGAGCTCCATTTCGCCCCTCTGCCTGTTGTACACTGTAGAAAATGTCTCTGTTAGATTACGTTATGTTAGAAACGTGCATCAACACAGAAATGGTTTAGTGACCACAAAATCAAGGTCCTGCCCTGACCATCCCAGTCCCCTGACCTGAACCCCATAGAACACCTGTGAGGTGAACTGAACAGGAGAGTCCACCAGCGTGGACCTCTCTGGAGAGATGGAGCCATGTATTCTCCTACCCAGGGGTGGACTTTACCATTAACCAAAAATCGGTGATTGCTTTAGGCCCGAGCTACCAAGGGCACGCAAAACGCTGCATAAACTTATGGTTAAGTCGTTTTTCATTTAATTATTTAATTATTTGTTAATTAATTATGATTTTCTAAAAACCAATAGGCTAAAATGGCATCAGAATGCTTAATTCATGACTGCCCCCCCACTCCCCCCCACTCCATTGGACTATTCCACAATGTTACTGCGCATGTGCGGTACAACACTTTGACGCTCAAGCGCTACAGCTGTAGTAGGTTACTGTTGTTGCCAGGACCACTTTATTTACCATCTTGTGCCTCTGCATCACAACCCGTAAGTATGATTAATTATTTATGTGTGTATTTTTCTACCGAGTGTTCCAAATGCGCGGTTTAGTGTTGTTACACAGCTGTTAGCTTCTGCTACCCGGCTAACTCACCTTATTAAAAAATACCTCTCCTAATCAGCCGTGGGACAGATTTGACCTGCAGTTTTATCGCTTAGGTCAGGAACACACTGATTATTTTTTATCCTAACCGATTTTTAAACAGTGGAGAGCACGGGCATCAGGACAGTTTGACCCGAGTTTAACTTTATAATCCTCCACACTAGAAGGTTCGGTCAGAGCGCGAGACACACACCTTTCTCACGGAAACTCGCGTTTCATCAGACATGACTTCAGTAGATAAGATCACTCGCTCTTCGTTTTATTTGATTCGATTCGATCCGCTGTGTTTTTTTTTTTTTTTTTTAAACCTCGGATGCATGTAAATCTATTGTATGTTAACTTTAAAACAAAATTAGACACGTTTCAAATCCATAATAGATGCGTTTTAACGATAAAAAAAACTGAAGTCCTACATCCTGTTGCTCTGTCATGGGCCGAGGTACGAAAATATCCTTATTTTATCCACACAAGGGTTCATGTTAAACATATTGATCAGGTGTTTCACTCCTGAAGGAGAAGATGGACATCATGTGCATACTTAAACTGTTATTAACCCTCTGCTGTCGAGCTCAAAACATGAATTCAGCTCCATATTTGACCTCCATATTGATTAAAGATTAGTTCTGTGTCGCATGCTGCTGCTTCAGTAAGTTTAAACAGGATTAGTTTAGTAGTTTAGTAAATTTAACCACAAACGGGTTTAATTTGATCATTTTGTCCACCTGTCAGTGGATGAAGTGCTCTGGTCTAGAGCTTTAACTTGTAGAAGTGGTTTGTGTTTATTGTCACGTACAATGAAATATTAGTTTGTTTAGGATTGAGATGTCTCCTGTGGAACAGTACATTTTGTGTATGTGTGAAGTCATTTAACACCTTTTGGATTGAGATACTTGCATTAGATTCATCACATGGTAGTATACATGGAACCACAGGATGTGGTCACAGAAATTTGTCAGGCAGTCAAGGGGAATGACCTGCAGAGGGCGCTACTGACTCCTTAAATATCTGTTACACAAAGAACTCTTTTTGAGCATGTGAAGACCTGATGGCAGCCATTTAATGGTTTCAACACGGTGATGTTAAATGTATTGAGTAAAACGATCACTGTCTCACTGTTCTGTGGGCAATTTATTTATACCTGTCTGGTATGGAATTGTATTTATATTAATTGTATATAATTGTATGCATGTGTGTTTAGGAGTGCACCTTAGTACTTATTATTCATTGTCAGACAGTGTTTGATAACTAAAATATCCACTAAAATATCTCTCTTTTTCGACAGTATCAGCCAGAGGAGGATGCCCTCCAGGTGTTTTGATTTGTAAAATTTATTTATTATTATTTTATTTTTTTTAAACCACACCGTGGTATCGACTTTAGTATTGATAACTTTTGGTGGTATCAGTACTGATTACTAGATTTTTGGTATTGTGAATATCTCATAGGGATGTCACAACAACAGAAGAAATCAGGATCAGCAAATTCTTTTTCACAACGGTGAAAGCTTAAATACGCTAGACAGGTTAAGGTTACCTCAAATTATTATCATTATTATTTTTTAATGTAGTTTCATTTTTATTGAACATTTCTACTGAACATTTCTGCTGAACATTTCTACATCGCCCAACAGCAGTAATCATTCACATTTTTTTTTTCTTTTTATACAAAGGAAAACAAAGTTAAAAATATTGAAAACCCACCCCCCCGGCTCATCGTGGCTACCCGATAACTGGTTATAAAGATATTGTAAAATCCAACAGTCACAAAAATTTAAGTGGGAAGTGTCTAACTCAATAAAGTTTACAATAAAGGGATGGCATTTATGAATAAACTTGTCCGTACAACCATTCATCCTGTATCTTATTTTCTCGAGTTTCAGAAAAAACATCACGTACTTTATCCACTGGAAGGTAGATAGGTATTTAGCAGACTTCCAATCTCAAATTATAATTTATAAATTAATAAATGTATACATACTTTTTCACAGCACTGTAAATGTCCCAGTTACATCAACACCACGGACATCAGGGTGTGGAGCGTTACTACTGAACTAATACATCACTGGTGTTGTTGGCCAGGGATGTATGCAGAAGGGTGGCACAGTGTTGTCGGGAATGCGAGCGATGTCAGCGCGGCTAAAGACGCTCGACCACTTGCTCGGGGCTTTATGGGTCATGTCTTGGCCTCCAAGCCTAATGAGATTTTGGCTATTGATTTCACAATGCTTGAGCCTTCTCGTTCTGGGCATGAGTATGTTTTAGTTTTAACAGATGTGTTCAGTAAATATACACTAGCCATCCCGACTAGGGACCGAGCGAGGCGGGCAGTTGTACAAGCGTTGGTTAGAGTGTTTTTTAGGTTCGGGGTCCCAGGTTGTATCTACTCTGACCAGGACCGGAATTTTGAGTCTGCCCTTATGAAACAACTCTGTAGGTTTTACCGGATTGAGAAATCTTGGACAACACCCTATCATCCAGCTCGTAATGGCTATTGTCGAACGGTTCAATCAAACACTTCATAACCTTTTGTGCACTCTCCCTGCTTCCAGGAAGCGGGAT
Organism: Ameiurus melas; assembly: GCA_012411365.1. Lineage (NCBI taxonomy): Eukaryota > Metazoa > Chordata > Actinopteri > Siluriformes > Ictaluridae > Ameiurus > Ameiurus melas. Next base: position 28,105,576 of record CM022764.1, on the reverse strand, counting down.
TGGAAATCTTGTCTCCAGCAGATTTTGTTCTGCTATAATACCACTCCCCACCTGGCCACAGGTGAGTCTCCATCTTTCCTGATGTTTGGTCAGGAACCTAGACTCCCTGTTGATTTCCTGTTGGGGAGGGTTCAGGAACTGTTTGAGAGGGGAGTTCATGAGTATATTGTACAGCATCAAGCAAGGATGCATATGGCATTTGAGGGGGCACGGGGAACATTTGAAGGTTGCGGCTGAGTGTCGTAGAAGCGGCATGATCCACACGTTTGTGATTCACCATTGAGTGAGGGTCAATTGGTTTACCTCCGGGATCATAGTGTGAGAGGGCGTCATAAAATCCAGGACCTGTGGAGCTCAGTGGTGTATGAGATTGTGAGGGCACCAGAAGATGGAGGGTGTGTGAATGCCGTGGCACCTGTAGATGATCTGGATAATGTTAAGCATGTCCATAGATGATGAAGACTCGAATACATCGAGGTTTGCCAGTTGTTCCTCCTAAAGGCTCCCCAGTTAAACATCTGTCTTCATCAGGGGACTCGGAGGAACTGGACCTTATTGTGGCCATTTCAGACGCCTCGCAGGTCGGGTCAGGTCGAACTATGGTTCTAGAAGCACCAGTGACCACTCCTGCAGAAGTAATAGGGCTCTCCAATGAAGTGTCCCTGCCCTCTGTAAACAATACGTTGGTGTGTGATATTGAGGTTCATTTGGGTCCCACGGGTACATCTTTTTTTCTCCCCCAGGGCCAGCCTAGATAAGGTGTGAGAGCTCTGCGAAGAACGAGACGAGCCACAGCAGGGCAACATTCTAATGTCCACCACCTTCCACGAGCAGTGGAGAATATATAGAGATGCAGCATGTGTTCCATCGTCTTCATTTAGTATTAGTTCAGAGTTGTTTAGGCCTTGGGAATAATGCCAGTGATTTTGTAACCCATCGTTGGGGAGACGATGCAAAAGTAGGGGGTAGAATGTAGTTAGGTGTGCAGCAAATAGAATGCCACCCTTGTTGACTAAGTGACCAATGAGCTGTCTTCCTTACCTTAGTATATAAGCTGTGTTTTATGCCTCATGGAATGTGCCATTGTCGAGAACGCGCCTTTCTTTCATTACTACGGATTGCAGAGGTATGTGCTGTTAGCTTTGTCGCCAGCTGTTTGATGCTAGTTGTCCGCTTATTATGCGATTTATTTGTTTAGCATGACGTTGGGCTACCGAGACTGTATGTGTGGGGCGCTGCTTGCTCTCAGCGTGGTGTGTCATCAAGGCTCCCAACTGCGTGGCGCGGTCATTTAATGTAGCCCCGGTCGGAGCACCAGCTGTTCCTGCTATGACTATTAACGAAGCTATTGTATGATTTTCGTATGTTGCCATGGATGAGGCAATAGAGGTGGTAGACCCCCTATAACACCACTAAGACCTATTGCCTCTTCTGGCCCAGATGTTGTTGTAACCTCACCACCCTCAGTGAATCCTCAGCAGGAACGTTCACACAGAAAATGGAAAAGGGTTGGAATTAGGGAACTGATCATGGAGATGGAGAAGAGGGAAGCTGAGAGAGAAGCAGCTTAAAGGGATGAGAGAGAGGAAAGAAGAGAAAGGGAGAGACAGGAGAGGTGAGAAGTGGAGGGGGGGGGGGATATGAGGTGCAGCGGGTGCAGTGTACAGTGAACTGTGGTAAAGTAGTAAGTTTCCATTTCACTTGGACTGAAGTGGTTAAGATGATGCTGACTGAAAGGTTGTGAGTTCAAATCCAAGCTGTAGAAGCTTGGCCTTAACCCTCAACTGCTCAGTTATATGAATGAGACAAATGTAAGTCGCTCTGGATAAGGACCAAAATGTCATAAAAATTTAAGCAGAAAAGGTTTTTCTTTTCTGTGTTCAGCTGTAGGGGAAAGAGTTCCTGAATTTGTTGGTGTGATGGTGAAGACGCCCGTAGAAAACAACTACAATGGAGATGCATATTAACCCCATATACAGTCATTGATGGTATCATTTGAAGGCTTAAACACTCAACTTTAATCAGAATCACATCAATGTTGTATTTGTTACATAAAGTAGCACGATGGAGAATAAACATCATGCATTTATTACACTGTATATGGATAAGAAAAAGCATTTAAGTTAAGAAATATTAAGGTGGAAATCAAATGTACCCCAGGGGAAATAGGTTAATAGCATAACATTTTAGTTTGAACAAGTTTGAAAAATTGAACAATCACACAATCAACAATCAGAGAATGTAGAAGAACTGTGGTTAGATACACATTCACACACAGCCCAGTGTGGAAGTTGTTGGTGGATGCCACTTCTGGCGAACACTGCAGCTCGGAGATCCCCTGGCGATTAGAGATTGTGGAGCACAGCACAACACGCAACAACTTCTGGCATGAAGGCAGGACTTACTTGGAGCAACAGCGTGATTTGAGCATCCCAAAGGCTCGCGTAATGATGTTCTGTGCACAAGACAGCTTCCGCCCCAACTCGTTGAGAGGAAAGCTAGTATCGGTTTCCGGTGTGTAACTGAGGCTATCGTTCATTTCAAACAAATTGAGGAAACACCTAGAATTTGGTGAAGCACCTGAAAAACGGTCCTATATTATGTTTGTTTGAGGGAGCTGCACTGTTGACGTGAAACCTGCTAAGGTTATGCTCCATGTAATGTTAGCGATAGCCAGTTATTTGTTAGCGACGCTAGCACATTAGTGTTATAAACTACCTCCTAATGGTTCACCATGCATCTCCATTCAGCCCGTGTCCTGTCAGCTACATGTAGCCTCATGTCACTAATAATTATTCACATGTTCATGATTTTAATAAATCTTTTTGGCCTGCCACCATATCAGTGAATTTAAACTAATGATTACATTCAGAGTATAAGGGGTGTGTATGCATGCATGGGTGTGTACGCGCCTTTAGGAGTGCACCACCACTCATTGTCAGACAGTGTTTGATGACTAAATACCCCCCTTCCCTCTCTCAGGGCTGCACGATTATGGCCAAAATGATAGTTTTATTTTGATCAATATTGAGATCTCGGTTATTTATGACGGTTATTCATTGATTTTTATGGACAAAATTTTTTTATTGCACTTTCACATTTAATTAAACAGACGTCGGCTTTCACCTCCATGTTGTGCTACATTCCTGCTCATGTACAAATCTTTACATCAAATTCGACTGATCTTTAAAGTGCATCATCTCGTAGAAGCAAAATATAAATAAAATTGTACCCAAAATATAGGATAAGTAGAAATAAATACACCATCAACCAAATGAAAATGTGCATCAAATATAACAATATGCAACCAAATAAACAATTCAGGTGAATGCAGAAAAGGCAATAACAGTGTTTACAGGAGGAGAGACGCAGACAGATCACCCGGTGCAGGGACGACGTCATTTTGTACCAGAACTTGGAATTTATCATCACACTGGTTCCTTCGACAACAACCCAATAGGATTTTCATGTAGACTTTTGAATTATTGCAAAAATTATCAACAAACGTTTACAACACGAACACGTTCTGTCCCTCAAGATCATTTTCAAAAATCAACAACTTTTATGAAGTTTGAAGCCTAAATACAATCTCCAGAAATAAACAGCTAACTGTACACTATAAACGAAATACACCACGGTCACTCGACTTCACTGTCACCATCACCAAGCCTCCGACAACTTTCCAAAACTTTATTTAAAACGTTTTCCATAATACGGATTTACTCTGTGGATGAATCTCCATCTATTTTTGGGGGGGGAATTGTGCACAGCATGCAAATTTATTTCCTGTTCGGTGTTACGACGATGTTTAATGTCCCCAACAGCCTCTGTAGTCACGTTTAGCAACTTGTTAGTGTCATGATTTTCCCTCGCACAAACCCTGGAGCTCGCAGTGCACTCTTTTAAGGATATTGACTTCGTTTACTTTCTACATGTCTGTAGATGTGTTTTTATATCTACATTTCTGTCCTGTCTCTGCCCCTGTATTGTCATGTTATGTGTCTACAGAAAGGCTACCAACAAGGCACAATATAATTTTAAATAAATAAATGAGTAAAATAAAAATATTTTGATGTGGTCATCTTTGAGCCCCTTGAATACTCTGTTAGGTCTATAACTGTATGCACGTAGTTCGTGCATGTGCACGGCCCTTCATCGCTCCGAGCTTACTGCTGTAAGTGGAGGTTGTGAAATTCACACATCTCACTCTGGTTGCTAGGCTATTTGGCGCGTCAAACACGTCATTGTTCGGTCAAATTTATTCGGCCTTTTCACTAATTTCGGTTGCCGATCATTCGGTGCATCCCCAGTTCATGGATATTTGCTGCGTGCTCCATGGGGAAAACTTGAGAAGCCCATTGGAGACGATGATGGTGATTATCATGTAATAGTATTGATGTATGTGACACTGTGGAACTGCTGGTGATTTACAAGGATATGACTTTATCTATCCTACTGGAATCTGAAATGAAATATTAATGTATATTGTATAAGTAATATAGCATAAATAAATAAAAAGAGAAATGATTATAAACCAATCAGCACTCTGTTACCTTCTGATATTAAATATATTTCTTTTTTGACACCTTCCTTTCCTTGTTTTAGAAAATGTTCACACGCTCCACCAGACACTATCGGGGCATCATGACCTCCTTTTATTCCATTTGCATTGTCTTGGGTACCGTGTGTGTGAGTAAGTAACTTTTTGTTATAAAATAGATGAAATAAGGCTCTTAACCCTCTTACCCCTACGTTTCCACAGTATTATGTCCCTATATACCCCAGAGAAACAGCACGCCAACCCTGAGTTCCTGGGCCAAAATCAACATTTTTAGGCCTTGAAACAACTTATAATAATGTATTTGTGTAATATTACTGTGAAAATGAAGCATTTCAGTATTTTTACTAAACTTCGAGCACAATTCTTAACTAGAGAATTTAGGAAAAAATGCTCGCTAAAATCCCTCTACTCATTTAGAAGTACCATACGAGCATCAGCGTGGTCAATGCCTTGAATAAATTCAAGTAAATAATAAATAAATAAATGCATTTTAGCGCCAAAAGTCAAGTTTCTGATGATAATCAGAGCAGCAGGTAGTGTTCTCACGAGTGCACAGAAATGGTCACGTTATGACTCCAAACCCCTGCAGTGTCAGTCGCTCTGGTTGATGCTGAAGATGAAGACGGATCAGGGGAATCAGGAGAGTTTAGTTCACTATCAGTTTCGGTTTCAACATCGCCTGAACTTTCACTGCCTGTGTAACTGTGTATGTTTTCTTTTTTTTTTCACTGTTTTAGATGTACATGTGTTCACTGTAGGTGGAACTTTAGCTGGAACACGATTAGCTTTTCGCTTTGGTATTTTAAGTTCACTTCTACTATTACACCAATATTCACGCTTGGATCAGCTTCATCGTAATGACGGCGTAATAACGTTGTGACGTCATCAACCTTTTGGGTCAAATAATAATAATTAAATAAGTAAGGAATCATAGCAGAGTAAAGCCGGTACACCGGCCTTACGGGGATAACGTTTACACTCTAAAAATGCTATATCGGCCTTACGGGGATTTGGCATAGACGACCAAGCCGGTATATCGTCCTTACAGGAATAGATCAAAGACGGGCAAGACGGTTTTTCGGCCATACGAGGTAAGAGGGTTAACATAAGATCATTGTCTAAAAGGTGACAAAGTAATCTAGATTATAATTTTCCATCTCAGACCCCCTCTCTGCAGTAACTGAGTCCACTTTATCTGGACATGTGGGGTCTACAGCTGTCCTGCTGTGTAAACTGCAGAGTGAAGACACTGGAACACCGTATATTACCTGGCAGATCGGAATTGAGATTGTGTTTAAGCGAGACGGTGAGGAGACCTATCAGGGTGAGGGATATGAGGGGCGTGTGGACGTTCCTGTGGAAGAGCTGCGTAAGGGGAACTGTTCCTTGGTGTTGCGCAATCTGAAACCTACTGATGCCACTGTCTACACGAGCTACCAGATAGTGAGACACACCAAAAAAAGAGAAAAGATCAGCCGTGTTTATATCTCAGTCGATGGTAAGTGAGTTAATCTCTCAGTCGATGGTAAGTGAGTTAGTCTCAGTAGATCACACACTGACCATTACACACATCAGAAATCAAAGCTGGACATGAGGAACAATGGGAAAGGCACTAAGCTTACTGTAGAACAAAAGCGGTTCATATGGGGCGATTTAATGATCTCAGTGTTTTAACTACTAGTCGAGGACTTCTTCACTGAACAGATCATTACAAAGCTCTTTATGGGGCAGTTGTGGCAGTTGGTAGAGCGGGTTGTCCACTAATCGTAGGGTTGGCGGTTTGATTCCTGGCCCGGGTGACTCCACATGCTGAAGTGTCCTTGGGCAAGACACTGAACCCCAAGTTGCTCCCGATGGCAAGCTAGCGCCTTGCATGGCAGCTCTGCTACCGTTGGTGTGTGAGTGTGTGTGTGAATGAGACACAGTGTAAAGTGCTTTGGATAAAAGCGCTATATAAGTGCACATTTACCATTTATGTGTGTGTGTTAGATTGAGCAGGAGAACACACAACACCTGTCCATCTTTTTTGTTTCATCACACACTTGTAGAAGCATCACAACTTTACATCTAAATCATTTTCATTACACGAATGTGCAGTAGATTTTTAAATCAGAACGTCTTTACCCCAGACAGCAGGAACAGTGGAGCTGAAATCATTCTCTTGGTTATTTGTACAATGTATTACCTATGAAATACTATTTAAGTGATCTTCATTGTCAAAATATTCAGCTGACTTTATTCTAAACTATTTGATCATTTATTATAATCACATATTCTAGTGTTACTAATATGAAAGCTTTTATTTTAGTGGAGAGGGAAAGTTAATAAGGCATGTTAAACAGTACTGGAGTTAAAGTTAAGACTGAGAATGTAAACACTGAGCTACATTAGTAGTGACCTGACCTACATGTGTCCCTGATCTACAGGTACAAAGTACAACACTTTAGCATCATTGAGAAGAGTTCACACAGAAGAGCTATGATTGTACCAAGATGATCAAATGTTTTTTTTCTCTTACAGAAAACCTGAATGAAGAGAATAAAGCTGTAAATGAAGTTCCCAGAGGTGAGATATACTTGTGTGTTTAATTATCTGTAAAGCAGATTTAATTTCTTATACAGCCAGTTACATTCATTCCATTTATTTCAGTATGTTAAGTTCACTGGACTTTTTTATCCCTAATGAATTCTGTCCTTCATTTTTGTTATTTTTGTTTTTAATTTCCCCCAAAATTTTCTAACTTAGTTAATTATATTAGATGGCCAAAAGTATGTGGCCTGATCCTTACACCCTGAGCCTTAGACCTGTCACTGCTCAGCCAGATCAGAACTCGAAATCCCAAGATGCTACGCGTGCTTCTCAGGCACGCATGCGCTCTCCATCCCCGGAGTTCTGATCCAAGACACCTGTCACTAATCACAGACTCGCACTCAAGCACGGCTACTTAGGTTTGCCAGTCACAGAGTTGCATTGCGAAGTATACGCTCAGTGAACCTCTTTCTCTGCGTTACCAAGCCTTCCGATTATCTTTGATTACCTCGTTACCTCGACCTTTGTTTCCGCCTTCGACCACGCTCTTCGTCTTGCCCTCCTTACTCTGTTCGTCCGATCGCCTGACCCCTGCCTGTTACTCGTTTACGATTCTGCATTATCCTCGTCTCTACGCTGCGTCCGCCGCTTGCTCTTGCCTCCGTGCCCCTTCCCCACGAACTCCGTGACAAGACCCATATGTGGTTCTGACTTTAAATTATTGTGGAGCTGCAGTGATTTTTCCCAGTGAGGAGCCAGTGAACACAAACCATACAAAATAATAACAGAGTCACCAGTTTTTCCTTTAATTTGTCAGCCTCCTCTGTACCTGTGTGTATATACATGTGTATATTGTTTGGTTTTGGTTGTAAACCTCACTGCTTAGACTAGAAAAAATAATACATTTCTGTTTTAATACATTTTAATACAATAATAATACATTTAATACATTTCTCCAGATGATGCAGGAATGAAGTGTCCTCAGCTACTGATCATGCTCTTGTCCCTATCATGTTTACTCCTGTAATGTTTCTTTCGGCAGAAGCCTGCTTTTTTATTTTATTTTTTTTTCAATTGAGCCAGTTAAGAATCCGCATTACTAGTGTTCCAAAAACACATAAAAACTTTAGTCTGTAAAAATAGTGAAAAGAGCAGTTTAAAAAGAATAGCGCGTATTACATGACTTCTAAACAAAGATCCTTACGAGGAAAATCTCCGTAATGTTTAAACTAGGAGATAAGTATTTTCCAGAGATGTATTCCATTCGATGTGTAAAAACAGTAATGAAGTGAAAATGAACCCAACCTCTCACTCACTAAACCCCGCCCACACATATGTGTTTTCTCTCTCGCTCTCTCTCTCTCTAAACACACCCACACACGTGTTTTCATTGTGGCCAGAACGTTCTGCCAAAATGTCAATCATGGAGGTAGAACTAAAGGTCTAATTTATGGCCTCGTCCTTCTCAAGACTGCGTTTCTCTAGGAGTGCTTAATTTATGGCCCTTTGTTTCTTCCTGACCAAGAGTTTTTATGACCAGGGGGTCATGGTGTGTTCCTATAGGCTTGTTTATGATAATGAGTGTCTGTGGGGGTGTTAATGGGTTTTAAATGGCATGTTAAGACATTATGGTTAAACACAGAAGACAGTCTGCAACTAACTGCTACAGTGGCTACACCGAGAACTCCTAATATCTCTAGAAGATGGTCCTGCATCACTCCTATAAGAGGCTCTGATGAAAAGCCTGAAGGGTTAACTTTTGCAACAAGGTATTAGTTTGTCAAAAATTCTTCATGGGGATGAGCTTGTAAAGGATCTGTTGTTTAACCCAGAGCATTGCGTAACCAACTCCGGAGATCCTCTCTTAAGATGCTGTGATGATTAAAACGGGGCTACCTGTGTCACAAAAATACTAGATCTTGTGACTGAATGTGGCGGACGTATTAGAATTGCAGACATTTTACGTTTGTGTACATATGTGTGCGATGTGTGTGAAATTCTGCTGTCGAGAAATGATCAGACGGTTGTCTGTGAAATAATCGATGCATTTATAGCGTATGTGGTTGACAAAAACCCAGTGATTTGTATAAAGTTCCTACAATGCCTCGATGATGTTGTGTGACAATGTTTATGATCTTTTACTGAAATAAATAACATGACGTTTAGGACCATATGTGTTATTCTTTTGTGGTTGTTAAAGTGTCGACATGTCGGAGGATATGAAAAAAGTCTATTCCACACCTTCAAATGCGGGGTCTTTTGGTGGTAAAAAGCATTTAAAAGACGGGGTTTTAAAAGAAACAGGGGTTCGTTTAACAGTTTCGGATTGGCTCGCCGGCGAGGATGCTTACACGTTACACAGAACTGCTCCATTAAATTACAAAAGAAATCGCGTTTTTGTTTATGGTATTGATATGCAGTTTCAGGCAGATCTGGTCGATATGTCTGTCAAAGAAACAGCCAAAGAAAACGACAACGTTCATTTTCTGTTGACGTGCACAGATATGTTTAGTAAATATGAATGGACTCGGGTTTTAAAAAATAAATCCGGTGTCGAGGTGTCTAAAGCTTTCCAATCTATACTGGATGAGGGCAGGGTTCCCTGTAAACTATAGACAGATAATGGGAAAGATTTTTTTAATAAACATTTTCAAAACATGACAAAAAAGTACAACATACAACATTTTGCAACAGCCACCGATTTAAAAGCGTGTATCGTAGAACGTTTTAATAGAACCTTAAAAGGTCGGATGTGGAGATATTTAACTGCTACAAACTCCAAACGCTATATCGATATTCTTCAAGACATCACGGATGGATACAACGCCAGCGATCACAGGAGCATTAAGATGAGGCCTATTGATGTGTCCATAAATCTGCTGTGTATAAAAACCTTTATGGATCTAAAGACGGCCCCGGAGTAACTCCTAAATTTAAATATAAAGCAGGCGACATTGTTAGAATTTATAAAGTAAGAGGTCCGTTGACAAAATGTTATAAAGAAAACTATACACACGAGGTGTTCACCGTGACAGAGTGTATATCACGCGAACGTCCCGTCTATAGATTGTGTGATTATGACGGAGTGTCACAGTGCGGCCAGCAGAGGGCACTGTGGCACTGGGTTTAGCCACCGGACCAATCCCGTGTTTTTTGTTTTGGTTTGTACTTCCTGATTTGACACCGTGTTTGACATTCGGTTAATTATGTTTAGTTTGAGTAAACGCCGGGTATTTAAGGCTCCCGAACAATGAAGCACGTTGCTCTGTATTATTGAAGTGGTGGTAACACTAGTCGTTCTAGTTATGGTCACGATATTATAGGTGTAGCGGACTTCAGGTTTATTCATGCTTTGTTTGTTTGATCTTTATGTTTTCATTTAATAAAGAGTTTGATCTGCGATTGCCTCCGTCTCCCATCGATGGTGTTTTTTATGAAGAGGAATTACAAAAAAATTTGTGAACAAAAACAAAACATTTAAAGTGGAGAAAGTTTTAGATAAGAAGAAACAAAGTAGAAAAACAATGGTATTGGTTAGATGGCTCGGATGGCCCTCAAAATTCGCATCGTGGATTGACCAGAAAGAATTGGTCGATGTACAGACCCCATAAAACAGACGAAACCTAGTAGATGTCACACACTCGTGTAAAACCAACCATGAGTGCAGGTGGTTTTTATGTAACGCTTCCACGTAATGCATCAAGAAATGTTTATCCGGAAAATAGTATCTCGTGTTATACAACTCAACTATCGAAAACTATCAATCTAAAAGGAGAACGGCAAGTCGGGTTAATCGAATTTGAATATCCGATGTCGTGGTACACGTTTAATGAGGAGGATGCTACGTACATTTTCAACTATGGTGAAACAACGAAGACAGAGAATCGGGTCACCGAATATAATATTGAAGGCAATATATCAAACGCATCTTACAGGTTAAAGACCGGATATTATGACGAGGTCGTTTTTTTGATCAGGGAGATCAACGCGTCCCTGACACCGCGGGCGAGTCTCGGCTATGACCATGTTAAAAATAATTTTTTTCTCAAAGGCCCTCCGAAGACATCGCTGACATTTTATAGAAAGTTGGCCAATATTTTAGGATTAAAACCGGGGGTTGCTATTGAAACTACGGACCAGGCTCTTGAAGGATCTGGCATGACTTATGCTCCTTTTCAGTCTGACATTAATGTGGGGTTTTACAGTATGTACATTTATACAGATATCATAGAATACCAGAACGTGGGTGACTTCTACGTGCCGTTGCTGAAATGTGTACATATAGAGGAGGAGACCCACAAGAATGTTAGTGTTAGATACAACACCCCACACTAAGTATCGGTTAATAAATCGTCCATCGGTGAGATAACCATACAAGTGAAAGACGATCAAAATCGAGACGTGCGCTTCAGTCACGGGAAGGTGTGTGCCAAGCTGCATTATAGACCTGTGAAACAATTTGTTTAAATAATATAATAATAATGTCATATTTCAACAACCACTACACAGATCCTCTGCGTTATGTCCAATACTACCAGAATCAAACGGGGAATGGGCTCCCCGGTTATGCGGGGGGCGGAATTATGTATGGAGCCGGTTTAGGTGGCATGTTTAGAGGGCTCTTTAGAATGGCCATTCCTGTGCTAAAACGCGGCTTTAGCATAACCAAACCACAACTTAAATCAGCTGCTAAAAACATACTAAGCGATGTTAGCAATATGTTATCGCATACGTTTAATAATAACAACACTCAAGACGGGTCTGGACTAGCTGTGATGGCTCGCAGAAGAACATCTAGACTGCCAGGGGTTCAGAGGAGTGGCCAAATGCTGACGAAAAGAAAACATAACACCAAGAAATCGTCAGTTGTAAAAGTTGCAAGCGCAAGAAGACGCCAGCTCTACAGCAAAAAGACCAAAGACCTGTGTGAACAAAACAATATTTTAGACCATGTATTTACTACACAACATGTCAGAAGAATGCTTAAAAATCGAACTGGATCTACTCTGGAGTTTTTTATAGCGGGGACTGGAGAGGATTATGTGGACTTAAACAACACCCTTGTTTTTTTACGTGTCAAAATCACTAACGCAGACGGCACAGACGTTGCAGACAAGGCCCCCGTGGGACTTATTAACTACACCGGATCCACAATATTTTCACAAGTGGACGTGTTGCTTGGAGACCGTCTCATATCACAAAGTTCCAACACATATCCTTATAGATGCATAATAGAGTGTCTCACCAATTATGGTAAAGACGCTCTTGAAACGCTGTTCTCGGCGGGGCTCTTTTACAAAGACACTGCCGGTCACATGGACGTAACGTTCCCCGCTGGTGGTAACAGAGGTTTGACCAAACAAGCTGCGTTTACCAACGCCAGCAACGTTGTTGAACTACTGGCCCCCATTCACAGCGACATATTCTTTCAAGAAAAACTAATGCTTAACGGTGTGGACATTAAAATTTGTATGAGAGGGGGGCAAAAGATGTTTTCTGTCTGATGAGGAGCGCGCGCAGTAGCCTATAAACTAAACATCGTTCGGCCTTCCACTGTTTGTGAAAAAAGTGTCTGTGTCACCAGGTGTGAGATTGAGGCACGCGCAAGCATTGCTCTCGACGCCAGCCAAATACCCCATCGACAGAGTATGTGTGAAAAACTTCTCAATTCCAGTAGGGGCACGTGTTTGTAATCAAGAAAACTTGTTCTTAGGAACTCTACCAAAATCCATTGTTCTGGCTATGGTTGATAATGACGCGTTTACAGGCGCGTATGATAAAAATCCGTTTGCGTTTAAAAACTATGACCTCGAATTTTTGGCAGTTTATCTGGACGGTCAGCAACACCCCGCTAAACCTCTACAGCCTGAATATGGAAGCAGATCTGCAGAAACTTTTTAACAAGTTGTTCTATACAATCTGTACCAGCCGCTGTGAACTCTTCCCCTTTAAACGTAATCGCGCATACGAAATTTGCAACGTGTTTACCGTCTGTGTGTTGTGCCTCAAAATCGTAGTATATGTATTTGTCGCTAGGTGGTTGCAATTTTATCGGTTGTATGAAACATTGGTGTACTCCGTCATTAACCAGCTCAGCTTTACACTGGATAGTGTTCTGCAGGGCACACGTGCTTTTTTGGAGCAGCTCCGTTGAAGTGATATCTCCTATTACATTTCTGACAGTATTTAGTGACATCACACTGAGCGTACTGTTGTCCTGTCTGTATTTTTTATGTTCTTTATAACAGTAGGCTGATCTGCAGTACCGCAAACAATCGTGACATTGTTTCGTTTTTGCCGGTGTATTTATGACAATCAGGCGCGAGTAGTTATATCATACACTTTCTGTCAAAGTGATGATTTATGACCCTCTGTGCTGGTAATTTATGACCCCCTGTCCTTCCCTGATTGACAGGTCGTCGGAGGGGTGGTGAGGGGGGTGAGGGAGTACCCCTTATCGGTCGTATCAGCTAATCAATCTGGCTCCTTTGTGTCTGGACATTGGGGGAGAGGGGGTGTGTGGGGGAATAGCCCCCTTCCAGCAAAACGGGGGGTTATGTTAATGAGTTTGGTTTTTTGGCGGGGCGTAAATACGTCTGAAAATAAATAAATGTTTTTAATATGGGGATATGATTGTGTTACTGTGTGACTTTATTTCGTTTGTGTAAAGACAATGTTAGAAAAGGAATAGGAATAGAATAGGATTAGAATATTTATTTTGTGAAAATGATGAAAACAAATGTTGATTAAGTTTTTTAAGGATCCCTGCTTACCATTGAATAAAAAGTTTAGGAGTTAAAGCAAAAGTTTAAAAAAGAATGTGGTTTAAAAAGAATAGCGCGTATCACACGATTCTCAAACAAAGATCCTTACGAGGAAAAAAAGTATTAAAAGATCTGTTTAAAAAGAATCCGTATTACCAGGCTTCCAAAAACACATAAAACTTAGGGCTGTAAAAAATGGTGAAAAGAGCAGTTTAAAAGAATAGCGGGCGACACATGACTTCTAAACAAAGATCCTTACGAGGAAAAAATGTTAAAGTGTCGTCTAAAAGAATCTCCGTAATGTTTAAACTAGGAGCTAAGTATTTTCCAGAGATGTATTCCATTCGATGTGGAAAAGCCGTATGAAGTTGAAACGAAACCCAACCTCTCACTCGCTAACCCCCCCACACATACGTGTATTCAGACACTCCTCTGTCTCTCTCGCTCTCTCTCTAAACACACCCACACACGGGGTCTCAACATGGCCAGTACTTTCTGTCAACTGTCAATCACGGTGGAAGAAGTAGATGTCAATCACGGTCTTTCGGACCTGACGTTTCTGTAGGCCTGGTTAATTTATGATCCTTTGTTTCTTCGTGACCAAGAGTTTTTTTTTTATGACCAGGGGTGGTGGGTGGTGGGGGTAACCCTATCCACTGTATGAGCGGGTCATTTTGGCACCAGTATGTCTGGGTTGTGTCCTACCCTCCTGGGGGTGTGTGTGTTTTGTGTACTGTGGGGGATCTCCCCAACAAATGTGTTTATGTTAATGATACTGTTGTTTTGATCACACACAAATGTATACCTTTTTGTGGTATAAGAGAGTGTTTGTTTCTGAAATTACTTTTGTGGTATTGTCTGAAAAGAATATCAATGTTTAATACGGACATGTGTTTTAGTTACTGTGTGGGTTGTTTCATATGTGTTAACATATTGTTATAAAAGCATGATGTTTGAATGGGAGTATATAAGAGCAGATTGTTTGCTTGTGAAATAAATGAAAACAACTGTTGATTACATGTGTGGGAGAACGGGTGACTTTGAATAAACATTTACTGAAATAAAACCCTGAAACAGATAAACCATCGATATGGCCAAAGAAATTAAAAAATGTTTTTACATACATTCTAAACATAAACCTTTAGGAGGTAAAAGCGTTTAAAAGTGCTGTTTAAAAGAATGGTGCAGTTTGTTTCAACTATAAACAAGATTTTGGAAAATGGTTCGCCAACGAGGATACTTCGAGGATGCCGCTAAATACATATGATTTTGTGTGTGCTTTGCCATCCCATGTCCCCACTGGCTGACAGTCAAGTCGTGTAAATTCACGACCTCTGTAACACTGTTTGATCTGAATGTGTGATCTTTCATTGCAGTTATCTGTCTGTGTGAGAGAGAGAGACGTGTGATTTCTGGGGACTTTGACGACCAGATCGCTTACAAAGGTCTTTATGTTAACGAATTAAGGAGAGAGCCGTGAGTGTCAGTGCTAAAATAATGTGTAAGAAGCTGTAGTTAACACACAGAAGAAACTCTGCAACTATCTGTTACAATATCTGCTCCGAGAAATCCTAATACTCCCTAGATGAATGCTGTGTATTCACCAACAGGACCTGTTCAAATGAGAGAGAACCTGACTTCTGCTCCAAGAAAAAAACCCAAGATGTTAGTTTGGTAATTTATTCATGAAGATATAGTAAAGACGTTGATCTTTAACCCTGAGCGGGGTGTCAAAAACCTAAAGAACGTGTTCTTAAGGCCGAGGGGGTTTTATTTAGGATGTAAGAAAAGCATTTAAAAATGGTGTTTTAAAAGAAACGGGTGTATCGTCCATAATGGTAAAAAATAATTTTTAAAAATGGTTGTACTTCTATGGCGAAATAAATCAGTGGAGACACTGAGTACATTTCTGTTCCACAGTCTATAAGGGTCCCCACTAATATGTAGAGTGACAAATGTTCACCACCCCCGTGAATACAGTACTTAAGTTTTAAGCATTTTTATTTTGTGATGGCAACAAGACAAAACTGTCATAGGTTTGGTATCTGGTGATTTAGAGTTAGACCCCAACTGTCAAATATGTTTTGACATAGAATGTGAATTGCTTTGTCAGGCAAAGAGCCGACGGTATGGTATGGAAAGAGTATGATGAGGAGACCTAATGCTTAGGAGTTCTACAGTACTTTGACTTGGGAACATATACGACATGATCCTCAGAGAGGATATATATATATAATATAGAGCAGATCACCAGTATGTCTTTACCCAATCCTGATCTGGAGTCAAAATTTTTACTTTTATTTCCTCGTATGTATTTATGACAGTGGCGGTACGTATACACTATAAGCCAAAGTTATAGAAGCACGAATTATTTTTAAAGTTTCAAAATATTTTAACAGTTAAGGCAAATTTCCAACACAACAGAATATTAGACATTTAGTGTAAACTAGTGGAAAAAAATCTCTGAAATATTTCAATGAAAATATATTTTCCATATTAAATGCATCATATTAGAAAAGATAGTACAGACTTTGTCGATCACTTACAAACTCATACTTTATAACAACTGTTTAGGAGCATCTGAATCTGGGAAATAACTTTTATTCCTTTTAGGCTGCAGCATAAAAGTTAATAACAAATTAGGAAGAAATGAAGTGTACACCACCGATCGGGATATTAAGTCAAACCATTTGTTCAAACTTCAGCATGAACCATAGAGTAGCAGAAACTTACGGCACCTCATGAATACCGTGTGAAGGATTAAGGTGACTAGTCACTTACAGATGCAAAGACACGTCCTTGTGCAGGGTCACCTTCACAACAGCATTGCCCATACACGCCTCTTCCATTGTCAACATATAAGAAAAGGCAGAAAGTAATTTGAGATATATAAGAATATATTTGATCAAATATAAGATATTATAATGAAAAACATGATAATATTATTTAACAAGGTCTGCCGTTCAGCCCTCTTAAGTGTAAGAGCATTATCAGTATTGTACAGCATTTGGGGACAGTAGACAGATGTCAAATGAAAAACAACTTTTTGAGTCACAATGCCAAACTACTGCAGAATATTTTGATCCTTCTTTTTCAGCCTGAAGGACTGACATTTATTTAACAGACAGATGGCGCCGCCATATACTTGGTCAGAGAATTTGGGGATTTTTCTTTAAGAAAGGTTCATTGTTTTTGTTCTTTTTCATAGCGTCAGTTTGTATACTTGTTTTGGTTAGTGACTTAAACTGTTTTATTAAGTGGTGACAGATTGCGTTAACAGGTAATGATGATAGGTGAAGATTAAGTTGGTATGCGTGTACAAAATAAAACTGTCTATATGTATATTTGTCTGCTATGTATCTGTTTAAGCACTACTTTAATAGTGATGTATAGAATGAGAGAGCCATTAACTAATTCATAGAACCCTTTCTACCTTTTCAACTTGTTATCCATGATTCTTTTCAAACATGTGCTGTGTTCATACATTGCAAATCATTAGTCTGAATGTTAAGTGTTCCTTAGATTTTGCTTCTTCAGCATCAAAAATTCTAAACAAAGACTAAACTCAGAAACAATATAACTGTCTGGTTGTGATCAGAATAAAAGGCAACTGTGACTTTATTCCCAAAGCGCTAAATGAGATTTCTCTAAGTTCTATATGGCCTTTCTACAGTATGTGCCATTAGGTCCTAGTTTCCAGCCATCATTACAGCACGGGAGAGGAAATCTTTGTTCAACAGATGTGTGATCTACATCCAGACAGTCTGATAACAAACTACACAAAAGTTTGTGTTGAGAAAATTCAGCTTGCTCTTTGTTCCCAAATAACATTGGACCAGATCCATAGTTTACATCATCTGCCCACACAAATTTAATCTGTATTACAAGTACTGAACAAGTTAGGAGGAAGAGAACGTGTAGCTTTACTTTTTATGGAACTTTCATTGTTTATTTGGATCTGTCTTGATTCATTTTCATATTCAGGTTTTTTTTTTATTCATCTCATTATTATTTTATGAAGTATCTTCAACCTAGGAGAGTGTGGCATCTAACATAATGTATGAATGTAGGTATATGGACTCCACCATGCACTCCACCGGCACCCTAGCTGAAAAGCAAGTCAAACATGTTAAATCTTCCAAGATCAGGCAGTGCAGGAGTAAGGAAAATAAAAGCACATCATCTGTTTAGATTATATCTATGATTAAGTTCACAGTCAATTAAGAAATGAAGCTCATGTTAAGGCTATTTCTTCCACAGATGTCTTCAGAAGAAATTTATTACCATTTCCATAGGCATTGAGGCTCCATTTTAAAATAAACACTCGCATGCAGATTCAGTAGGTATGATATAGAGGCAAGACAGACAGGAATATTTGAAATTAAATTTATAATATTTGCAATGATGGATACCGAGCCATATGAAAACCAAGTAGATGAAACGGTTTTGAGCAGTGGATTGCGATACTCAATGATCTTGTAATTACTGCATTTGTAATGGTGATGATTTTTCAAATGAACTTGAACACTCTTTTGGTGGATTCATGTTAAAATTATGTTCTGCGGGGGATTGATGTCACGAAATATATACAGTAAAAGAATCCAGAATGTGACCATATAGGGAGCCATGATGTGTTCCACCAGAAAAGTATCAGAAGTACAGATATGACTATTGAGTTCATTGTCTGACTTCTTGCATGGCACGTGGTTTCCATATTTTCACCACAGGCTGCGGAATTATATGTCAGATTACTTTGAACAAACTTTTACATACAACAAGTTTTAAAACATCCACAATAGTCTGGGAGTCATGTATTAGACCTGCACTTGAGCATTTTGCTTATAAATATATACACTCTATCTGAAAACATTCAAACCCCCTGTCAGAAATTAAGCTTAATTTTCAGACCGCAAGTCTATGCTACTAGTGTCTTGGAGGACATCGTCGGAACACTGAATGAGTATGACAGATCATTCTCTCACCCTTCAAATTAGGCAGGTTTAAAAACAGGCAGTTAGAAGTGTCATGCCCTCACCCAGCAATCTTTAAAATTGTTCTACTTCCACAGCCTTCTACTTACCAACTCATGTCTATGGCTATCACAGATAGTTGTGTGCCCGTGTAATTTTGTGCAGATTCGGTGTTGTAGTATTGAGTTTATGTTGTCTAAGAATCTGATTGTTCTAGTATTTAGCTGATAGTAAACGAGACTTTGTTGTATTGAGTTTATGTTGTCTAAGAATCTGATTAATCTCTTATAGGATGCATTTGGGTGTGTTGATTACTGCTAATAAATATTTTTAGCACACTGATTTTCATTCACTCAGCTCAAGCAGGCCATTCCTGCTGATATCTATATTACTACACTCAACGCCCGCGTCTTTATCTTCACCACCTCTCAAACAAAGTGGGCCCCATGTATTGCCTAAACCTAACCTTTCTGAGTGTACCCTCTCACAATCCATGTGGACAGGCTGAGCTGCAGGGGAGAATTGCTAACAATATGAGGTTACGGTCTGAATTACCAAGTAGGGGTAGTGTAGTAATGTTGAGAGCTACTGTACATTAATCTATATTTACTCAACATTACTACACTACCCTACTTGGTAATTCAGACCGTAACCTCATTGTGTTAGCAATCCCTCCCTGCAGCCCTATCCCATGATGGGGGGGTACACTCAAGAAAGGTTAGGTTTAAACATAAGGGCTCACTTTGTTTGAGAGGTGGTAAGTAAAGTTGGCGTTGAGTGTAGTAATATAGATATCAGCAGGAATGAGCGCTGAAATGAGTAATTCGTGAGAGTACAAATTTATTAACATTCAACACCTTAAATGCACTCCTATAAAGACCCAGTAGCTTAGACAACATAAAACTCAATACCTGCACCAGTCGCCATCTTCAGGACAATCAGATTCTTAAGGCAACATAAACTCAATCTCAACAGTTATTACGGGCACCGCACTCTTAACCGCCGCATGAGTTGGCAAGAAGGCTTTTAGAGAAGTACAATTTTGACAAGATTGCTGGTGAGGCTGTTTACTTCACTGCACCTGTTTTACCTGCCACAATTGGGTGAGAGTATGTCATACGTATTCCGCGATGTCGCCAGATAGCTAGCTTGGCGGTCTGAAAATTAAGCTTTTTCTGAGGGTTTGAGTGTTTTCGGGTAGAGTGTATGTAACTGTATAAGCAAAATGCTCAATGCAGGTCATACATGAACTCACTTGTGTGGATGTTTTTAAAACTTGTTGCTATGTAAGAAGTTTGTTCGAAAGTTCTGACATATAATTCCGCAGCCTGTGAGATGCGACCATTGCATGCAAGAAGTCAGACAATGAACTCAATAGTCATACTCTGTACTTTGTTCTGTTACTGCGGTGGTACGTCATGGCTATATACATTCTGATTTTTACTGTATTATTTGGGACATCATCCCCGCAAAACAGTACTTAACATGAATCCACAAAAGAGTGTTCAAGGTTCATTTGAAATCATCACCTACAAATGCGGTAGCAAGATGCATTGGTATACCCCCTTTCACTGCTACGTTTATCGCATATGGCTTACTATCCTGCATTGCACAAATATTATAGGGCGAATTTCATTTCTGTCTGTCTTGCCTCTATATCATACCTACTGATACGTGCAGTGTTTATTTAAAATGGAGCTCCTATGGAAATGGTAATAAATTTCTTCTGAAAGACATCTGTGCCTTCATTTGAATTGACTATGAACTTTAATCATAGATATGATCTAGCAGTGTCTTTTCCTTCTCGCGCCTGATATTGGAAGACTTACATGTTTGACTTGCTCAGGGGTGCGATTGGTGCATGGTGGAGTCCATATACCTACTGTTATTAGGTACCCACGCTGCTAGGTTAATACTTTCATAAAATAATAATGAGGATGTAATAAAAACCTGATACTATAAAAATGAATCAGAATAAATAATAATGAAGTTCCAATGAAAGTAAAGACTAGCGTTCTCTTCTCTAACTGTTAATACTGTGCGTATCCATTATTGTGTGGCATTGAAGATGGATGTGGTCCAATGTTATTTGGGAACAAAGAAGCTATTTTCTCAACACAAACTTTTGTAGTTTGTTAACCAGACCCCTGTTGTCTGGATGTAGATCACACATCTGGTGAACACCCCGAATGCCTGTGGAACAATGATGGCATGCTAACGTGTAGAAGGCCATATAGAACTTAGAGAAATCTCATTAGTGCTTTGGGGAATAAAGTCACAGTTGCTATTATCTGGTACAACTAGACAGTTATATTGTTACGGTTAGTCTTTGTTTAGGAATTTCATGCTGAAGAAGCTACGGAACACTTAACATTCAGACTAATGTTTGGTCTGAACGCAGTTGTAAAAGTCTGGTAACAAAGTTGAGTAAGAAGAGGATGCATGAAATTATTAATGCTCTCTCATTCTCATCACTATAAGTAGCTTATAATACTAGCGCAAATTCATATAGACAGTTTTATTTTGTACACGTACCAACTTCTTCACTATCATCACCTGTTAACGAAATCGTCACCACTTAATAAAACCGGTTGAAGTCTTAACAAACAGCTACACGACGCTGCTGAAAGAACAAACATTGAACCTTTTCTTAAAAGAAATCCCCAAATTCTCTGACCAAGCCTATGGCTGTTGCCATCTGTCTGTTAAATATGCCAGTCCTTCAGGGCTGAAAAAGAAGGATCAAAAATTACTTACGTAGTTTGGCATTGTGACTCAAAAGAGTTGTTTTTCATTGACATCGACTACTGTCTTTAAATTCTTTAATACAACTGATAATGCCTTACACTTAAGACTTGACGAACTTCTGTTAAATAATATATTGTTTTTCATTATAATATCTTATATTTGATCAAATATATTCTTACTATATCTCAACTTTGCCCTTTCTTATATGTTGACTGGTAGAAGACGTGTAATGAACGCTACTGTGCTTGAATCCACAGGCGTGTGCTTTAAGTGATGAGTAACTTATCTTCACGTATTCATGAGGTGCCCGGTATGTGCTGCGCTATGGTTCATGCTGAAAGTTTGAACAAATGGTTTGACTTAATACCGCATCGGTATTTACTTCCTAATTTGTTATTAACTTTTTGCGTGCCTAAAGGAATACCAGTTAATCTCCTGTTCCGAACAGTTGTTATAAAGTATGAGTTTGTAAGGTGATCGACAAAAGTCTGTACTATCTTTTCTAATATGATGCATTTAATATGGAAAATATATTTTCATTGAATTTTTCAGATTTTTTTACACTAGTTTACACTAAATGTCTAATATTCTGTGTGGTTTTTGTTTTTTTTTTTATTTGTGCTTCTATAACTGTTTGGCATATGTATAGTGCAATTACGTAACATAAACACATACAGGTAAGAAAAGTTGACTCGAGTGAAGAGGGTAGAAATACTGTGATCGATAATAAACCTGCTGCCTATGAGGTTGTCGAGAGTCAAAGTACTGTAGAACCCTAAGCATTAGGTATCCTCCTACTCTTTCCATACTTGTCTTTTGCCTGACAAAGCGCATTTTTATGTCGAGAAACATATTTGACAGTTGGGGGCTCTAAATAACCAGATACCAAACCTATACGTTTTGTCGTTTACATACAAAAAATGCTTAAATGTACTGTAGATGGCTGCAGTGTATTTGTACTCTACGTAATGGTGGGGACCTAAGACTGTGGAACAGTATGTGCTCAGTGTTTGATTTATTTCACATAGAGTACAACCTTTTTTAAAAATTATTTTTACCATTATGAGCCGATACACCCGTTTCTTTAAAACACCATTTTTAAATGCTCTTCACATCCTAAAAAACGCCAGACACTAAAATGCGCTTAGCACGAGTTTTGGGATGCACTCTTACGAGGTTAAAGATCGACATCTTTACTATATAAATTTTATTTACCAAACTAACATCTTGAGTTTTTTGCGGGAGAGGTCAGGTTCTCTCTCATTTCAACGGTCCTGTTGGTGAATACACGGCATTCATCTAAGGGTATTAGGATTTCTTGCGGAGCGAAGATTACGGCACCAGATAGTTACGGAGATTTCTTCTGTGTGTTAACTACACTCTTCTTACACATTATTTTAGCACTGACACTCCGCGACTCTCTTTCGTTAACATAAAGACCTGTAGCGGTATCGTTCCAAAGTCCCCAGAAATCTATGCCTCTCTCCCACACAGATAACTGCAATGAAGTCACACATTCAGATTCAATGTTACGGGAGTTAGGTATTTACGACTTGACTGTCAGCCAGTGGGAGACATGGGATGACAAGCACACACAAAATTCATATGTATTTGGCGACCTCTGGACCGTTGGCCGTTTCATTTTTCAAAATCTTGTTTATAGTTGATACCAACTGCCAGCGTGCCTAGATTTTAAACGCTTTCCTCACCTAAAGGTTTATGTTTAGATGTATGTAAAACTATTTTACATTTCTTTTAGCCATATGCGATGGTTTATCTGTTTCAGGGTTTTATTTCAGTAAATGTTTATTCAAAGTCACGCCGTTCTCCCACACATGTAATCAACAGTTGTTTCTTTTATTTCACAAGCAAACAATCTGCTCTTATATACTCCCATTCAATCATCATGCTGTATAACAATATGCTAACTCATGTAACAACAGTACATATCGTTATAACTGTTGATGATTATTTCCGGACAATACCCAAAGTAATTTCAGAACAAACACTCTCTTACCTACCACAAAAGTTTGTTGTGTGTGAATCAAAACAGTATCATTAAGCATAAACACATTTGTTGGGGGGAGTCCCCACAGTACGCAAAACACACACCCCAGGGGTGGTGGTGCCGTTGGTGGTGGGTTCCCCCCCCCCCCAGGGCCCCGGCGCGGGGAGGGCCCCCCCCCCCCTGCTCAGAAAAAAAAAACTCTTGGTCACGAAAACTGAGGATAATAAATTAACCAGGCCTAGAGAAACGTCAGGTCCGAGCGACCGTGATGTATCTACTTCTTCCACCTGTTACAGTTGACAGAAGTACTGGCATGTTGAACAGTGTTCGTGATGATAGTGTGTTTAGAGAGAGAGAGACAGAGGTATGCGAACTACGCATGTGAGCGGGGGGTTTAGGTGAGGGTGAGTGTTCGTTTCAACTTCATACCGCTTTCCACATCGAATGGAATACATCTCTGGAAAATATCTTAGCTCTAGTTTTTATGGGGATTCTGTTGAAACGACTAGCTAATTTTTTTCCGTAGAAGATCTTTGTTGAGTCATGTAATGCACGCGCCTATTCTTTTAACCGCTACTACAGCCACAAAGGCCCTAATGTTTTGGAAGCTTGTGTTAGTTCTTTAAACTGATCTTTTAATACTTTTTCCTCGTGAAGATCTTTGTTTAGAGGTAGATGTATACTGGCTATTCTTTTTTAAACACATTCTTTGTTTCTTTTGCTTTTTCTTTTTTTGTAGCAGGCTCCCTAACACCTTCCAATGGGGGGGTCCTAAACTTAATCACATTTGTTTTCATCATTTTCCAAGAAATATTCTAATCCTATTCTATTCACTTCTTTTTAACATTGTTTTTAACACACTGTCAAACAGCTAACACAATATACCCTAAAAACATTTATTTATTTTCAGACGTTATTTCGCCCGCCACCAAACTTCACCAACATAAACCCCCGTTTGCTGAAGGCCCCCCCCTTTCTGTCGTACAAGGCCAGGTATTTATTGCGAGTCTGGGGCCACCCGCCCGACATGTCAGGAGGAAGGGTAAATTTACCAGCACAGAGGGTATAAATCATCACTGACGAAAGTGTGTGATATAACTACTAGCTCGTTCACATCCGTCATAAGCGTATTTACCGATGGTCTCTACGGCTAGTAAAACCCTGGTAACAGTAATCGCACATGTATGGTGTACCAATGAAACGCTTTAGGTTCTTAATCAAGAAATAATGCTCGTTGTGTAAGATACAAGAACACTGTCTTATTAAGAAGCTCGTCGTTGTTTGTAAAGTGTTCCAACAGACCAGACCATGTTCTGTGGAATACCACTATTTTAACATGTAACAACCGTTCAAACCGTATGATGTCATTAAACCCAATCTTTTGTTGTACCGAATACCCTGCAGTTTTATGTACAGACGTGGCTAAGGACTCAAGATCAGTACATGGCGTATGCGGGTGTAGAAAATGGGCTAGACAGATCGCAAAACACAGATTGTTAGATATGTTGTTCTGGTAGACTAGGGCCTCTCAAGGTAATGTTGATTACCCCCATCGCCGGCCAGCAGTCTGGAAAACGAAACTATTTCAGACATTAAGTCATATAGAAATATCGTGTAAGCTGCCAGATCTGGTGCTGTTATCACACGCATGTTTATACGCCGCCGTATCTCTAATCTGTTAAATCTGAGTCTCGGTACCACCGTATAACCACCAACAGACCCGCCCTCTCTTATGATAGACTCAATAGCGGCTTCGGATAACCCACAACTTGGATCCGATGGATTAAACGAATGACTGTCTGACCCCCACCCCACCTGCTGTGAATTTGAATCGCTGTCTAACAACGAATTAGGCGTTGGTTCTGTTTGAACCTCAGCCATTGATCGAACGCTGTTTAATAAGTCCAAAAGAGTATCAGTGGTAGACTGCTGTCTATTCAAGTCCTCCATTGTCCGAATTAAACCCTGTAATGTCTCTGTATTACAACGCTGTTCAAAATCAAACAGACCGTCATCGTCACATCTTCTAAATTTATTTGCAGCTCCCAGATTACATGAATTTTCACCACACCGTTTTGACATTTTTAAAGATTTTTTTTACTTGAAACAAAAGCTAGTAAAAAATAAATCACACACCGTAAATACAGACGCGATCCGACAAATAAACACACACACACACACAGCACACAGATGTATAAAATACGTGATGTACAACTCACCCGAGTTTCTTGTTTTTAACCAAATGTACAAACTGTTTTAACAATACCGTCGTCAGGTGTTGGTTGTAATCAAGGCGACGGATTTCACCCGTCAGGAGTTTCTGGGTTGCTATGATATGTTTATGTGTGATGGTATAATTTTTTAATAGTTCCATAACACTTTGATGCTGAACACGTTGATTCTTCTCTATAATGTCCAGACGCTCTGTCACAGTCTCCGAGTCTCTTTCAGTGTCTATAACAACAGAGTTCTCGCGACCAAAAGCTTCTTGGTTTGGAGGCAGATCGTCATAAACGTCGACTCCAGGGTCCGTGGAAAATACACAAGAATCCCACGCGTCCAACAAGTCCTGATTCCAATCCAAACAAGTGTCTATAGTGTTCTGTTCAGCGACACTGACTCTGCTGGAAAAAATATTTGCTTAGGATATCGGTTTGAATTAGTATGATGTAACACACTTAAATCATACATAACAACGAATACTTATAAATAATAACAACGTACGTACCGCTTGCCTTGTTCAGAAACCTGATTTCGTCTACGATGTCACAATAGACACAATTTCGGCATCACCTGTAGCGTTAGATACCTGGTTTATCCACCACAATAAACCCATAAATTCGTTTATAAATAAAAACATTCTTAACAATATGTAATAATAATAATAATAATAATAATAATAATAATAAAACAAAACACTTACTGTTACGATAGATGGCCATCTCCTCTTTGAAGTATTCTTCAAAATAAAATATAAATCTTTAGCGACGAGTTAAAACGAGAATCAACGATTCATCTAAAATTTCACAGCGCTCTGTCACACAACCGAGATCTTAGAGACTTCTGCGTAACTGACCCTACTTTTTAAACATAAGGTATACCTGTTGTAGGGGTGTGTTGTAAAACAATTAACACCCCCACAGACACTCATTATCATAAACAAACTGATAGGAACACACCACGGTCATAAAAACTCTTGGTCAGGAAGAAATAAAGGGTCATAAATTAACCACTCCTAGAGAAACGTCAGGCCCGGAAGATCGAGGCCATAAATTAGCCCCTAGTTCTACCACCATGATTGACATTTGACAGAAAGTGCTGGCCATGTTGAAAACCTGTGTGTGGGTGTGTTTAGAGAGAGCGAGAGAGCGAGAGACGAGAGAGCAGTGTCTGAATACACGTATGTGTGGGCGGGGTTTAGTGAGTGAGAGGTTGGGTTTGTTTCATCTTCATACTGCTTTTACACATCGAATGGAATACATCTCTGGAAAATACTTACCTCCTAGTTTAAACATTACGGAGATTCTTTTAGACGACACTTTAACATTTTTTCCTCGTAAGGATCTTTGTTTAGAAGTCGTGTAATACACGCTATTCTTTTTAAACTGTTCTTTTCACTATTTTTACAGACTAAAGTTTTTATGTGGTTTTGGAAGCCTGGTAATGCGGATTCTTTTTAAACAGATCTTTTAAACATTTTTACATCCTAATGGTTTGTGGTTAGAATGTGCATAATACATACGAATCTTTTAAACACATTCTTTTTTTAAAAACTTTGCTTTACCTCCTAATCTTTTTATTCAAAGGTAAGCAGGGATCCTTAAAAATGTAATCAACAATGTAATTTTCATTATTTTCACAAAACAAATATTCTACTCCTATATGTACACATTCAAACATCATGCTTTTCGAACAATGTGTTTACACAAACGATATAACGCCACACAGTAACACAAACATATCCCCATATTAAAAACATTATTTCTATCGAGACATATTTCACCCCACCAAAAACCAAACTCATTAACATAAACACCTTTTGTTGGGAGGGGGACTATTCCCCCACACACCCCCTCTCCCCCACTGTCCCAGAAACAAAGGAGCCAGATTGATCAGCTGATACACTCGATAAGGGTTACCCCCCCTCACCACACCCACCACCCACACAGACCTGTCAGTCAGGGAAGCACAGAGGGTCATAAATTATCACACACAACACTTGATTGACAGTTTGACAGAAAGTGTATGATATAACTACTTATACTCTTCAAGCACTCTTTGGTATGATGCAGAATTCATAGTTGAATCAATTAACGCAAGCTGTCCAGTCACTGAAGCAGTGAAGTAACCCCAAACCATAACATTTCTACCACCTTGCTTCACAGTTGGTATGAGGTGCTTCTGAAAAGCTGTATTTGGTCTTCACCAAACGTGTCTGCTGTTACTGTGGCTAAACAACTATATTTGAGTCGTCTGTCCAGAGCACATTATTCCATAAAGCCTGGTTTTTGCCGATGTGCTCATTGGCAAACTGTAGTCTTGCAAAGGCTTTTCCTGGCATGACTCCCATGCAGGTTGAATTTGTGCAGTCTCTTTCTGATTGTAGAAGCATGCACTTTGACACCAACAGTTGCAAGACTTCTGTGATGAAATTTTGGGGTTCTTGACAACTTCTTTTGCATCAGATGATCTGCTCTTTGGTTGAATTTGCTAGGACAGCGAGTCCTGGAAAAATTGGCAGTTGGTTGAAATCTACACCATTGTAGATCATTTTGTAGATCATTACTGACCACCTGAAATTTGAAGGATTTGGAGAGAATCTGTTTGGAGGAACGGTCTCTGATCCCTTGCCATATATTCTCCTACCTCATTAGGCATTACAGGAGAAGACTCAGAGCTGTTATCTTTGCAAAGGGAGGTAGCACAAAGTACTTACTAAAAGGGTGCCAATAATTATTATTCACCTATATTTAACAAAAATATTTTTGTTAAACCTGTGTTTTGTTTGCAATTGTTTGATATCCATGAGAGCAGAGTATTTTTGTGATATTTTTTTTTTAACAAAAGATCAAAAGTTTAATCAATAAAGACAATATTTCATATTTACGGCACCCTTGGTAGATATTAGTGGAGGGCACTGTATGCAGCTCAGATTTGAGATACATTGTGATTGTAGTTCTCAGACAGTGCTCACTGGTGAATTATTAAGAATGAGTGGGGATGGGGAAGATGTGCATTTCCTGAAGTCAATCTCTATTGTTTTAAGAGCGTTGAGAGGTTGTTCTGGCCAAATCAGGAGGTTGTTGAACCTCTTCGTGGTACTTTGACTCATCACTGTTGGTGATGAGACCAGTCACAGTAACTTCCTCTTCAAATTTGATCAACCTCACAGACGCATCACCTGAAACAGTCACTTGGGCGGCTGTGGCGCAGTTGGTAGAGTGGGTTGTCCACTAATCGTAGGGTTGGCGGTTCGATTCTACGGTGGCTCAGGTAGTGCAGCTCATCCAGGATGGCACATCAATGTGAGCTGTGGCAAGAAGGTTTGCTGTGTCTGCACGTCACATTGCACCACAGACTGTCCAGGAGTTGGCGGATGCTTTAGTCCAGGTCTGGGAGGAGATCCCTCAGGAGACCATCTGCCACCTCATCAGGAGCATGGCCAGGTGTTGTAGGGAGGTCATACAGGCATGTGGAGGCCAGACACACTACTGAGCCTCATTTTGACTTGTTTTAAGGACATTACATCAAAGTTGGATCGGCCTGTAGTGTGGTTTTCCACTTTGATTTTGAGTGTGACTCCAAATCCAGACCTCCATGGGTTGATCAATTTGATTTCCATTGATAAATTTTGTATGATTTTGTTGTCAGCACATTCAACTATATAAAGAAAGGAGTATTTAATGAGATTGTTTCATTCATTCAGATCTACGATGTGTTATTTTAGTGTTCCCTTTACTTTTTTGAGCAGTATACATGCTCTGCTCTAAGTCCTAGGAATTAAGACCATATAATAATAATGAACGTTTTTCCATGTCAAGTTGCCCTTCACACGTAGACCACATTTCAGAGTCGCTTCTCTGAGTTACATAAAGACATTAATAGTGAAAATTATGTAATGTTTTTTCCCTGACAGACATTTTCTTCATTTTCTGTGGTCTTCAGATGTGAAAGTCAGAGTGATTTTAGTAAAAATGTGTTTAGATTTATTTCTGTTCTGTGAAGAAATGAAATCATGCCATTTGCAATAAAAATTTCATGAAATAGTTAATTTGCATTTAATGTTAATTGTTCAAAGAATGTCAGACTGAACGGTCGGCCCTCAGACCTGTTCACCTCACCAAATCTGGTCCTCTTTGCAAAAAATTTGTACATCCCTGATATAAACCAATCAGCACTCTGTTACCTTTTGATATTCAAATATATTTCTTTTTTGACACCTTCCTTTCCTTGTTTTAGAAAATGTTCACACGCTCCTCCAGACACTATCGGGGCATCATTACCTCCTTTTATTCCATTTGCATCGTCTTGGGTACCGTGTGTGTGAGTAAGTAACATTTTTATTATAAAATAAATGAAATAAGGCTCTTAACATAAGATCATTGTCTAAAAGGTGACAAAGTAATCTAGATTATAATTTTCCCATTTCAGATCCCCTCTCTGCAGTACCTGAGTTCACTGTATCTGGACATGTGGGGTCTACAGCTGTCCTGCTATGTAAACTGGAGAGTGAAGTCACTGGAACACCGTATATTACCTGGGAGATCGAATCTGAGACTGTGTTTGAGCGACGCGGTGAGCAGACCTATCAGGGTGAGGGATATGAGGAGCGTGTGGACGTTCCTGAGGAAGATCTGCGTAAGGGGAACTGTTCCTTGGTGTTGCACAATCTGAAAACTACTGATGCAGAAACAGTAGAGCTCAGCCGTGTTGATCTCTCAGTCGATGGTAAGTGAGTGAGTCTCAGTAGATCACACACTGACCATTACACACATCAGAAATCAAAGCTGGACATGAGGAACAATGGGAAAGGCACTAAGCTTACTGTAGAACAAAAGCGGTTCATATGGGGCGATTTAATGATCTCAGTGTTTTAACTACTAGTCGAGGACTTCTGCACTGAACAGATCATTACAAAGCTCTTTATGTGTGTGTGTTAGATTGAGCAGGAGAACACACACACCTGTCTGTTACGGAACGTAGTGGAGTCGGATACAGATGCAGATCAGAATCTTTATTCAAAGCAGAACACAAACTCAAAGCAAACGGAATATAGAGCATATCCTTCTTGGCATAAACTATAGCGCTACAAACAAACAAACAGATTTCCCTCCTACTACTAACCGATAAACATGTGAATAATAACGAGCGCCGTGCTCTGAAAACCCGGCGTTTAAATTGCCAACATCATTAGACCTAACACACCAAACACCTGTGCTAGATTACGGTGGTTAAACTAGCCCTTAACCCGGAAAGTCCCAACCCAAAGTCCTTTCAAATGAAGCGCCACAGCGGCCTCTGGCGGCCGTGGCGTGACAACTACATGATGCGGAAATACTGGTTCAAAGATTCGTCACCTCTAGATTAGATTACTGTAATGACTTACTGTCTGGATGTTCCAGTAGGAATATAAATAAGCTCCAGTTAGTCCAGAATGCAGCTGCTAGAGTCCTAACTAGAACCAGAAGATACGACCACATCACACCAATATTATTAACACTGCATTGGCTCCCAGTAAAATCTCACATTAACTTTAAAGTACTTTTATTAACCTATAAAGCACTAAACTTTCTCATGCCACAATATCTAAGCGACCTTCTGGTTTTATATGATCCGCCACGCCGACTTAGATCAAAAGATGCAGGCTATTTGACGGTACCTCGATTAGTGAAGTCTTAAACAGGGGGAAGAGCCTTCGCTTATAGAGCCCGACAGTTATGGAACAGTCTTCCTATTAGTGTTCGGGACTCAGACACAGTCTCAGTGTTTAAGTCTAGGCTTAAAACGTATTTGTTTACTCAAGCCTACCCTGACTAGATTCTATTTTGCTACTTCGATGTCATAATAATCTTTTTTTCTCCCTCTCTCCTTTTGCCGAGCCCCACTTGAATTTATGGAGATACTAGAGATCCAGATCCTTTCTGCCTCTGGAAGGAGCTCAAATATTCTCCAGTTCCAGACTGCAGGGACTACGGCTGCTCTTAAGGCCATACAGACTTCATATAAGTCAATAATGAACTTTTTCACACTATCTGTTGTGACCCAGATGAGGATGGGTTCCCTTCTGAGTCAGGTTCCTCTCAAGGTTTCTTCCTCTTATAACATCTTAGGGAGTTTTTCCTTGCCACCGTCGCCACTCAGTGGCTTGCTCAGTTGGGATAAATTCACACATTTAATATCTGTATACCGTGTTGATATTTCTGTAAAGCTGCTTTGAGACAATGTCTACTGTAAAAAGCGCTATACAAATAAAATTTAATTGAATTGAAAAATAAAATAAAATAAATGAATAGATAATTTATTATAATCACATATTCTAGTGTTACTAATATGAAAGCTTTTATTTTAGTGGAGAGGGAAAGTTAATAAGGCATGTTAAACAGTACTGGAGTTAAAGGTAAGACTGAGAATGTAAACACTGAGCTACATTAGTAGTGACCTGACCTACATGTGTCCCTGATCTACAGGTACAAAGTACAACACTTTAGCATCATTGAGAAGAGTTCACACAGAAGAGCTATGATTGTACCAAGATGATCAAATGTCTTTCTCTTACAGGAAACCTGAATGAAGAGAATAAAGCTGTAAAGGAAGTTCCCAGAGGTGAGATATACTCCATCCATCCATTTATGTATGAAATCATTTAGCACCTTTTGGATTGAGATACTTATATTAGATCACAGAAATTTGGCAGGCAGACAAGGGGAATGACCAGCAGAGGTCGATACTGACTTCTTAAATAACCATCCATCCATCCATCCATCTTCTACTGTTTACTCCTTTTTCAGGGTCACGGGGATCCTGGAGCCTATCCCAGGGAGCATCGGGCACAAGGCGGGGTACACCCTGGACAGGGTGTGAGAGATACGTGTGTATTTAATTATCTGTAAGACAGATTTAATTTCTTATACAACCAGTAACATTAATTCCATTTATTTCAGTATGTGAAGTTCACTGGACTTTTTTACTGCATAATGAATTCTGTCCTTAATTTTTTTGTTATTTTTGTTTTTAATTGTCCACAAATTTTTCTAACTTGGTTAATTCTACACTACATGACCAAACTTATGTGGTTCTGACTTGAAATTATTTTGGAGCTGCAGTGATTTTTCCCAGTGAGGAGCGAGTGAACACAAACCATCAGTTTTTCCTTTAATTTGTCAACCTCCTCTGTACCTGTGTACATATATGTGTATATTGTGTGATTTTGGTTGTAAACCTCACTGCTAAGACTTTGTGGAAAATGTGCTAACTAAACTAGAAAAAATAATACATTTCTGTTTTTCTCCAGATGATGCAGGAATGAAGTGTCCTCAGCTACTGATCATGATCTTGTCCCTCCTATCATGTTTACTCCTCCAGTTCTGATTAGAAGAATCCTGAATGTGTACTAGAGCTGTGTACAGGACTGTGTCTTTATTCCTCTGGCACCAAGAGATTGAAATATATATATATATTTTTTTGGTTTTTGTTTGGCCGCTTGAACACCCACGCACCTGTCTATCTGTCCATGTCGGTCCGAGCAAGGTGTACATTACACGCTAATTTACTGGCGATGGAGTAAAAGAACCACCGAGTCATGTATGTTACAATGGTTACAGTTATTTACAGGCGGTGCATTAATTTAGAATGGTAATTAAACTGAATTAAAATACCTGTGCACTATACGATGTTAATGCACACCTTCCAGACAAGCAGAATCAGGTATTGAGACAGACCATCACTTATAATATCCCCCATCGTGGATTGAGACCTTGGCGGGATGAAGGGGATTGTGTACTTATTGTGTACTTGTGTATTATTATAAAACACAAAATGGAAACCAAATCAAATGATTATTTATACTTAAATAATAAATGGTTTGATCAAAGTAATCTATTAGAAAAGAAAAGAAAAATGACCTACGTCAGTGTACATCAGTTGTACATAAATAAAATTTATTACATTCACATGTTTGTTTGTTTTCTTTGAGTTTCCATACTTTTGTAATTATATTAACAGGGAACAATGTACACATTTAAATTCAATTCTCTAATTTTTTCAGTGAACCTCAAAAAAGACTAAAATTAAGAAATACGTTCATTGCTTTCTATTCTGGAAAAAAAAAAACATAAAGATGAAATGAGTTGTTATTAATCCCAGACTTTACTTCCTGTAATAACCTACGTAGGTTTGTAAAAAAAAGCCCAGATCTGGTCTTTGACCCGCCCTCAAACACTAGAGCTGTGGTTTCCCTGAAAGAGTTAGGTTCCTGTTGTTGCCAGTACCACTTTTTTTTGGACCATCCATCCTCTGTATCACAACCTGCAAGTATGATTAATTATTTATGTATAGATTTCCTACTGAGTTTCACCTGATTATTAACTTTATAATCCTCCAAACACACACACTAGAAGGTTCGATCAGAGCGCGAGACCACACACCTGTCCATAGTAACGATTTCACAGGCACGAGGTCTCACAGAAACTCGCGTTTCATCAAACGTGACTTCAGTAGACAAGATCACTCACCCTTCATTTTATTTATTAGCCTACGGAAGCCCTAAGTGGCCATGCATTATTCGTTTTTTTCTGTTGTTTTCTTGTGATCTCGACTTAATTAATTTTCTCGACTTGATTGAAGTGATCTTGACATAACCAAAATATTTTTTCTCACTGGTGCTTTGTGAATGGGACTGGTGTTACATGCAGGTTGGCTTCTTCTCCATCATAAATGTAATAATGTCCTGCTGTAGAGATGGACTTTATCTCCACATTAAGAGAGAGAGGGATGTCCCCTTCTCAAGTGTCTGAAGTGGAGGTCATCAGTGCCCAGAAGTTAGCATCACCCTGATTCCCTCGACAAAAAGCCAATAGGATTTTTCCATTGACTTTTGGAATATTGCAGAAAATAAACTGTGACCAACAAAAGTTTATGATTCTTGTTTTCATGTTTTCTTCATTAAGATAAGATTTATAAGATTTTGAAGCCTACACTAGAAGTAAAACGCTAATGTTAGGCTATAAATGAACTACACCACAGTCACATGACTTCAACGTCACTACTGCTACACTTCCGACAACTCTTTCATTCTTTATTTAAAAAAAACAATACAATTGGAAAATACTATAAATTGTTAAATGTACCAGTTGGAAAGTTTGAGTTGTAAGAGTGCGAGTAGAAACACTACTAGGCTGTAGTAGAAGAGATTTCCTGTTCGGTGTGATGACGTTTAACGCCAGCAACAACCTCCGTAGTCCCATTTAGACACTTGTTAGTAACCGTCTTTTTCAAGACACATAAAAGTTTTTTTATTTAAAAAAAAAAATCCTGAGTGGGGTATTACTGATGTATTTTATGGCATATAATTAATCAGTTTGGCTTTCAGCAGACAGATGTGTGTTGTATGCTTGCGAATGGTGATTGCATTTCTTGCCACTAGGTGGAGTCTGTGCTTTTGGATAGTTGGTTTTGCACTACCTTCTTAGAGAAAAGGTGTTCTAGGGAAGTCGCCTACCAGAAGCACGTGCTGTTCTACTAGTGTTCTTATACTACAGCATTCATGTGATTATATTTCATATAAAAGCTACCACTCAGTACAACATCCTTTGTAGTCCTGGTTATTATACAAGTTACCACATATTTTTGGCGACAAGTGAACTGGATTGTTTTTTTCTATCGCATTTTGTTTTCAGTGTTAGCTAAACACGGAGTGCTAGCAGAAAAACGTGCGACTATCTTCATGAGTGGAAGCTCGAGCAGTGCAGAGGGACGCGGTGAAGAGAGAATCAGAGCACCAGTGGCTGTAGAGGAGCGACAAGGACAAGGAGAAGAGCACAGCATTCAAATGGCTACGTTTGGGACTATCGGTGAATTTGTGGAAGGAGACAAGGACTGGACAGAGTATGAGGAAAGGTTGGGACACTTTTTGCTGCAAATGGAATTCGCGGGAGGACGCTAGAAAGCGCGCCATTCTCCTGAAGTGTGTGTGGAGCTAGGACATATAAGCTGATAAGGAACTTAGCTACACCGAAGAAACCGGGGAAATTGAATATACTGAAATGATCAAGCTCGTGGGAATCACCACAATCCAAAACCGTCAGTAATAGTCCAACGTTTCAAATTTCACAGCCATTTCCGGAAGTCAGGTCAGTCTGTAGCTAATTTTGTTGTTGCAGAATTGCGGCAACTGTCAGAACATTGTGATTTTAGGGACGTCTTAGATGACATGCTCCGTGACAGATTTAGTATGCGGCATTGCTAATGACGCCATACAGCGCCGTTTGCTGGTGGAAACTCCACCACTGACTTTCAAGAAAGCGCTAGAAATATCGTTCGAATGGAAATGGCGACAAATAATGCAAAAAGACATTCAAAAGGGTCAGGCTGGATCACAGTCAGTGGCTGTGCACCACGTGAACAAAGAGGCTGCAAGGTCATCAAAGAAAGTGGAATGTTTTAGGTGTGGAGGGCCACACTATGCTAATGACTGTAAATTTAAAGAAACGGTTTGTCATACCTGCAGAAAAAAAGGACACTTGCTGCAAAAAGTGCAGGAGTGCTAAAAATAAGGCTAAGAATGAAACATGGAAAGCCCGGCAGGCTCAAGCACACACACATCACGTCAAGGGAAGATGACGGAGAGGCCGTGTGCATTCAACATGTTTACAGTGGATACGGATGAGGGACCACCTATGCCCTACTACGCGACAGTGACTGTTGAAGGACAAGACATTAAGTTTGAGGTTGATTCTGGGGCTACAGCATCGGTCATCAGTGAGGAGACCTACAGGAGGACATAGGGACATAAGCCTCCTCCTTAAGCCTTTGAATCTCAAACTAAGGACATACACGGGTCAGGCCATACCTCATTTGGGGGTGTTACAGGTGAACATTTCAGTGGGAAATCAGAGGGCTGAAGGCAGACTAGTCATAGCTAAAGGTAGTGGGCCTAGTCTTTTGGGCCGTGACTGGCTACGCAAAATTAAGCTAAATTGGCATGAGATCAAGTATGCGCACACAACAGAGGACATTCTGTACTGATACAGTGATGTGTTCAGAGACGAACTGGGCACACTAAAGGGAGTCACTGTGAATCTCCATGTAGATCCTGATGCAGCGCCACGTTTTTCAAGCCCAGAGTGGTGCCCTATGCAATGAAAAGCAAAGTGGAGGAGGAGGAAACGGCAGTTAGCAGGCGCTGGGCATCATTGAGCCTGTCCAGTTTTCAAGGTGGGCAGCACCTATAGTTCCCGGTGTTGAAGCCTGATGGAACCGTAGGGATCTGTGGTGACTATAAAGTTACGGTGAATCAAGTCTCAAAGCTGGAGGAGTACCCGTTGCCACGGGTGGATGACCTGTTCGCAACACTGGCTGGAGGTAAACTGTTCTCAAAGCTTGATATGAGCCACGCTACCAGCAGCTACTTCTTGATGAGAAATCAAAAGAATTTGTCACAATAAACACACACAAAGGATTATTCAAGTACAATCGCCTAGTGTTTGGAGTAGCGTCCAGTCCCGCTATTTTTCAAAGGACAATGGACACTATATTGCAAGGGATTCCTCATGTAGCCACATATTTAGCGGACATTTTAATAACGGGGGCTACTGGAGTTAGGCACATTGAAAACCTAGAGCAGGTACTAAAGAGACCTCTCAGATGCAGGGCGCGTCTGCAAACGTGGAAAGTGTGTGTTTATGGCACCAAGTGTGTGGCGTATCTGGGACATACCATCACAGCAGAGGGTCTTCGCCCAGTAGAGGACAAAGTGAGGGCTATCAAGGACGCCCAAGCCCAAAGAACGTCACCGAACTCCGCTCGTTTCTAGGCATGGTGAATTACTATGGGAAGTTCCTGCAGGATCTATCCAAAGTGTTGGCACCTCTGCACAAGCTGCTGCACAATGACACAAAGTGGCAGTGGGGTGCGGGGCAGGAGAAAGCGTTAGGGAGGTGAAAGAGCTCCTTCATTCAGCAAAACTGTTAGTTCACTATGATCCCGATAAAGACATTGTTCTCTCATGTGACGACGCCCTTATGGGGTTGGGGCGGTCCTCTCGCATGTTATGGAAGACGGCTCAGAGAAACCTGTTGGATTCGCCTCACGGACGCTGACAGCTGCAGAGAAAGGTTATTCACAGTTGGAAAAAGAAGGTCTTGCTATTGTTTTTTGCAGTAAAGCGTTTTCATCAGTATTTATATGGACGTGTTTTCAAAATCCACACTGACCATAAACCACTGCTGAGTCTGTTCAGTGGAAAACGCGCATTCCCGTTAGCTAGCGTCAGCCAGAATCCAACGGTGGGCACTAATATTGTCAGCCTATCAGTACGCAATAGTATACAGAGCTGGAAAAGACAACGCATACGCGCTGATCCGTTGGCCTTCCCTTGCCGGAGGCTTCGTCTCAACATACGCACCTCCAGAGACTGTTTTTTCATTAGAGAAATTGTCAGAGACACCTGTTAAGGCAGCCCAGGTCAAGCAGTGGACAGAGAGAGACCCAGTGCTGTCCAAAGTAAAGACTTACCTGTTGCAGGGCTGGCCCAGTGTGGTTGTCAGTGAGGAACTGAAACCATATACCAAACGCAAGACAGAACTCAGCCTGCAGGATGGCTGCATATTCTGGGGTTCGAGGGTAGTTGTACCTTCCCAGGACGCTCACACATCGTGGAAGAACTACATGAGACCCATCCAGGAGTGTCACGGAATGAAGAGCTTGGCGAGATCCTACGTCTGGTGGCCAAGAATGGATTTAGACCTGGAGAACAAGGTAAAGGCATGTACACAATGTCAGGCAAATCAACACATGTCGCCACCAGCCCCTTTGCAGCCATGGGAGTGGCCAGACCACCCCTGGTCAAGGCTACATCTGGACTTTGCTGGTCCGTTCATGGGGCAGATGTTCCTCATAATAGTGGATGCGACTCCAAGTGGATAGACGCTCACATCATGAGCAACCTAACAGCCCCTTTAACCATAGACAAGCTCAGACAAGTGTTCGGCAATCCGGGGGGTCCAGATGCAGTAGTCTCAGATAATGGTCCGACGTTTACCAGTGAGCTGTTTGGTGAGTTTATGGAACAGAATGGCATCCGACACATTCGTACAGCTCCTTTCCACCCAGCCTCGAATGGATTGGCAGAGAGAGCTGTCCAGACAGTGAAGGAGGGTCTAAAAAGGATGAAAGGTGACTCTCTCAGTACCAGACTTTCACGGTTCCTGTTTAAATATCGCCTTACACGCAAAACCACTACTGCACGTATCCAGCAGAGATGTTGGATGGGCGTAGGCCTAAGTCAAAGTTGGATCTGCTGCGCCCAGACACTAAGGCTAGGGTGCTGAGAAAGCAGGAAAGACAGAAGGAAGGTCACGATCAACAACTGCACGCAGAGACAGCTGAAACCAGGTGACAATGTTTACGTTAAGAATTTCCGCAATAACTCTAATCAGCAATGGCTGCCAGGGGTTATCTTGACACAAAGAGGCTCTCCTCACGCCGTAGAGAACTGACTGATGGACAGTGTTCCACAGACATCAGGACCACGTACGCCGCGTCATGATACAGACCCCGAGGTCAGTAGCCCCTCAGAGTTCCCCTTGGTGAGTCAGACTACTGGGAAGCTTCACCAGAGGAAAAGTCACTTGAAGAAATGTCTGTGCCCCCGGGAGAGGATGGACAAGTGATCACAGACACACAGGCCCCTCTTGTGACTCTTATACCAGATCCACCCAAAACACCTACCTCAGCTGTGCCAGCAACAGCACCGGAGAAGTTCGCAGGTCACAGCATGAGCGGAAGCCTCCAGATAGACTGAATGTTTAATTAATCTGAATGTGTTCAGTGGAATGTGCATATGCTAGATTATAAGAGTATGCCAAATAATATGATTTGTGTTTTGAAGAAGTATAATGAGTCAATATGTAAGAAAGAAATGACACCACATTAGTTTAAATTTTCCAGTTATTTGTATTGGGGGAATTTTTGGAATTTAGTAGGGGGAGGGTGTTGTACTATTTACCAAATAGTAATTACATTTCTTACCACTAGGTGGAGTCTATGTTTTTAGAGAGTAGTTTTGGCACTACCTTCGTGAAGAAAAGGTATGCTAGGGGAAGTCGACCTACGGAGTAACGTTGTTGTGTTCCTAGCATTCTTATGCTACAGCATTCATGTTATTTTTCATATAAAAGCGCTACCACTGGTACAACCTCTTTTGTGGTCCTGTTTATTATACAAGTTACCACACTCTGTATTCTATCTGACTCCATTTTCACATAGACAATACAGGCTTCACAACACATAACACACATCTGACCCTCTCGGCCCAGTGCACAGGGTGAGTTATACTACGCTGTCTAGGAACCTTCAACTAGTACAGCAGATCCGCCAACTTTCTGTGAAACACTGTTAGGCCTTGAGTATCAATTCCTTAATCCTCTGTATTCTATCTGACTCCATTTCACAATACAGGCTTGCAGACACACTGCTCAAGACAAAACACTACAACAGACACACACACACACACATATATATTGCATGCATCTTTTATTTTTGAGATCTAAAAAACCCTCTTTTCTAAATTTTGTTCATAATTTACAGGAGCTTTTGTGAGGGGAAAAACACCGTCTCAGGCTGACCCATAGGAAACCACGCTATTTATTTATCCAAAAAAAGCAGAAAACTGCTTACCTTATTATTATTTTTGAGTGGCTACCGCTTACGGCGCTTCTCCAGGGTCAGCCTCACCGGAGAGTCTCCTTTTTTGCTCCTAGACAGATCACGTCGGGGTCACCAATTTGTTGTGGATAAAATCAACCTTTCTAGCTTAAGTCAAAAATCTTCGAAGACAGAGAGTTTAGTAGATGTCAAAAGTAATAAAATTTATTGGAAACCAACAAAGGTGACTGTCTGCAGAGAGTCCCATTTGTACATATATGAACATGTCTTTATATACTTCCCCAAAACAGTAAACATAATTCCTAGGTGTGGCATTCACCGTTTC
The DNA here is from genome assembly GCA_012411365.1 of Ameiurus melas. Classification (NCBI taxonomy): domain Eukaryota; kingdom Metazoa; phylum Chordata; class Actinopteri; order Siluriformes; family Ictaluridae; genus Ameiurus; species Ameiurus melas. The sequence goes on along the minus strand of CM022764.1, from coordinate 28,064,790 downwards.
TTTTTAGAACCGACCAATCTCCCATGCCTTAACTAATTATTCATATCTATATGATACCCCACCATTGTGGTGCATGCGCAGCCAGTTGTATGTTCTTCAAAGTTCTTACCAGAACTGGGTTCACCATCATGTCACATAATTCAACCCATAGCCTCATATTGGTACCCTTCCCTTGAACTCTTATCTCTTTTTATGTTACTGATTTGCAAGCACAAGGGGGGGCCCATTTCAGAAACCCAACTCTGGAATGTGTCTAATTCACTGCCACAAAGTGAAGTTGTGTTTAGACAAACACAAGCTCTTAATTTACTTCTACAGAGTGAATCTGCTTTAGACATCCCCATAGCACCTCATTTACACACCTAGAAGTGAAGCTGAGTTTAGACAAACAAAGGCTCTTACTTTACCCACCTAGGAGAACATACATGTTGGAAGTGTCCTATAGTTTAAATTTGCCTCAGAAAGTAATTAGGCCTACTGTTTAGTAAGGCACAGAAATCTTCTACTCAACCCACACTCAGAATATAACTTGACCAACCATCGTTCAATGAGTTTAGATTATGCTTCCAACTATGGATTATACAGTTATTTGAATATGCTTTAAGTAATAATTCTAAATGTAGGTTACATATTGAATACACTTCATTAACATTTCCAGAAGTGACTTATACATATTGATTACACGTCATAGCTATTCTCTTAGACATATTTTTGATATATTTTCTATAGAAGAAACATAAAATATTATTTAACAAGGCCTGCCATTCAGCCCCTTAAGTGTAAGAGCATTATCAGTATTCTACAGCAGTTGGAGACAGTAGTTAGATGTCAAATGAAAAACAACTTTTTTGAGTCACAGTGCCAAACTACTGCAGAATATTTTGATCCTTCTTTTTCAGCCTGAAGGACTGGCATTTATTTATCAGACAGATGGCACAGCCATATACTTGGTCAGAGAATTTGGGAATTTCTTCATTGTTTTTGTTCTTTTATCATAGCGTCAGTATGTATACTTACTTTGGTTAGTGACTTAAACTGTTTTATTAGGTGGTGACAGATTTCGTTAACAGGGAATGATGATAGGTGAAGATTAGGTTGGTATGCGTGTACAAAATAAAACTGTCTATATGTGTTTTCCTGTTCTGTGTAATGTTAGATTTAATCCAGCGTGATCTATTCTAAGACTCGTAATTATCATCTCTTCCTCTCTCCTTTCCTTTACGATGGTTTAAATCTCTGCTCTACTTCCTCTGACCAAGTATATGACTGTGCCATCTGTCTGTTAAATAAATGCCGGTCCTTCATGCTGAAAAGAAGGATCAAATATAATACCAATAGTTTGGCACTGTGACTCAAAAACTTGTTTTATATCTGACATCTGAAAGCTAACTACTGTCCCAACTGCTGCACGATACTGATAATGCTCTTACAGTTAAGAGGGCTGAATGGCAGACCTTGTTAAATAATATTTTATGTTTCTTCCTCATAATGTGTTATATTTTATAAATATATTGTTATATATCTTATATTAGTTTTTGCCTTTTCTTATACATTGAAATGGGAGAAGATGGGATCAATGCTGGTCCGAAGGTGATCCTGCACAAGTCAACGAGTCAACTTAATCCTTCACGCGGTATTCATAAGGTGCCATAAGTTTCTGCTACTCTATGGATCATGCTGAAGTGACTGCTCCATGTCATAAACCCATACAAGGAAATAAACAGTAATAATTTTGACTGCAGATCAGGAGTGTGTAAAGACAGACTGGTGGTCTGATCTATCTCCACCGATCTATTTCATATTTTAGTACAACCATTTTCTTTTTTACCATTATGGATGAAACACTCGTTTCTTTTAAAACACCATCTTTAAATATTTTTCTACCTCCTAACTAAACCCTCGGACTTAAGACATGATCTTTATAGTTGTTTGTGCCCTGCTCAGGGATAAACAACATCATCTTTACATTACCTTCATGAATAAATTGTCAAACTAACCTCTTGGTTCTTCATGTGTTTTTTTGGAGCAGAAGTCAGGTCCTCTCTCACTTCAACAGGTCCACTTGTTTGTGAATACACAGCAATCTTCTAAGGGTATTAGGATTTCTCGGAGCAGACCTTGTAACAGATAGTTGCAGAGTTTCTTCTGTGCTTCTGTGTCTACAACCATTATTTAAACACTGAGACACACGACTCCCTTTAATTCTTTAACAAACACATTTGTAAGAATCCTGGTCAGCAAAACCCCCCAAAGAACACCTGTCTCTCTCTCTCTCTCTCTCACACACACCCACACCCACATGGTCACCAGAGGTCATAAACGTACTGCTGGGACATGGGATGTCAAAGCATAGACTAAAGCTTATGTATTTAGCGACAGTTCCGTGTAAGTATCCTCGTTGGTGAACCATTTTCTGAAATTTTGTTTATAGTTTAAATGCATGATACATTTAAAACACCGTCTTTTAAAAAGATTTTTTCTTCCCTTAAAATAACCTGGTTAGAAGGTAGGATATGTAATGCATATTTTAATTTTCTTCGGACATATTGTCACTTCAGACTCCACAATGAATAACACCGATGGTTTTGACTTTCTTTCAGTAAAAGAGTACAACGACATCATACAGCCTGGAAGGACTGTAGAAATGTTTTACACATCAGTGTTTTTCTCAACAACGTAGCCAATAAATAGTTCAATTATCTCACAAACCTCAGTCTGTTCATTTCTTGACAGAAGGATTACACATAAGTGTCATTACCACAGAAGTCATTTCAGAAACAAAGATTCACTCAAACCACAAATGTTCACATTGGTATGGATCGTAAAACCCTGAAACACACGACTCATCCCTTAATTCATTAAACACACTGTAAGCATTCTGGTCAGCAAACCCCCAGGAAACACATGTCTCTGTCTCTGTCTCTGTCTCTCTCTCTCTCTCACCCACACACTTCAGAACGGTCACCCCAGGAAAACACATGTGTAGGACGGTGTGTGTATAGGCCTACAGGACATCGCCCGAAAAACGTTTCTTCTAGTTTAAACAAAACTCGATTCTTTTAAGCAACACTTTAAACATTTTACATCCTAAAGGGTTATGTTGAGAAGGCATGTAATACACGCGTTTCTTATAAAACACTGTCTTTAAAACGTTTACCTCCTAAAGGGACCTATTTAGAAGGTATGTAAAAACTTTTTTCCCTTTTTTTTTTTTTTTTCTTTACATTTCATCGGGTATATCAAAGATGTAGAGTATTTATTTCAGTAAATTTTTATTCAAAGTCATGCCATTTTCTCAAAAATGTAATCAATAAAGTTTCATTTATTTCACAAGCTTACATTCTGCTCATTTATGTTCACATTCAACCATCATGTATTTTCTAACAGCGGAGCTATATAAAACAATCCCCCACAATCTAAATTTAATGTGTGGTTGCAAGATAAAAATTCTAATTTATTGAATTAATTAAATATTTAAAGTTGTACACATTATTTTGATGAGTTGTGTTCACAATGTTGATAATTACATCAACTTAATATTGTGTGTAATTTCTGCATTAATTGATTTAAAACAAAATTTACGTTGTAGTACATTTACATTTATTCATTTAACAGAGTGTTAGAGGACCTGTAGACTTAACAAATACTAAGGACAGTACAATATGAGTATCATTTCCCTTAATTAAATTAAATTAAATTAAATTAAATTCTACTAAAGCAATGCATTTGGGGGATATTCTCAATTGTGATATGACCAATAGTGGACTCGTGTATAGGCTACACCTGCTAATACATTTGATGGACTATTTTGCACTACTACATGTAGTTAATGCTAGTCATATTTAGCAGTGTAATTTGAATATCTACTCTTTAGTTTACCATACCAGTGGATAACGACGAAAAAATTTCATTTGACAAATCTGCTCATGTAGAGAGGGCTTTTCATTTGTGCTATAGGAAAGATAAGCATGATTACATTTCTGTTTATTCGTGTAAACCTCAACTACATTGTGTAATCTAATTTCATGTATTGATACATTTTTTATTTTATTTTTTAAATATTTTGTCATTTGCACATGTAGCGTTCTAGCTCCAGCCTTTGGACTGTGGATAGTTCTATGAGAGAGATAAAAGTAGAAGACACAGAGTGTTTCTTTTTTGTCTATATTGCTCATTTCATTCAGTGCTTTAACGTCTATAAATCCTGCAGAGATGTTACGTATGAGATTTATAATGTAAATCACACTGGATTTTACTTACTATTGTTATACAACTTAAAGGCAGTCATTTTTCCTGGTTTAAAAGACTGCATTCTCCTGCAGACAATCTAAATGGAGCAACGGAATTTTAAAAATGATTGTCAACTTAACAACTTCTCATAATTATGGGAATTTAGTACATAACACTTAAATTCCTTTTAAATAATGTGTGTCACGTGGCGTGACGGCAGGAAGCAGGCGGGATACATGCGCAGTTAGAACGGTGAGGTCACGGAAGTCATTAGCCGGGATATCTTCCAGCTGCGAGCGCTTCCGCATACGTCACACATGACGCGAGGTGGCGAAAACATGACGTCAACCCGGAAACAGCGTGCGCGCGTCGCCGCACGGGGGGGAATCGTGACAATGTGAAAAAGTGTGTTTGTGTGTGTCATATTTTTGTTTGGATGTGTGTGTGTGTAATACATATAGCCTTTTTCTATTCTTCCCAAAAAAGGGTGAGCTTTTTTCGGCGCGTTAGGACAAACATCAGCCATGTAACCTAGAGGGATGCTCGACTTTTATAAACAGGTTCGTATGCATGCGTTTGTCTGTACGTGCATGTGTGTGTGTGTGTGTGTGTGTGTGTGTGTGTGCGCGCGCGCGCGCGTGTGTGTGTGTGTGTGTGTGTGTTGTGTGTGTGTGTGTCATATTTTGTTTGGATGTGTATTACACATGGCCATACCAGGTGACCTACCTCAGAGTGTTAGAAAGTGTGCAACGTGTGTGGAAAACATATGGCCTTCCAGGTATGGTAACGTTTGTGTCAGAAATGTATGTGATCCCGATTTAACATAACTAAATATATTTTTATGATCATGACCTTTGACCTAGATATAGAGAGTTAGAATATGTATCTTTTTGACCTTTGACCTACACCTGTCAAAATTAAGGTTACAATCTATATAAACTATTTCTCTCTGTAGGTTTTCAAATTATACTGCTAAATATGACTAGCATTGGCTGTGTATAGTAGTGCAGAATGGTCCATCAAATATATTAGCAGGTGTAGCCTATACACAAGATATATAATATAGTTTGTATATTTTGTTAGCTATAGAAAATCACTAATTGGATGTGACAGGTATAGGTCAAAGGGTCAAAATCATCATAATTAAATATAATGCTGATGACAGATCAAAGGGTCATGATAATCAAATATAATAATCAAATCAAGTCACGATAAATGATGATAGGGTGATCGATCGGATATGTCTTATTCACAAATGGGTAAAGAGAGGTAAAATCTAAATAATCGATTCTCTCACCGGGTTCAGCTACATAATGCAAATGTGTAACACGTTTGTTCGACCACCGAAAAGAGCATCTTGTGGATTTAAACACTCAGGAAAGTCAAAGTCATATAATGCTGATGACCTTTGACCTATACCTGTCACATCCAATTAGTGATTTTCTATGGCTTACAAAATATACAAACTATATTATATATCACAAGCCATATCACAGTTGAGAATATTTCCAAATTCATTTCTTTAGTAGAATTTAATTGTAAGTGAAATGATACTCACATTGTTATGTCCTTTGTATAGTATTTGTTCAGTCTACAGGTCCTCTAACACAGTCTTAACTGTCTGAAGTTGTCCAGACATATTAAATGGGTACAGGATTTGAAATTAGTGTCTTGAAGTTCACGCCAATTTCATTACATTACTACTTTCTTCTAGAACTCAAATATAAATCTTGTATGGTAAGACTACTTGTTTCTAACACTAATTGTTCTCTGCTTGATAGATCTCTTTGCTCGTATTCTCTAATTTGTAAGTCACTTTGGATAAAAGTGGCTGTTAAATGAATAAATGTAAATGTACTACAATGTAAATTTTGTATAAAATCAATTAATGCAGAAATTACACACAATATTAAGTTGATTTAAATATCAACATTATGTTAACAAAACTCATCAAAATAATGTTTACAACAATATTTAATTAAATCAATGTATTAGAATTTTTATCTTGCAACCACACATTAAATTTAGATTGTGGGGGATTGTTTTGTGTAACTCCACTGTTAGAAAATACATGATGGTTGAATGTGAACATAAATGAGCAGAATGTAAATTTGTGAAATAAATGAAACATTTATTGATTATATTTTTGAGAAAATGCCATGACTTTAAATAAACATTTACTGAAATAAATACCCTAAAACATTGATATGCCCAAAGAAATGGAAAAAAAAAGTTTTTATATACCTTCTAAATAGGTTCCTTTAGGAGGTAAACATTTTAAAGACTGTTACCATACGGCCAGCAGATGGCACTGTGGCTCGGCTCCGGACGAGTCACATGAAATTGTTGTGGTTCGCTCGCTTCCGGATTGAGCGTTAGCTTTAGTGACTGTAATTTGCCATAGGTGTTTATGTTTTGAGTTTGATTATGTTTGCACCTTGGTTACTGAGCATGTCGCTCAGTATTATTGGTTGTAGGATTTGTAGCGGTCGTATCATTTGTTTCCATGCCTCGAAGAATATTATGTGCCACGGTTCTTGTTTGCCGGTGAAGACCGCGTTTACTTTGGTTTTGAGTTTTATGTTGAATAAAGACTTTAATCTGCACCTGCATTCGCCTCCAGTTACGATCCGTTACAAAGACGGTGTTTTAGAAAAATTGCGAGTATCACGTGCCTTCTAAACATAACCCTTTAGGAGGTAAAATGTTTAAAGTGTTGCTTGAACTCATCGAGCGTTTTGTTTAAACTAGGAGACAAGTTTTTCGGGAGATGTCTTATAGGCTTATACACACCACCCTACACACGTGTTTCCCCTGGATGACAGTTCTGTAGATAGTGTAAATTTAAAATTTATGATAGTACTACAATAGTACAGTCTTTGTTGATAAGGTGCAAACTCATACTTTATAATAATTTGTTTACTGACCACAAAATCAAGGTCCTGCCCTGGTCATCCTAATCCCCTGACCTGAACACTATAGAAAATCTGTAGGGTGTACTGAAGAGGAGAGTCCACCAGTGTGGACCTCGAAATGTGAAGGATCTGGAGAGGTTCTTTATGGAGGAACGGTCTCAGATCCCTCGCCATGTATTCTCCAACCTCATCAGGCATTATAGGAGAAGACTCAGAGTTGTTATCTTGACAAAGGGAGGCCAGCCAAAGTATTGGCTAAAAGAGTACCAATAATTGTTATTCACCTATATTTAATAAATATTTTTGTTCAACCTGTGTTTTATTTGCAATTGTTTGATACCCATGAGAGCAGAGTATTTTGTGAAGTTTTTTTTTTAGCAAAAGATCAAAATGTTAAACAATAAAGACAATTTTTCATATTTACCAAGGGCGCTACATATTAGTGGAGGGCACTGTATGCGTCTCCCATTTGAGATCCATTGTGACTGTAGTTCTCAGACAGTGTTCACTGGTGAATTATTAAAGATGAGTGGGAATGGGAAGATGCGTTGAGAGGTTGTCTGGCCAAACCAGGAGGTTGTTGAACCTCTTGGTGGTACTTTGACTCATCACTGTTGGTGATGAGATATTAGTGTGTCTGCCAGTTGTAACTAAAACAGAAGCGATTATTGACCCAGGTGAACAGTAAGTGGTAAGTGTTTCTTTCTGGATTTTTTAGTTGGAACTTGTTTTAGCACCGATTGTCAGATAGAAGCTGTAACTGTTCTTCCTTGTTGCTACGAGCTGTATACTTGTTGCTAGATTAAAGCAAATTCCGGTACTCAGTTTCGTTCGGGTCGGGGAGCCGCCGCGTTCCCGACTACTCTTTGTTTTACTAATAAAGAGGCGTGCTCAGCTGAAACACATCAGTATTTATTAATTAAGAAACGCTGAGGCGGAAGCGTCAGCCCTTGTTGTGTAAAGACCCTGCGAGTCTACCTGCGCGAGTCCACCGACAAGACACCACACGTCGGCTAAGTATACTTTTTTTCCCTTTATTCTTCTTGCTGTTTACCTGTCTACACACACTAACATGTGTCATCAGTTTATCCGTTATTTGCCACAGGCGCAGATGGTGGCACTCTCCCAAAAACGTACGCAACTTGGACAACCTACGCTCTCTGTATGCGGCCTCTGCAGGTTCCATCTCATTCTCAATCGGACTTTGGAACTGCCAATCTGCTGTTAACAAGGCAGATTTCATTTCTGCATTTGCAACCCACTCTAACCTCAGCGTGCTGGCTCTGACTGAGACCTGGATCCATGCTGAGAACACTGCCACACCAGCTGCCCTGGCCTCCAACTTCAACTTCTCCCATACCTCACGCCCCAACAGACGAGGGGGTGATACAGGTTTGCTTCTCTCCAAAACATGGAAATTTACCTGTCTTTCTCCCTCTTGCTCATACACTTCCTTTGAATTTCATGCTGTTACAGTCACTGACCCTGCAAAAATGCACTTTCTTGTTGTTTACCGTCCTCCAGGTCAACTGGGGAAGTGCATCAATGAATTTGACACGCTACTGTCCACCGTCCCAGATGATGGAACTCCTCTTCTCTTCTGGTCCTTGGTGATTTCAACATTCATCTACACGCCACATGCAGCTGACTTTCTTGCTCTCCTTCCCACATTTGACCTCAAGCAGTTCACCACACCAGCAACCCACAAAGCCGGCAAACAGCTTGACCTCATCCTCACATGTAATTACACCACACACAATCTTCTCATTAGTCCTCTCTACACCTCTGTCCATTTCTTTATCCCGTTCTCTATTTCTCTCCCCTCACCCCTTCACTGTCTCCTCTTTCCATCTCTTTTCGTACGAATCTTGGCTCCCTTTCCCCCTCACATTTCTCCTCCATTGTCACAACCTTACTTCCCTCTAACAACCACCTTTCCTCACTTGACTTAAACACCGCAACCGTTCCATGTTAAATGTTGAATCATGTTAAATCCCCTACCTCTCTCACTGCAGATGACTTTGCAACTTTCTTTTCCAGCAAGGTTACATCAATCAGGAACCAGTTCTCAACCCCAGACATGCATAGACTGACTCCTCCTCCATGTAACTCCCAACTGACTTCCTTCTCTCCCCTCTCAGAGACTGAGGTCTCTAAACTCCTCCACTCTAGCCGTCCCACAACCTGTCCCCTTGACCCTATCCCTTCTCACCTTCTTCAGTCCATCTCTCCCACACTATTACCTGCACTTACACACATCTTTAACACATCGCTTTCTACTGGCACATACCCTACCTCATTTAAGCAAGCCCGGGTTACCCCACTGCTTAAAAAACCATCACTCAACCCTGCTATAGTTGACAACTACAGACCTGTTTCCCTCCTCCCCTTTCTTTCCAAAACTCTTGAAAGAGCCGTTTTTAATCAACTCTACAATTTTCTCACACAGAACAACCTCCTAGACACCAAGCAGTCTGGCTTCAAGAGCAACCATTCCACGGAGACTGCTCTGCTTTCCGTCACTGAAGCCTTATGACTAGCAAGAGCAACCTCTAGATCATCTATCCTCATCCTACTTGACCTCTCTGCTGCTTTCGACACTGTGAACCATCAGATCCTCCTATCAGCTCTCTCCAACCTGGGCATCACTGGAACGGTTCTGCACTGGGTGGAATCCTATCTCTCTGACAGATCCTTCAAGGTATCATGGAGCAGAGGTATTTCTGAAACTCAGCAACTCACAACTGGCATTCCACAGGGGTCAGTTCTGGGTCCACTCCTCTTTTCTATCTACACTACATCTCTCGGTCAGGTGATTGAGTCTCATGGTTTATCCTATCACTGCTATGCTGATGACACCCAGCTCTATTTGTCCTTCCAGCCTGACGATCCATCGGTCTCTGCACGCATCTCTTCTTGCCTGTCAGACATCTCGGTCTGGATGAAGGAGCACCATCTTCAGCTTAACCTGGGGAAAATCTGAGCTTCTCGTCATCCCAGCCTATCCCTCAATCAACCAGAACTTCACTGTGCAGCTCAGTACACTTACACTTATGCCAACCAGGACGGCTAGGAACCTTGGGGTGATTCTTGATGACGGCTTGACCTTTACAGACCACATCTCAGCAACTGCAAGGTCCTGTAGGTTCATCCTGTACAACATCAAGAAAATCCGACCATACCTCACCAAACAGGCTACACAGATACTAGTCCAGGCTCTTGTCATCTCTAAACTGGACTACTGCAACTCACTGCTTTCAGGCCTCCCAGCCAGCTCTATCAAACCCCTTCAGGTGTTTCAGAATGCTGCAGCGCGCCTTGTCTTCAACCAGCCCAAGACAACCCATGTCACACCCCTCTTCATCTCCCACCACTGGCTTCCTGTAGCTGCCCGCATTAAGTGCAAGGCCGTGATGCTCACCTACAAGACCTTGTCAGGAACAGCACCCTCCTACCTCAACTATCTCCTGAAGGCATACATTCCCTCTCGCAATCTGCGATCGACTAGCGACCGACGTTTAGTAGTTCCCACTCAGCGTGGCGTAAGGTCCCTTTCCAGAACCTTCACGCTTACCGTTCCCCAGTGGTGGAATGCACTTCCGATCTCAATCTGGACTGCAGAATCTCTCACTATCTTCAAAAAACAGCTAAAGACCCACCTCTTCCGTGAACACCTAACCAACTCCTAGAGCAAAAAAAACCCACACACAACGCACTTACACCTCTACTCTGTACACTTTGCTTCCTCTGGTATTCAATCAATGGATCTTGTATAGTAGCACTACTTGTCTTGTTCCCTGCTTGATATATCGCTTTGCTTATTTGTAAGTCTCTTTGGATAAAAGCGTCTGCCAAGTGAATAAATGTAAATGAGACCAATCACAGTAATGAAATGCTAGGGAATTTCGCAATTGATCATAAACGCTCATAAACATCGGTAAATGCTGACAATCAATCATAAATACTCGTAAACACTGTTGGTGATGAGAAAAATCACAGTAATCTCCTCTTCCAATTTGATCAGCTTCACAGATGCATCACCTGAAACACACAGATATTTGTGTATCGCGAATATTAGAGAGGTGATAGAACACCTTGTGGTGCTCCGGTGCTGATCATTGGTGTCTGGAGTGTGTTTTTAGCTAGTAAAATTTTTGCTGCTACTAGCTAACACGAATACACCTGTCATATTATGTACATCAAACAAAGGACTAGTTCAGCCATGAAACTCTATCCACACACTGATTGGCTCCCCTGATTCCTGTCCAGCAGCCTATCAGCCAGGGGCATAACCTGGCCTATGCATTTGGTGCTGTAGTTTTTTTTATGTAGCCCTGAATAATTATCCACTTGGAGCGGTTTGCAAACACGGCGGTGTTGTAATTTTATATCTTCAGTGAACAGAGGTGAGGCCAATCAGGGTTGGGGGAAAATACATGTCTTATTGGCTGATAGTATGGAAAATATCTATGAAGTGCAAACAATATGTGTAACTGACATTTGGATATGTTATTCAATATGTAACCAACAATTAGAATTATTACTTGAGCATAATTGTATAATCAATATTGGTTAAAAAACATAATCTATATGTATAATCAACAATTAGAAGCATAATCTAAATCCATAGAACAATGTTTGATCAAGTTATATTCTGAGTGGATTTGAGTTGAACTCTGTGTTTCAGTGTACAACAGTTGTTCTTATGTATTAGACGGCACCTGTCTCTACAGCAATAAAAAAAATTGCATTAGATATTCACGTGTGAGTAAATAACTTTGAGGCCGATACAAATTAGGGAGTTAGGAGAGGGCCTCGGGAAAGGAGGCAGATATCAGCGGGGACAACCGATAAAGACAGACAGATGCTCATTGAGGCCTAAGAAGGGAGCCAAGGTCAAGACACACAAGCCTGTGTGAAACCTTTTTTGTAAAAGAAACCTTGTCCTCATGAAACCTTTCAAGAAAAACAACTAACTGCGCATGTTCCACAAATTTAAGATAACGCATAGACATAAATATTTAAATATTTGCCAGGACACTCTTGTAAAAAAGATTTTTAATCTCAAGGAGTTTTTATCCTGGTTAAATTAAGGTTTGAAATTGTGGCAAAAGAAGATTGGTCTATTTCAACGAGAAAAAGCAAAACCCCACCTACAAAGACTATGCTTTGGAGATAGCTATATAAAGACATGTTTGTGTATGCATAATTCGGACACTCTGCAGACTGTCACACGTAGGGTTAGGGATTTTCAGTAAAGTTTATTTACTTTCTGACATCTACTTAACTCTGTCTCTGAAGTTTTTGACTTAGGCTTAAAAGGTTGATTTTATACACGACAATAGCTCTCAATTTTGCCAAACATTAGCTCTCACACACTCGGTGTGATGGGAAAATGGATAAACACCAATTTACCTTAGCTCAGGAGTTTTATTTCAAGTGTTTTGCTTCGCACTCCGCACTGTAAATAAAAGCCACCGTTTCACTGCGATTGCATCCTACCTACTTCCTTCCCGTCACGCCACGTGACATGCACACGTCACAAAATTTCTCATCCTAGGCCGATAAAATGCTGACAATTGATTATAAACACTTGTAAACACTGACAAATGCTGGTAAATTCTGACAAATGTGGGTAACATCGCTAAATGTCGGTAACACCATCGAATGCCAATTAAACACTGACAAATGCTGGTAAATGCTGTACAAACTGGTAAACGTTGATCATCGCTTATACCATAAATGCTGGTAAGTGGTGGTAAATGCCGTTAAATACGATAATGGCCGATAAACGCTGATAATGGCAAATAAAAGCTGATAATCGCTGGTAAATGCCTATAACAGCTGGTAAACAGTCATAGTGGATGGTAAATACAGATAATGGCCGATAAATACGGACAAAGGTTGGTAAATGTTGTTAAACGCTAATTATGGCTGGTAAATGTTGATAATAGCTGACAAATGCTGAAAAACACTGATAATGGCTGATTAAAAACAGAAGAAAACACTGGTAAATGCAATAAATGTTGATGGCTGAACACTATATGCCAATACACGCTAATAAAACCCAGTAAACAACCATAAACACTAGAAATGATGGTAAATGCTGGTTTCTTCTGATAAAGGCCAATAAACAATGGTACATTCTAATAATATCTGAGAATGGCTGTTAATGGCTCATAATGCTGGTAACGGCTGCTAAAAGCCGGTAATGACCGATTACGACTGATGCTCGTAACAACCGGTTATGACCGTTGATCACATCATCAGCCAACACGTTCACAATATTAGGCAATAGGAACATTTTATTCATTTATTACTCTTTGTTGCTCACCCTCTACTGTGAACTGTGCAGTATTCCATTTATTACTCATCTGTATATATTCATATTCTTATTCATCTGAACATACAATGAGGTGTTCATAGTGTACATATTACAATTATTATTACTCTTATTTTTTTCTATTCCTGTCATTTTTTATTTTTATTTTTTTAGACGTTTTTCTATTCTATTCCTATTCAATGTGTATTTTCTTATCTGTTGTGTGTTAACTGAGCTGCTGTAACGAGGGAATCCATTCTGGGATCAATAAAGTTTATCTTATCTTAATGACAATAATTTCTGATAAATGCTAGTAAATGCCAATAATGGCTGATGAATGCTGATAAACGGTGGTAGGATGCAATCGCAGTGAAACGGTGGCTTATATTTAGTGCTGAGTGCAAAACACTTGAAACGAAACTCCTGAACTAAGCTATGCTCACTTGGCTATGGCTAACACTAATGCTAACTTGGCTATGCTAAGGCTATTCAATTCAATTCAATTTTATTTGTATAGCACTTTTTACAATAGTCATTGTCTCAAAGCAGCTTTACAGCTATGACTAAGGCTAGAACATGGCATGACACCAGGATGCTCTATAAGCGCTAAACATGGCAAAACAATATTTACATAGGTCACTATATTGAATCACAGTATATATAGATATCTCAGTCATTAGCCAGCAACCGCTAGCAGCTGCCAGCGATTCCACACACACATGACCCAATGATCTATGACCTTGACGAGGCGGGACGAAAACCTGACGTCAACCCGAAAGAGTTCCGCGCATGCGCAACAGCGCTCAACACGTACTGTTGTGCGGGGGAATCGTGACAGGTGGTAAATACGGGTAAACGCTGACAATAGCTGATACATGGTTGTAAATGTTGATACTGGCTCAATACGGCAGATAAATGCTGGTAAAAATTGACAAATGCATTTGCCATGGGGAATTTTAAGCAGACAAATTCTACCCATTGAACAAAATCCATATAAATCCTTTCCTGGAGTAGAAACTATTGACCCGTACACAGGTTGTTGGACTTTAGGAATTTTAAACACGTTAGTCCAGTCAGTGAGGCAATTCATCACTCCTACTCCTCATCTCTACATGCAGATAATGAGACTATTTACAACACCATCTGCTCAACATTGTCTATTATCTTATTTGATAAAAAACAGCTGTGCTGACCCTTTCCCTGTGGTGGCCGGCAGTCCTTCCCATGCAGTCCACTCCATCCCACTCCTCCGGATCATTGCAATTTGTTGTGGGGAGTTTTTCCCGTCTCCCACATAGGTTCAAGGATAAGCAAGGAAACCAAACTTATTAGAATTAGAAAGAACTTTATTACCAAGCTAAGCCCAAACAATAAAGGAGGTCAGTCTCAAGAGTGAACATTGAAGAGTTGGCATAACATACAGTGAGGGAAAAAAGTATTTGATCCCCTGCTGATTTTGTACGTTTGCCCAGTGACAAAGAAATGATCAGTCTATAATTTTAATGCGAGGTTTATTTGAACAGTGAGGGATTTTTTTGTTGTTATTTTGTCTATTTTTGTGCACCCATAAAATATAATGCATAAATACTAATAGATATATTATAAATGGAATTTATTTATTTAGTTTATATTATACAATACATATGCACAAAAAGCACCAAATTAAACAACAGTCGTAAATTAGTAATATATATTCTGGTGTTTGTGTGTGTGTCTACTGGGTTCTTTTCTGTTTTGGACAAACAGTTGTGTAAAGTTTTAGTCTGAATTTATATTTGTAACACTCAGTTTGTGGATTTTATTTTAAATAAACAAAAAATGGTACTGAAAGTTTGTCCCGCCCCCATCTGATTACTCAAAGATAATAATAATAATAATAATAATAATAATAATAATAATAATAATAATAATAATAATAATCGGCCAACTAATTGATTTGAAAATAATTGTTAGTTGCAGCCCTAATAAAGTTTATAAATGCTAATAATGACTGCCAAACACTGTCAATGGATCCTAAATGTGATAATGGCCAATATAAACTGATCATTTCTGATCAATGATGGTAGATACTCATAACGGCCGATAAACATGATAAAAATTTCCCATAATCACTAATAAATGCTCTAATGGCTTATCAACACAGATAATTGTTTATAATTGCTGATAATGACTGAAAAAATCTGGTACAATAAATACTGTTTAACAATAAAAAGTCATGACAAAAATGTCTAGTTCAACCATGAAACTTTATCCGTGTGCTGATTGGCTCCCTCCACACCCATGCAGAAGCCTCTCCATCTATGTAACCCTTTATTATCCTGACTATCTCACCGGCTATGGCCTCCGTATGCTACAAAATTTTGCTTCCTACTCTCCTCCTTCCCAGCACCACCACCTATATCTGCTACAGGGGTTCCTCCTTCTGTACCCTTTTCAGCAGCAGCATGTTTCTCTTCTTTTCTTTCAAAAAGACTCACTGACCTTAAATGAGTCCAATTACAAAATTGTTTTTATATATATATATTTTTTTAATTATTCAGTCTGTCACGTGGCGTGACGGCAGGAAGCAGGCAGGATGCATTCGCAGTTCAAACGGTGAGGTTTGTTTACAAGTGATGAAACCAAAAAGAAACAGAAACAGAAACAAGGCTCTCTCTACAACTAAGCTAAACTAGACTAGGACATTAGCTAAAGCTAATGCTAATGCTAAGGCTATGGTATAAACCGGACATGAAACAAATACTTGCTGAAGTCGCACTTGCGCTATAAATGGCAGGCATATATAAATGCACACAAAAGTCCAAGCATTCAACCACACCGTGTGAAGCACGGCTCACGGTATATATCAGTGGTGTCAAATTCATTTTAGTTCAGGGGCCACATACAGCCTAATTAGATGTCAAGTTGGCCGGGTCAGTAAAATCATAGCATAATCACCTATAAATAACAAGTCCATGTTTTTACCGTTGTTTTCATGCAAAGACATTTATATTTAATGAAATATCCTTTTATAAAATATGTCATGAACAACCTCAGATTTCTTAAGACAAACATGTGCATATATGTGCAAACATGTGCATACATATATGTGCATTACAACTGCTCACAGTGTTTGTACAAATGCAAAAAAAAACATCACAGGTATTTGGAACTGAAAAATATAGTATTTCACATTAAAATTTATGGCATTGCGTGAACAATAGGATTCCACCAAACCAAACTCTTTTGTACTGAAGCTGTTGACTAACATTAAATTGCACATTTTTTAAAAACTATTACCCATTCATCTCTGTGAATAAATAGGAAGCGGTCCATTTTTCATGGAAAACTACACTCTGTATCCACTTTTCTGCTTTTTGTCAGACATTTTGGCTAATGAGGGTGTGGGGACGAGTAGAAAATAGAGTAGACTACTCCGTGATAATAAACAGCAGACGTCGCATTGCTGAGATGTGCTGCGTCTTTTACCCCCCTAGCGGATAATTTAGGAATAGCATTTTATTTAATATGACAAGTTCGTGTCTTTTATGCATATTTTTTTTCACTTTTTTTTCACTGAACCCTCTAGTGGGCCGGTTTTGGCCCGCGGGCCGTACGTTTGACACCCATGGAAATCCACACAGTCATTAGCCCGCGATATCTTCCAGCTGCGGGCACTTCCGCATACGTCACACAGGACACGAGGGGGCGAAAACATGACGTCACCCCGGAAACAGCATGCGCATGCACGCCAGCACGCCAGCTCCAAAGGTGCTGCTGCAAGGGGGGAATCGTAAAACAGCCCTTCTATATAAAATATTGGAATGACAAGTTCTATATATTTTTTGCCACAGTTGTGGAAATAAGTATTGAACGCTTCAACATTTTTTTCAGTAAATATATTTGCAATGAGGCTATTCACATAAAATTTTCACAGATTTTGGAATTAACTCAAGAAATCCAGACATATAAAGAAATCCAAACATTAAAGTCCATAAATAAAGTTATGTGTATTAAAGTGGAATGACACTTTAATACACATAAAAAGTTTTGCACACGCTAACTGAAATTGATTTATTACTCAGTGGAGAAGCCTTTGTTTGTAACGACAGATTCAAAACACTTCCTGTATGAAGAAATTAATTTCCCACAGTATTCAGATATCATTTTGGCCCATTCTTCTAAACATATTATCTTTAAATCTTGTTCAATTGGATTCGAGTCAGGTGATTGACTGGGCAATTCTAACACCTTGATGTTTTTTTCTCTGAAACCAGTTGAGAGTTTCCTTTGCTGTTTGCTTTGGATCATTGTCCTGCTGGAAGGTCCACCCACATCTCATCTTCATCCTTGTGGATGACAGCAGATTCTTCTCAGGAATCTCCCGGTAAAGGGCTCCATTCATCGTTCCTTCAATTATATGAAGTCTGCCAGTACCACGTGATGATAAACTGCCCCACACCATGATGCTTCCATCTCCAAACTTCACTACTGGTATAGTGTTTTTAGGCTGTGCCATGTGCAGTGTCATTTATTCTCCCAACATGGTAAATGGTAAATGGTAAATGTGCACTTATATAGCGCTTTTATCCAAAGCGCTTTACACTGTGTCTCATTCACCCATTCACACACACACTCACACACCAATGGTAGCAGAGCTGCCATGCAAGGTGCTAGCTTGCCATCGGGAGCAACTTGGGGTTCAGTGTCTTGCCCAAGGACACTTCGGCATGGAATCGAACCGCCAACCCTACGATTAGTGGACAACCCGCTCTACCAACTGCGCCACAGCCGCCCACATGGTGTGTAGTATGACAGCCAAAAAGTTAAATTTTGCTCTCGTCTGACCAGACTACACTCTCCCAGTATTTCACAGGCTTGTCCAATTGAGACGCAGAAAACTTTAAACAAGCTAGGCATGCCTTTTCTTTAGTAATGGAGTCTTGCGGGGTGAGCGTGCATAGAGGCCATGGTGGTGGAGTGCATTGAATATTGTTTTCTCTGTGATGTTTGTACCTGCTGCCTCCAAGTGTTTCTGGAGTTCTTTCCGAGTGGTCCTTGGCTCTTAGGCTACACTTCTGACTATTCTTCTGACTCCCTGGTCAGAAATCTTGCGAGGGGCTCCTGTGCGTGGCCAGTTGATGATGGAGTGATGTTGCTTCCACTTCCAGATAACGGCCCCAATGGTGCTTCCTGGAGGATTCAGAAGTTTTGAAATGCCTCTGTATCCGATTCCATCAATATGTTCGAAAAACAATAAGGTAGCAACGGTCTTGGGAGAGCTCTTTGCTTTTAGTGATCATGAGCTGTTTCTTCTGTGATACCTTGGTATCAAAAAAGCCTTCTTACAGACATTAATTTACAAACCCAACTGATATTAATTTGCACAGATAAGGGGTATAATTGCTTTATAACTACTTATGGATTTCAGCTGGTTCATTGCCTTAGCTTGCCTGTGAGAACTGCTTTTTCTGTTCATTACCTTTTTCCTGTGTCATTTCTTGAGTTAATAATAATGTCTGGTGAACATTTCATGTGAATAACATCATTAGAAATATATTTACTGAAAAAAATGTTGACGCGTTCAATACTTATTTCCCCCACTGTATATATTGAAGACATTTGGGCTTGAGATCAAAAGATGAATATGAGATGATAGATCTGATGTTTTCATTTCCTGGTGTTTACCTTCTAGACGTGTTAAACAACTTAGAACATGGCACCTTTGTGGCAGACAAAGTTTTTAGGTGAGCAAAAATAAAGTAAATTACACTTAAAGTAAATTACACTTAATATTTGGTAGCATATCCCTTGCTTTGTAATAAATCCATCAAGCCAATGACCACTGACATCACCAAACTGTTGTATTTTCTTTTGTGATGCTTTTCCAGGTTTTTCCTGCAGCTTCTTTCAGTAGTTGTTTGTTTCGGGGGTTTGTTCTCCCTTCAGTCTCCTCTTCAGGAGGTGAGATGCTGATCAGTTGGGTCTGGTGATGGACTTGTCCAGTCTAAAACCTTCCACTTTTCCCCTGATGAAGTCCTGTGTTGAGGTGGCAGTGTGTTTTGGATCGTTGTCTTGCTGCATCATGAAGTTCCTCCTGATTAATTTGGATGCATTTCTCTGTAAATTGTCAGACAGATTGTTCCTGTAAACTTCTGAAGTCAATCTGCTGCCACCATCATGAGTTCCTCATCAATAAAGATTAGTGAGAATGTTCCAGAAGCAGCCATGCAAGCCCAAGCCATGACACTACCTCCACCATGTTTCACAGATGATCTTGTATGTTTTGGATCATGAGCAGATCCTTTCTTTCTCCACACGCTGACCTTTACATCACTTTGGTAGAGGTTCATCTTGGTTCCAGAACTTTTGTGGATCATCTCTGTATTTATTTGTGAATTCCAATCTAGCTTTTGATTCTTATTGCTGATGAATGGTTTACATCTTTTGGTATGGCCTCTATTTTTGCTCTCAAAGTCTTCAAATAGTGGATTGTGATGCCTTCACCCATGCCCTTTGAAAGTTACTGGTGATGTCACTAACTGTTGTTTTTGAGTTTTAAGTCACAGCTCTCACAACGTTTCTGTCATCAGCTGCTGTTTTCCTTAGTTGACCTGTTCCATGTCTGGTTTTTAGTACATGTGATGAACTTTAAGTCAAGGAGAAGGAAGGCGGAGGCAGGCTTGAGACATCTCAACTATTTATTGTGCTCCTTTTTTCTTTTCCTGCATTTCAGCATTCTTTTTCTTTCCTTGTTAACACATGCATGCACACACAAACACACACATAATGCTGATGGATCTCTCTCTCTCTCAAGACATGTGTTTCTCTCCCTCTTATCCTTGCCTCGTTTCACTGCTACAGAGAACATTCCTTACCACTCACTTTCTCTGGCTCCACCCCCTTATTCAAAAAACATTGCTTGTCCATGCTCCACCTCCAAATTATACCAGTGGTTTCTTTCTTTTTCAGGACATTTCTAATTGTTGTATTGACTATACCCAATGCTTGTGGAATGGCTCTGATAGATTTGGCATCTTTTCTCAGCTTCAAAATGGTTTGTTTTTCTCCCATAGACTGATCTCTAGTCTTCATGTTGGTTTATCCTTTTTAACAAGAAATGCATTCTTCACAGGTAAAACCCATGACTCAAACCAGTAGACATTCAGAGCTATTAATTGTTTAAATAATCAATTTAACAAGACACACCTGGGCAACAAGAAACACCCATCAGTCACAGTTTCCAATATATTTGATCACATAAAACAAATGGGTGGGTTCAAACAAAAGGTACCATGTTATAAATTGTTCACATCTAAACACATCTAAATGTAAATATCTGAAAAAATTAAAGCTGAAATTCTGTCGATACATACATATCTTTTGCTCTTAAACCCAAATGTCTTAACAGTAGAATTGGCCATGCTGTTCCAATAGTTTCAGAGGGGACTGTATGTTCTGACATATTTATTTTGCTTCTCGAGCTTTGTTAATTGCAGAGATGTTACTTTATTCACAATAATGTTATTTTAACATTGTTTTTTATTATTATTGTAAGTGGTTGTTTAGCTGGAGTTAAAAGCATCTCTTATTCACTTCCACGTCCATGGTGAATCCTTTTATCTTTTCTCCATTGAAGATGGGTTTTTAAAGGTAACCGTGACCTGACTGAGCTTGATTTCCAAAATATTAATCAGCTCTTCTGGAATTGATAACTCTGGATATGACATGCCGAGGTAAATCAACTTAGAGTTCAATGTTAAAGTTTAAAGTTTGGACAGCTTTCTGGAATATGTCCTGATGCACTACATTAACTACAGCTTTTTCCAGGACAAAATTTATTCTGGGCTGTGCTCCTCTGAAACCCCTAGTGATATACGCTTCTAACACCACTGGTCATATGCATCTTCTACGTGATCGTACAATAAGTGTGAATCACAGGTAGAATTCATACTAGGGTTTCAAATATGCTGGGTGGTTCTTTAGTATTAAATGTATGAATTTTTGTGAGACTTTGTTGCTGATAGATACAGTATAAACTGTTCATATGGAATCTGTAACTGGAATGTATTCATTCACACTGTTGAACATGTTTGCATGTAAGGAGAGTCTCTGTGTGCCAGTGTCCCACAAAGATTTACTGTTATTATTGCACAATCTTTCCATCAGCCTTTTTTTCATACATTAACTTTGGATGCCAGTGCTAATGTCTTTACACCTGCTTATATTTATCTGTTCACATGACTGTTCTGTCCCAACTGTGCCTCAAGAGTAAGAAAAATGATTTTGGTTCATTAATGAACTTGTTCATTAACTTTTTTTAATTAATTAACGTGATGAACTTATTAATGTACCAAAGAGGCTGGGTCTCTTTCTGAGAATTAAAATAGGACTAGTGATCAGGCGCTTACTGGACACTTGACAAAACAGGATGTAGGGGCTTGCAGCCAAACAGGAACTAAAGACACAAAAGGAACAGAGAGGTTTCAAGTAAACCAATTTGAAAAAGCATCACTATCATGTAGGTCACTGTAGCATCTCAGCAAGAAATGGCCAATCTCCTGGATCTTTTTACACTTCAGCTGCTGTTTGGTGAGTTTCGATATGCAAAATACCAGATAGGAGTAAATTATAAATAACTGTCATTAGAGTAACTGATGTTCAGGACTTTATTGAAATTATTAGTCTGTTAGTATATCTAGGGATAGTTTGCAGTAATATAACAGTTTTAACAGAAATGTATCTGAAAGCTGTTTTTAATGTCAGTGTAACAGTTTAAAACCAAATCTTGGGATTTTGAGTAAATTCTGAACTGAAGCAGACGTTAAATGTGGACTCGCTGATAGATGAATCTGTTCTCTTAATGTGGTGGTATTCTTACAGGTTTCTTTACACCGTGTCTCCTTCAGATCGCTTCAACTGATCATTTATCTGTCCATCCCGGATTGAACATCACCCTGCTCTGTAACATCACTAATTATTCTGAGATATCGTGGTATCGACTGAGATCTGAGGAGGTGAAGCTGCTGATATCTGCTGAAAAATTAAAGCTGGAGAAAACCTTTTCCCTCCGTTATAATGTGAACGAGAGTCACTTTGATATAACAGAAAGCAGCAGTTCAGTCAGTTTAGTGATTATTGGAGTTAGAGAGACAGATCTGGGATTTTATTTCTGTGGAGGTACGAAGCCGCCAACACACGAAAAAAAAAAAACAAAAAAAAAAAATTAAAATTTGGGGTGCAAATTTTTAATTTAATTAATGCTGTTTTTATGGCGGGGCCGGACCCTCCTCGACTTAAATTTGTTGGTGGTTGTTTTTTTTTTATTTAATCTGACTGATGCTGTCTTTATGTATATTTATATATTTGTTTAGTGTTGCATCATATAACTTAATTTTCATCAAGGTTTTAGAATAACATCATACATTTAACAAAACATATATATTTAGGCTTTTCACCAGTTTTGATCATCAGGATCTCTCTCTCTCTCTCTCTCTCTCTCTCTCAGTTGGTTTATTTATTTTGGAGATTTCCACCTGATGGAAAAGTGTAAATAAATTAAAGACTATGGAGACAGTTAATTTCTTGAATTGTTAGTTTAAAAGGTTTATTGAATAGACACTTCTCACTCAAGATGATCAGCTGATCATTTTTTCTGCAGATAAATATTTTAATAGCAGAATCGAGTTTATTGTCATGTGTATAGAGAGACAAAGTTTGTGAACCCTGTGGAGTTGCCAGGGTTTGTGCACTGATTACTGATATAATGTGATCTGATCTTTATTTAAGTCAGAATTATAGACAAACACATTTTGATTAAACTAATAACACACATGTAGTAGTAGTTTCCAGGAGTTTATCGAGTATACTGAGTAATAATTCACAGTGCAGGCTGGAAAAAGTAAGTGAACCTCTGCACTAACAACTTCTCCAAAAGCTAATTGGAGTCAGGTGTTTAAATTGAGGAGATGAGATTGGAGGTGTGGGGTGTACAGGTGCTTTACCCTTTAAATAAATACATAAATTCCAGTTACTGACCAATCTGTTCTTCTTGAGAACATCTGATTAATGTGAACCATGTCTCCATCCCATCAACGTCCACAGGACCGTAAAAGACACATTATAGAGACACACAAAGCTGGAAATGGCTGAAAAGCATTTCTAAACACCTGGGTGTTCACCAATCCACTATAAAACATGTTTTCAAGTACAAACGGACAAAATTCAGGACTGTTCTACTCTCCTATGAACGGCGTCCTGAAGACCACCACGCGAGCAATCCTAAAGGAAGTGAAAAAGAACTCAAGGGTAACAACAAAAGACCTGCAGAAAACTCTCCAAACTATGAAAGTTCATGTGTCCACTATTAGGAAAACACTGAACAACAATGGTGTTAATGGAAGGAAACCACTGCTGTCCAAAAAAAAGTCTGAAAAAGAGAAAATATATGTTTTGGAATGGTCGAGTCAGAGTCCTGATCTTAACCCAATTGTGATGCTGTGGCGTGACTTGAAGAGGACTGCTTGATAAATATTGATAAACTGAAACAGTTTTGTAAGGAGAAATTATCCAAAATTCCTCTGCACAATGTCAGTCTTATAAGCAGGTACAGGATAAATATGCTGGAGGTTATTGCTGCTAAAGCAGGATCTACAAGTTATTCAATTCAAGGGTTCATTTACTTTTTCCAGCCTGCATTATGAACTCAACTCAACATGCTCAATAAAGACTTGAAGTTCTACTGTTTGTATATGATTAGTTTAGTCACATGGTGTTTGTCTATAATTGTGATGTAGATGAAGATCAGATCACTGTTTATAAATAATGAATGCAGAAACAAATGATTAATGTATTTTTCTGTGTATTACCAGAATTGTGAAAGTTAGTGACCATGTTTCTTTTGTATTCAGATTCCGCTGGTATTCTGATTACTGATTTATAACACAAGTATGAGGCGGCTGTGGCGCAGGTGGTAGAGTGGGTTGTCCACTAATCGTAGGGTTGGCGGTTCGATTCCCGGCCTGGGTGACTCTACATGCCGAAGTGTCCTTGAACCCCAAGTTGCGCTATATAAGTGCCCATTTACCAAGTATGACTCCATGGTTATAGCTCAAAGAAACCGGGCTTGGTTAAAGGCAACAATAAAGTCCCTGTAAATTGAGAGCAAATTTAAAATATTCTGAATAAAGACATTGCATTGATTTAATATTTTAATTAAAATGACTATTACTTAAAAAGGAGTTAGTATTTTAATTAAAACCACTATGATTTTTTGGTGTAAAATACATGTTGAAGTTAAAGAGCTGAATCATTGTGTGTAATGCTGAAAGGGAAAGTGGATAAATGTTATATGACACAGTGTCAGTGAGTGAATCAGAGTGCTTCATTCTGAATCGTACAGAAGAGGTTTTTCTCTGCACTATACTGATACTGTCACTCTGTGTTTGTGTATTTCAGCTGACCAACAACATCGTGTGCCTTGTAACTCAACTGATGATCGAAATACCCAGCAGTCTACAGGAGCAGAGCACTGGATTATAATGTCTGTGTGTCTGGTCTGCATCATAATAAACATCATCTGCATGTGTGTGTTCTGCTGCAAAATCAAAGGTGCAGTTATTTATGCAGATCATTTTTAACTGGGCATCATTTTTCAATAAGCTGTAAAATAACTATTTAAAATATTAGTCCTTTGAATATCCTACCAGTTGTTTGAGATTACATCAAAGATTTTGATACATTAAGAATGACATTTTCTCAGAATTAACTGTTAGATTCTTATCTTATTAACCAAAGCAAAGTGGAGTTAAATATTAATGCATTAATGGTATGAAGGCAAATTTACAGATAATTGTACAAGCTTTTATTACATCTGTATTGGACTACAGTAGGCAACTCTCTTTATGTAGGACTCTGTTGTTGGCTGTACCTTGATCTAAGCAAACGTTAAAGAGTGATCAGGAATTCTCTGTACTCCCTCGTGAATTATGGGACGATCTCCCTCTTTATATTCGCCCAGCCCCATCTGTGGGGATGTTTAAGTCTCAGTTAAAAACACATTTTTATAATTTAGCATTTGAATTGGCAAAACCTGAGTATGTAAGATGTGTTCTGATATTAATTGCACTCTGTATATGCAGTTTCTGTTCACGTGTTTAGTGCTGTGTGTGTGTGTGTGTGTGTGTGTGGTTTTTTTTACTATTCTTTGATGTTCTGGTTGTGAAGCACTTTGGTCAGCTCCGTTGGTTTTAAATGTGCTTTATAAATAAACCGAATTGAGTGACTCTCAGCCTTCTTTTCTCACAGAGCTTTGTGTTCGGAAAACTAACACTGAAATATGAACCGACAAAAATAGTCTGAAATTTGGTATTATCTTAATGTTTTAGTTTTAGGGTTTTTGTTTGTTTGTTTGTTTGTTTGTTTGTTTGTTGTTGCTGTTTTTTTTTTGTATGTATCGTATTTTATTTTTTAAACAAATTTAATTATTTTCCATTTCAGGAAAGTCAGTATTGTCATGCAACAGCTGCAGTAACACCACAGACTCCACTGAAAAGGTACCAAAGACATTCATCACTTTTATTCATCACTGTTTAAGTAATACCAAAAAAATTTGTAAAACTACCTTTCTAAAAGATTTTAAGTTTTTAAATGTACTGTTTTAAGAAACATAAGAAGCTGTACATCTCATTATGGGTTAGTGTTAAATGAGTGCTTGTCGTGGTCTAATGTGTTTTACGCTAGACCAATTTCCCAGGGAAAGGAACACACATGTAGGGTTCAGGAGTGTTTCATCTGCATATTAATCTAATCTGCATTTCTCAGTAAAGCTTAAAATGGTGTAAGTTTAGCTGTTTAATGAATTTTTTTTCATGCAATCACCAAGTCACAATAAAAGCCTCATTTCAAAGGAAGAGACAAAAAATGTGATGCAGGTTACTTTCAGTTCCTTTTAATATGCATTTTAATATATGTTAATTATAGATTTAGCATGCTACTGTAGAAAAAGCCTATAATGTTATGACACCAAGGAGAGAGTGAACTTCAGCATCAGATACATCATGCACTTGTACAGCTGCATTTTAACTACATTTAAAAATAATTTAAATAAACTGTAAATAAATATATAGCAAAACTTTAATCAATCATAAATAGCTTAAATTTTATGCTCACTACACAGGACAGTTCAGGTCATGACACAGTGCACACTAACTTCACAAAACAGAAGCCTCATAATATACATAATATACATGTATATCTGTACAACGTCGTATATTTAGGGGTTCAGTTGTGTTGGTTTTCACTGTTTGGGCGAGAAATGGAAGGACAGTTGTTTCATGGTGTAATGATTGTCCTCCTCTCTCTCTCTCTCTCTCTCTCTCTCTCTCTCTCTCTCTCTCTCTCTCTCTCTCTCTCTCTCTAAACAGGAAGAAAATATTCATTATGCCAGCATCCAGTACAAAAGAAGGTCCAGAGCAGCTGCTAAGAAAAACACAGCATCAGATTCGGACAGTGTGACGTCGCAACAGTCGCCTCAGAGGCACAGAGACACTGACCAGCACAAGGTCTCACAAATTTTATATACATATATATATATATATATATATATATATATATATATATATATATATATATATATATATATATATATATATATATATATATATATATATAGCCCAACCTCACTCACTGATTAAAATAAATAAATAAATAAATAAATAACCCAGATAAAAACCATCTGGGAATCTGGCGAAAAAAAAAAAAAAAAAAACATGTTGTAACTGGTTACTGATGGCTCTGTCTCTTAATAGCAGTGTAAAAATGAACAAATAAACTGAAGTGACTAAAATATGTCTCTAGTCCATCATTATTGATTCTAGAAATTAAGTTCAGATATACACTAGCCCAACTCTATCAAAAAGACCTTTATTAAATGTGTAAGATGTTTATAGAATTGTCCTCAAGGTCAAAAGGAACTGGTGTGAATGTGTAATGTACTACATCTAAACTAAAAGAAATATCACTAAGAGCTACACGTATAAAAGAAGTGTCCTGAACCAGAGAGAAATGTGTCTTTCACCTCATCAGTGTATATCAGTGTAGGGGTAAATGTTATGTGGTATAAAGCTGCTGTTCAATTTAACGTGCTGGATGTAAGTTTTGTGAATTTCACCTTCTCCAATAAAATGTTATTGTAAGAGTTGTGCTGTGTCTGATTTCATCTTCAACTCAAACTATACATTTCTTAGAGTCTTAGAATTATAACTCAGGAAATGTTCTAGTCTGAAATCTTATTCTGAAACACAAAAAACAACAGAACCTTTCTCTGGTACTGAACAAGGCAATTTTACAAGCTCAGATATTCTTCTTCTACTTTTGATCTGTGGGTTGTGTTAATAACCACATGGCCTGAACAGGAAATAGCACACAAGTGGGCAAGTGTTCTCAGAATTCTGTAAAATACTTGCAGAAGACTGTGATCATGATAACTGATCTTTATATACCTCAACTGTTTAATACATTTAATGATTTACATGAATTCTGTTACACAGATCAAATAAAGAAGAATTTTTCAAGCATAAACAGTAAATATTGATTATAGTCATTTCTTCAATCTATTGTCTGAGATAGAAATTGTAGTGAAGTTATTCTATTTATTCATAGTTGACATTTATTTTCTCACACAGATCCTCCTCTGAATTAGGAAGTCAAAATGCTTCTGATTTTATGCCTTATGTTGCGGTTTAGCTGAAGCCACAAGCCCATACATCCTGTTCTGATCAAATTTCCAAGAAGCTAACATCAGTACTCTGATAACTTACACACCCAGCCTCATTAGTTATTTCAGCAGTTTGTCACTTTGTATAACTATATCAAATTAATTGTTAATTGACCTTTTCCCTTACTCATGCATGAGGTGTGATAGAACAGTAAATGAAATGTGAAAATGTGAACATGATTCTCTCGCAACTGGGTCGATTCTTCATTTACTCTTACAAAGGGATAACAGTCTTTTACATTGTGTGCTTTTGCCTCAACATTTCTGTAAAATAAATGTCAAGTTCAATGCAATTAACACGTGCTTCAAATTCATGGATGACCCATAAAACTAATAACATTAATTAAAGTGAAAACATGAAAATAATATCATAAATATGATTTAGAAAAAGAATGCTAGTTTAAATGTGATTTTGAAGGCAAAGATGAATTTGGAGTAATTAGAGCTTATTAGAAACCCACCTCCTCCATGCAAACACCGTGCAGAACAGGAAGTGGAGATGCAAAGGCAGGAAGTTAAGTTTTACACACTGCAGTCATAAATTTAAAGGAGAAAATGCACACACACAGTCACATCAGGTATACTTTTGTTACGACGCGGCGAGACCAGCGTGGTAACACGCTACGTGTAGTCCCGCCCAGAGGTGAGGCAGACAAGGACTACACTTCCCAGGCTCGCCTGCATTCAAGTTCACCGGAGTTCTGATTACGAACACCTGTAACTCCTTAGGTTATTTAAGGACCTCAGAAGCTTCGCCCGATGCGAAGTATACGCTCAGTGGTCGTAGCACTGTACGTTACTAAGCTCAACTACGTTACTTCGAGTACTAGACATATCGCTTAACGCTGTTATCCCTTGCACCTACACTTTGGTTTCTTAGTTGACCTGCTACTTTCAGTCAAAGCTACTTACAGCCATCCTCTCTACATCTGCCTGTGTTTGTCTCTGTCACCACATCGTGACAGAATACTTGGCCAAGTTATGGAGGCAGCTTGCAGAGAGGAGTTAGTTCGCTGCATCGCGGAACGTGACCATGTGATAGCGGTGTACCGGGAAGAGATCTCCGGCATTACAGCAGCAAGTTGTGCGACTGAGCACTTCTGCATTGGCGAGTGCCACGCCCCCAGCTCCTACGTCACCAGCAGCTCACAGCCCGCCGCTACCTACACCGGAGAGATACGCTGGTGTGCCAGAGCTAAGGGCTTCCTCTTGCAAGTGAAGCTGTTTTTTCAGAGTCACCTGGAGATGCCAGAGGTCTGGAAGTTGACCCATTTCATGGAGTTGCTCACAGGTACTGCTCTGGTATGGGCCACGGCGGAGTCGGAATGAGGAGGTGATGTTAGACTGTCCCTGCAGGACTTTATCGCTCGTTTCCAACGTGCCTTTGACCAGTCTCCAGATGGTTGGGAGATGGGAGAGGAGCTATTGCGGCTCCAACAGGGCTCTCGTAGCGCCCCGGAATACGCGCTAGAGTTTCGCACCATCGCTGCCCGCAGTGGGTGGAATGAACCAGCCCTCAAGACCGCCTTCCAACGTGGTCTCAATCCAGACCTCCTGCAGGAGCTTGCCTGTTGGGGGGAACAAGGGTTTTTTTGGCGACCTAGTGGACCTAACTATTAGATTGGATCGTCTCCGTCTAACCAACCAGCCTGTGGCGACAGGTGTCTCTGTTTGCTGGAGGAGATGCAGGGTGAACCCATGGAGCTGGGCAGGGCCCGGACACGCGAGGAGGAAGGTCAGGACACCCATGGGAATCGCCCGTGTCAACAGTGGAGGCGTCGAGGTGACGGGAGGCGCAGTGAGGCTTCATTGCATTAGGATTGGGTGAGTCCTAGCCATTTATCTCCCCCTCATGTGTTCTCTCTATCAGTAATATTAGAGCACTCAGGCCATTCTTTTTGCTTGCAGCTCTCGTCGATTCGGTGCGGCAGAAAACTTCATAGATGAGAGGACAGCACAGGAGCTCACCCTTCCCATACGTCCCCTCCTCCATCCTCGTGAGCTCCAAGCCATTGAGGGGTCACCCATAAAGGGAGTGCGTGATATCTCGGTTGCACGTAACCCGTTAATCTACAACCGCGCGCGCTACACCACGCGAAACCATGGTGCTCTACCTCACAGTATCAAACAGGCACCCCATAATTCTCGGTCTTCCCTGGCTAGTACGACACAACCCAACAATTTCATGCATGGACAAACAAATCACCCACTGGTCCCCATACTGCCAACATAGCTGCTTAAAGGGGCCAGCGGTACGCCTGGCCACCACGACAGTAGAGATCCCCTTGGAGTCCATCTCGAAACAAATTCCCCATAACTATCGCGACCTCCAGAAGGTGTTCAGCAAGGCAAAGGCCAGTCGACTCCCACCTTACCGACCTTACGACTGTGTGATTGACTTACTTCCTGGGGCAAATCTACCGCAAGTTCGCATATACCCGGTATCTCAGGCGGAACAACAAGCAATGGAGGAATACATTCAGGAGGCGCTTCAACAGGGCTATATACGACCATCCACATACCCGGTGTCGGCAGGATTCTTCTTTGTGGAGAAAAAAGGGGGGCCTCCGCCCATGTATTGATTACCGGGCGCTCAATCAGATTACAGTCAAGTACCGGTATCCCCTGCCTCTTGTGACATCAACCCTAGAGCAATTACGTTCGGCCACCCTATTTACGAAACTTGACCTGCGCAGCGCGTACAATCTCATCCGTATCCGAGAAGGAGATGAGTGGAAGACGGCCTTTAGCACCATGTCTGGACACTACGAATACCTGGTCATGCTGTATGGGCTTACCAATGCCCCATCAGTATTCCACAACATGATCAACGACGTTCTGAGAGACATGCTGGGAAGATACGTCATTGCGTACATTGACAACATCCTGATATATTCAACCTCACTGGAGGAATATGTTCAACATGTCCGGAGCGTGTTACAGCGCCTCCTCAAGTTCCACCTGTTCATTAAGGCAGAGAAGTTTACCATTTACATTTAGAAGTGCAAATTCCATCTGCACACCATGTCTTTCCTGGGTTATATCATCAGCCCTAAGGGAGTCGCTATGGATCAACGCAAGATCCAAGCAGTGGTGGAATGGCCAATGCCACAGACCGTCAAGGAGTTGCAGAGGTTCCTCGGTTCATCTGCGACTTTAGTAAGGTAGCGCAAACCCTTACCTCGCTCCTAAGGGGAAACCCAGGCAACTGCGATGGTCTCCCAATGCCCAAGGGAGTAACTACGTTACTTCGAGTACTAGACATATCGTTTAACGCTGTTATCCCTTGTACCTACGCTCGGTTTGTTAGCTTACCTGCTACTTTCAGTCACAGCTACTTACAGCCATCCTCTCTACATCTGCCTGCGTTTGTCTCTGTCGCCGCATCGTGACAACATTTGAACATTCTTGTGTAATTCTACATATTAAATGTATAGTATACTTTCCATACCCGTTACATATGCATGCTTCATCTAAATAATTAAATCTACAGCTCTTTGCCTGTTCCAGCACACTATAACTACACTTTAGCCGGAAATATAATAATTTAAATACTTCAAAAATCTTATTCTTTTAACATAGTGTGTGAATTCACAACAAGATGCATGAACTTGTATTGACCTTGTATTGTATTGTATTGTGTATGAACTTTGATTGTTTACACTTTTTTAACCTTCGCTGCCTGCCCTGACCGTCTGCCTATTTAACTACCACATCTCTGCTCTGCCTACAACATTGAACTCTGCCTGCCATTACGTCTATTTATATTTCTTAATTTAATAAAGCTGCACATGGATCTCCACTCCGTTGACTCTTCATTACAAAAGACTTCACCCAATCCTGATCCAGCGGCTATCGTACATTTATCGACCGAGGTCTCAGCTGAAGCGAAAGTGTTAGTAATGCACCAGCAACAACTGGAGCAGCTGACATCGCTATCAGAGGAAATAGTAAAGGCTATGCAACACCACCACTTACCCACACCAAGCCCAGCAGTTCCAGCATCACTTCCATCTTTCCCCGAGGACTGTTCCACTCCTGCTAACACCATAGCCGCTAGTCCACATTTCGCTTTTCTGGAGAAATTTGATGGATCACCAGCCAAATGTAAAATGTTTTTTACCACAATGCTCACTTTGTGAATCAACAACCCACCTTATATCCCACCAACGAAAGCTGCATCTTGTCTGCTCACTGCTCACCAGAAGAGCCTTGGATTGGGCAATGTCATTTCTAGGCTATATGATCAGTTCTGAGAGTGTGACAATGGAGGACAGTAAAGTAAGGGCAGTGCTACAGTGGCCCACTACTATAAAAGAGCTCCAATGTTTCCTAGGATTTTCAACCATCTTCCATAATCCTGACCCAGATAAGCCATTCATTGTCAAAGTGAACGCTTCGAATACCAGCATTGGAACCATACTCTCCCAGTGTCATGGCACTCCTCCCAATCTCTTCCTCTGCACCTACTTCTCCCACAAACTCTGTGCCGCCAAATATAATTATAACATCTGGAATCTGGCCATACCAGAATCAATGCCACCCTCCAATTATTATGTAATCGGTTTTGGTGGTCCACCATGCAGGCAGATTTTGATTGCATCTGTACTATGATTAAACGATTGCCTCACCTGTTTCACATCTCCTTCTGATTTCAGTTTGTCACATCCCTATTAGTCTTAAATTGCCCCGTCCCAACTTTTTTTGGAACGTGCTGTATGCATCAATTAAAAAAAAAAATGTTTACCTTCAAAAAACTACGCAGTTGAATTGGTAAAACTTCAAAAGTCTTGTCTGTATATGTTTTTGGTATAAAATAAAAGTCAAAGTATATTTACAAATCTCTCCTCTTTGTTTTTATTAGCATTTTCCATACTGTCCCAACTTTTTCAGAATTGTTTGTCAGATCAGGTTGTATGTTAGAACTCAAACAGACCTAGAACGCTGTTTAATATTTTAAATTAATAAAATAAAGAAAATAGCCTCTGCTCTCATCCAAAAACAAACTTGAGCGTCTTCAGTTTGCCAGACACTACTGGAACTTCAAATGGGATCGGGTTTTATGGTCAGATGAAACCAAAATAGAGCTTTTTGGTAATAAACAACAGAGGTGGTTTTGGTACACAGAGAGGTAGCCATATAGAAAAGTACCTCATGTCCACTGTTAAATATGGAGGTGGATCTTTAATGTTTTGGGGCTATTTTTCTGCCAGAGGAAGTGGACATTTTGTTAGGATACATGGCATCATGGACTCTATCAAATATCAACAGATATTAAATGAAAACCTGACTGCCTCTGACAGAAAGGTTCAAATGGGCCGTGGTTGGATCTTCTAACAGGACAATGATCCAAAACATACATCAAAATCAACACAAAAATGAAATCTGTGAATGGCAAAATTATATGAACCTTTACTTTCAGTATCTGGTGTGACCCCCTTCTGCAGCAATAACTGCAGCAATATCTTTGCGGTAACTGTTAATCAGTCCTGCACATCAGCTTGGAGGAATTGTAGCCCGTTCCTCAGTACAGAACAGCTTCAAGTTTTTGGGTTTCCTCACATGAACTGCTTGCTTCAGGTCCTTCTACAAACCTGCACTAGTACAAGAGGTGAAGAGGCCTAACAGGCAGGGTGATGGGTAATGGAAAGTGTATCTACAGACTGATTATGCATATGACCACAGATCTCACAGACACACGTCAAGACAGTGTTCATTAGCAGAAAAACAACACCCAAAACACTTCTATATCAGCTGGTGGTGTTAATAACCATAAACCCTCCATAGGAAATAACCTACACCTTTGTAAACAAAAGCTCCATTAAAAAAGTTTCAGAGTACATCCCTTTTCAGTTTCTTTGCAGAGCCCAAGGGTTCACACCCACCTCCACTCCAGCACTGTGTCAGGTTTGATGTTTGTTTTCACAGATTTCTTACTGGAATGACTATATTTGAAGCTAAACACTCATATCTTGATTGGTTAGTTGCTTTTTAGGTAGGTAGGCAGGTATGTAGGAAGGTATGTACAGTACAGTAATGGTCCGTCAGGGAAACTGCTTTGTCACTTTGGATTTTGAAGGCTCCTCCTTTCACATGCAGGTTTTGGAACTGGTGTAGGCAGTCTTTCTCAAAAAATGCTTTTATTAGCCATAATGATAAAAAGGAGAAAGAATTTGACGTGCCAAATTTGTTCTGTTTGACTTCAGCCCTACATCTGTGGCACGTCCTCCATTCAGAGAAATTGTTCTATTGTTGTTAATGTTTAAAGGCTGATCAGTAGGTGACATGAGCACATTTCAAGGTATGTAGATGTACCTACTCAACAGTGTTGGAAACAAATTTGGAACAATTCAGGGTGTATGTGTAGAACTAAAAGGCAACAAGAAGGTGGGCTTAAACCCTTGGATGTGGCAAAGAAAATTAAAGTGGTCTAAACCCCTTATATGAAAATCCCAATATACACCTCCACATCAATGGTACTGTCACACATGTGCAACTCTATTGCGCAAGTAGGAAGCCACACATCAACTCTATACAGAAACACAGCTGAGTTCACTGGGCCAGAGCTCATCTCAGATGGACTGAAAGGCAGTGGAAACGTGTGCTGTGGTCAGATGAATCCACATTTCAGCCAACCAGACTGTTATAAGCGAAGGTGTAAAATCAAGCATCTGTGATGGTCTGGGGTGCATCAGTGCCCAAGGCGTGGGTGACCTGCATATGTGTGAAGGAACCATTGACGCAGAGGCGTATATTGAATATCTTTTCTTTGTACTTTTGTGAATTAATTTAAGTTTCGAGAGACTTGACAAATCACAGATTTTTGTTTTTATTACATTATTTATTGCAACTTTTATGGAAATGGGGTTAGTAACAGAGCTATTGTTTATGAATGTGGGGCAATTTTCATGTGCAGCATTTGTGGTTATTAACATTGGCAGACACAGAAGTGTGATATGGTTTTTCCCTCCAGTGAGAATCAAGAGAAGTGTGGTCAAACACAATCTGAAAGATACACTTTCCATTACACTGTCTGTTAGGCCTCTTCACACCTTACACTAGTGCAGGTTTCAATAGTTATTTTATGATAGAAGTAATTTGCCAGACAGAATAGTAGGTTTTATTTCAGATGCTGAATTGTGCTGATTATTTGTTCATAGGAATAAATACTATGCAACTATGTTAACAGGATGTAATGCATTAAGAATGTTTGAGAGAGAGAGAGAGAGAGAGAGAGTGAGGGGTAGGCCCCCCCTTGTTAAATTGGATTTATATATATATATATATATGTATATATATATATATATATATATATATATATATATATATATTGTATATATATGTATATATATATATATATATATATATATATATATATATATATATATATATATATATATATATATATATATATATATATATATATATATATATATATATATTCATATGCCAGCCCAGCCACTGCCGCAAAGCTATTTAAATTTGCATTTTTTATTTTTGCAGTTGTTAATGAACAGTTAGTTTACACATGATGAAAAAAAGTTCAAACCATGGTATGTAAAAACCTTTAAACATCACCTATTAATTTATATCATTAGTATGATATTTAAAATCCAAAATATGTCTCAAAGAAATAGATTACTTTTGTATTGAAATGCATTCTAATTTCACGTACACTTGAGCCTTTAACCTTAGTCCTTCCCCTTTCACCTCATTTGTAGAGGACACCAAATTTAAGCATGAGAACAAGAACGAGTAGATAGAAATGAGAGGCATTCAACACTGCACAGTCCCTGATGCCCTTCACCACACCTGAAACATAAAACCACAGTGAGTCATGAATGCTGAACAGGAAAAGAGTGAACTGTGCAGGTTGTGGCTGGAAACTGCCATTTCTCATTAAACCCAAAGCACAATGTCTGGATCTAAAAAAGAAATAAATTTTAAAAAATTAAACCGATTAATGAAGTACAGGCAGCAGAGCATCAGAGCCATCATAGCTGCAAACCATTGTACTCTAGAATACAATGATCACATTACAGAATTTTCCATTTCTTATGAAAAGAGTAAAAGTAAAACTTTATATCCACTGAAATCCTGGAATATGAATCCACATGGACTGCATTTATTAAAACACCACCATTTAAAAAACTATCATGTAATAGACTCCACAAGACCAGACAATGATGTTACAACTCAGTCTAGGTTGTTCTCATAGTTC
Source organism: Ameiurus melas (assembly GCA_012411365.1). Classification (NCBI taxonomy): domain Eukaryota; kingdom Metazoa; phylum Chordata; class Actinopteri; order Siluriformes; family Ictaluridae; genus Ameiurus; species Ameiurus melas. The sequence continues at coordinate 28,028,347 of CM022764.1, read as the reverse complement.
AAAGGGAAATACCTCTAGTTAATGGAAGCCATGAATGAGACACAAAGAGTTTTAATGAAGGTGTGGTATAGTGTACAAATCAACAAGTACATATATACACAACTGTACATAGAACACACCAGGAATAACTTCAGGGTGGGCCAAGGCCAAAATAATCAACAAAAGAGTTCTTGGTTTAGAGTGTCATATATCAAAGAGGTAACTCTGGACTACAGATCCCATCAGCCACTGCACTGTACTACATGTCACATGATCACATGAACCTGAATCACATTTCTGTTAATGAGCACACATATAGCCATTGTTTGCACTGCTTCTCTGTCTTTCGTTTGTCATAGACTATTGTGTGCCATGTTCCTGTATTTTATTTCATGCCAATGTATTTTGTCTAGTTGTCTTAGTGACTTTATTTTGTTGTTTGTCCATCCATCTTATTCCTTCTTCAGGGTCACGGGGAACCTGGAGCCTATCACATACACATTCACACACTATGGACAATTTATACACGCCAATCAACCTACCATGCATGTCTTTGGACTGGGGGAGGAAACTGGAGTACCCAGAGGAAACCCCCGATGTTCGCGGAGTACTTTGCTACACTATGCCAACAGGTGGAGGATTACCAGGCTGTGCTACGTAAGCAGCAGTTCGCCAGGAATTACATGGGCTTTAACTGACCTCCTATGTTCACGGAGGACTATGCCAAACCATGCCAACAGGAGGAGGAGTCCGGGTACAAGTGGGAGTCTGTGGTCGGGGCTAGTACCATCTCCCACCCTCCCTCCTTTATAATGGATTTAGTTCAGCAAACGGAGTCAGTGGAGAATGAAAGTCAACCTCTCTGCTCGTCGGAAAAGCAAGGTCCAAGTTTTATTGTTCCACCACACAAGATCCACACAGTTTGAGACGTCCCAAAATCTAAAAAACCCGAAGCTGAAGCTCTCCTCTATCTGTCTGTCTATCTGTCTGTCTGTCTGTCCGTCTGTCTGTCTGTTTTCTAAACCCAAACACCAATATGTTTAGAGTTAGCTTTTCCCAGGACACAATCACATATGTGAATCATCATTTTTAGAGACCATTTTGTCATGGAGTTCGCTGTTCCCAGGGACCCTTATCTTGAGGTCCTAGCCGTTCCAGAAACAGTTATCGTTCAAGCCTAGCCATTTTCAGAGACAGTTATCTCAAAGGTGTAGCTCAGCCACAATATATATTTATAATCGGCCTGTCTTGTTACATTCTACAATAAATAAATAAATAACCAGGCCTTCATCTGAGCCATTCTTGACTGGTGTATCATGAGAGAGGATTCTTCACACCTTCACACACACTCCTGACTGGATTTTTGTGAGAAAGGGTTCTCCACATCTTCACACACATTATGAGTAAGTTTTTCCTTTATATCTGCATTTCTGTTTTATAGTATTTGCATTGATTTCACCTCTTTCCTTTACAATAGTTTGTTTTCGGTTGTATGCATACACACCAGGCCTTGGTTGGTCTGTGTCTCTTTGCCTGTGCATTGTCTCCATTACATCCAGTTCTAGGTCTTATTGTAAATAACAAAATAAATCTAGATGTTAAATATGGAAATCTAAATCTAATACAGTTCCTTCTCTCATGTGTCCGAGGTGAGCGTCAGTCTTTCTTATCTCCTTTACTGGAGGGGCTGGATTTGGATCTAAACACTCGCTATCAACTTGTACATCTCACTGCCGACCTCACTATGCTGATCAAAGTCCTTCATACCCCCTCTGGAAATGCAGGGTCCTCCGCCCGTCTCAGATATAGAATCTGCCCAGCAAATGTGTGTAGATGCCTCTACCCAGACAGAATCTCTACCCACTGTCTCTTCCTCCAACTACCAGACTGATGGTGACACTGCCTTCTCTGACCCAGCCTCTGAATGCTCTCCCTCTTTCTCACCCACCTGCCAGTCCTGAGTAACCCCCCCCACCCCCCACCACACACACACACACACACACACACACACCTCAACTTTACCTTCCGTTTTCCTCCTTTCGCTCTACCTCACCCACGGATAACCATCCCACCAGCCCCGTGGATTCTCTGGATTCCCAATAAAAGTACATATACTCATACTTGTTCTCCCTCGTGTTTATTCCATGTCTGTTTTATATAGAACACCATCCTGCTTTGCTGAGGACGTTGCTCTGCCTCCATGTTCCGCTGAAGACGTCGTTCCTCTTCTTTGCTGCACGCTGTATGTCGCTCCCCCTTACTGCTCCGCAGAGGACATCGTTCCCCCCCTCATGCTCCACAGAGAACCTTGCTCCTTTCCCTGCCATTGCAGAAAACCTCGCTCCCCTCAATGGCCTCGAGGAAATCTTGGAGTGGTGGGGGGGTACTGTCGTATATCAAAGAGGGAACTCTGCACTTCAGTTCCCATTAGCCTTTGCACTGTACTACATGTCACATGACCACCTGCACCTCAATTACGTTTCTGTTAATGAGCACACTTGTTTCAATGTAACATCTGCATGAATGCCAAAACCCAAGGTTTCCTTCAGAACTCTGCACTCCCCCAGCTTGGTGTCATCCTGTAGTGCATCCTGGTGCCATCTCTTCCCCAGGTAAGTGATGCAGACACTCCTGGCCATCCACATGATGTAAAAGAAAATGTGATTAATCACACCAGGCCACCTTCTTCCATTGCTCCATGCTCCAGTTCTGAGTCACAGGTGCCAATTGTAGGAACATTCTGTGGAACACAGGGGGTCAGCATGTGAAATCTGATCGGTCTGCAGCTATGCAGCAAGCTGTGCTGCACTGTGTGTTCTGAAACCTTTCCATTACAGCCAGCATGAACTTTTTCAGCAGTTTGTGCTACAGTAGCTCCTTTGTGGGTTTGGACTAGACAGGCTAGCCTTCACTCCCCACACGCATCAATGAGCCTTGGATGACCATGACGCCGGCTCACCAGTTGTCCTTCATTGGGCCACTTTTGGTAATCACTGCATACTGGGAACACCTGCCATTTTGGAGATGTACTGACCCAGTCATCTATCCGTCATAATTTGACCAATGTCAAAGTAGCTCAGATCCTTACACTTGCCCATTTTTCTGCTTCCAGCACATCAACTTCAGGAAGTGACTGTTCACTACACTGACAGTAGTGCAGCTGCAAACACAGGTTTACATTAATGTGCTCATTCTAATACGTTATTGTTTCTATAGTAACGGTTCATTCACATGGACTTGTATGGCTAACATTCCATATAAACAGATTAAAATCAACAAAAATGTTTCAGTAAGGAAATGTTGATTATGACAGAAGAGTTTATGGTTTGCGGTAACATGACAAACTGCTTTTTTTTTGTCTCATTAAGTTTAAGTGAAAGAAAAAATAGAGGCTTAGACTAAAACAACTGTTAATAGCTGCTATGACCTCAGTGAGAACAGGAACTGAGTTGTTCAGAATACTTTGCACAACATTACATATAACTATAAATAGAAGCATGACGTGTCATTATACTGAAAACCTTTATCTAGAATTCAGAAACCTAATAAAACACGTTACTGTGGTTCTGAGGACTTGTTTTGATCAAACACTGAAACCACAATGGTACTAAAACCACATGTCCTGAACAGGAAATAACCAACAACTGGGTAAAATACAATCGATTCTTTTTTTTCTGAACTGAGACACAAGATCTCACTTAATATTCTCATCTGCTATGTTCAGTGAGGAGTAATAACAAAATGCTGTAATGTTTAATATGTCTATTATAATTCTATAATTTCTTAAAATTAATTTGCAGTCAGGTTTAACAGACTGTATAAAAATCTTCTCTCTTTTTTTACAGGGATTAGAAGAAAGATTTAACCCTCCATCAGAATCTGATCATTAACATTTAATCTCTATTCAAATAAAAAATATAAATAAAGTTCAAGATCTGTCTTGTTTTGTGGACTAAGATTTATATGCATGACTTTCTTTTTCCTGTCAGTAAATATCGCCACCTACCGGCACCATTCTGCAATGAGTAGCATTTTAATGTGGGCAGAAAAATACATCAAGAAAGTGTAGAATAAAGAAGGTAAATAACTTCCTAACAATAAGATGTAGTGGCTTTAGCCCTGAGGTTACTACAGCATTTTATTAAATTAATCTGGATTAATTACAGGGTAGAAATAGTTACTTCCCCAAAAAACAAGACCTTGATTTTAGCTGACTAGCAAACTGTCACATTAGCCTAGCGTGTGTTAGCTGGCTAACTCCACATCAACTTACTGAAGATCCACAATTTATTCACAAAATGAAGGAGTGATTGTATGAAAATATACATATTGTGTGAAATGCTTACTTTTTCTCTTTTTTTTTACCTCAGGATTGTTTCGTAGGTTAGCTCACTGATGTATTAGCGTGCTAATGCTAGCTCTCCAAAATTTCTGCAACACTGATATTGTTTATCATCATGTTCACATTTATGAATATAAGTTGTCCTGAGAAGGCCATCAGTCTGATCTCAAACCTGCTTCTGAAGTTTATTACTCGATCAGACCCGTTCCTTTTCACTGTTCCTGTGTGAGAACAACAGCATTAAGAAATATAATCAACCATTTTGTGAATAAACTACTGCAAAAGAGAAATTTTACCACAGAAATCACAAGGACACACACCAAGGACACAGCAGGAAGAGGTCAGTGAGGAACACACCCCCACTGAAATAATCACAGCACCCAGTGATAACACTGACACCGTGCCCATGATAGTAATAAAACCAACACTGCAGACAGCACTCATAGCAAACCCTACACCGCTATCACTGTCGGAGATAGTGACTCCACACAACAGAAACAGAAGAACCCATAGGACAAGAACATTGAGAAAAATAAAACTGAACTGAAAACAATAAGGGGTGGACAAGGTGGAGGAATCATCCAAACAACCACAGAACAATGTTGAGATGTTGGAAGACTTGGGCACAGAGTGCAGTGCAGGAGCTACAGGAGAGGAACCCCTCACAGACATGGAGGAGGAAGATGTCACCTCAGATCAACCACACACTTTTAACTGTCCAGATCAACCTGAACCTGTTCTACACCACAGAACAGATCAACCGGTTTCTAGAACTGACTAAAGGAAAACGAAATATCATACTGACTAAATTCCTCCAGGACTGGAGAAACTTCATCAAATCTGTACAACACACCATGGGCGTAATATCACCAAGTAGACGCTACAGAATGAGGAAATGGACAGCAGCCGCAAGATGACAAAATGACAGAAATTGATGTGCAGTTAATTGGGATGGGTCTATGGGGTTCTTCTTTTATTTAAATAAATAAATAAAGAAAGATGTAAATATGAAAATATACCAGAACTGATGTATTAAATGTGTTAAAAGTCAAGTCTCTCTCTCTCTCTCTCTCTCTCTCTCTCTCTCTCTCCTGACTTTCGATGCTTGTATTGCCTAGTAACGCAGAGGTTCAGGGTTCGAGCGGTCCTCACGCGCTGCTGTCCCTCAGTGAAGTGGTGTTTCTGTGGTGAATTGAGACACAGTGTACCATGTTTTAGGAGAGAGTAAAAATAAACACCCAGAATCCGAATAAGAAATAATTCTTCTGTGAAGTTTCACCTGAATCAAACAAGGGGCTCTGACATCTCCACTGAAGGATAGAATTCAGATTCAACACTCAGATTTTTTCTTACTAACTTTTTTACACAGTGTACTGAGACTGTCATCCAATCAGAGCGGGGCAGGCTGTAGTACTGCTTTATCATTGGTCAGCACAACATCAGCAAAACTAAAGGCTTCTAAAACATTGTTTTGTTTGTTTATTTATTTATTTCACTTTAGATAAACACAAGTTAGATTTCTGTATTCCTCTGTCACTGATGCTTGCAATAATCCACATTTCTGGGATTCAGTATGAACATCATGTATAAATATAATCAATATTCTTCTATAACACCACACCCTTAAATAACCCTGCTGAAAAAGTAGATCCCTCACCTACACTCTTCTTAACTGTGAAGAAGTAATTTTACAATACAGTCTGGATCTGAGATTAAAATCCTGCTCATAAATAAAATTAAACTATTTTAATTTTCTAAAGATCCTTTCACGTGACTTTACGTGTATATTATCTGTGTTCGTACATCATCTATGATCATCTCCTCTCTAATCAAGCCATATTCAATCACATGTGTTTAAATAAAGCTTTGGGCTTTTGTCTGGAGTAAAATAAACACAGTAATTCACCTTCAGGAATTCATTTATTTGATATTGATGATATCAGTCATTTACTTCGTATTGGCCTTTACACACAGTGCAGTGTTACATGTTACACAGGACTAAAGTCTTTTAACCACTAGAGCTCTAGTGTCACTTATAGCCCAAAGAAACATACATTTTCAACACATCTGGCTTTAATGCTTCAACTCTTCATGAAGCTTTAACATCACTACTTTTAACCCTGGAACTCTTTTAAGAGCAAAATGTATCAGAGTCCTTATTAATATATTTTTGTTTGAAGTTAAGACATTTTTGAATAGTTAAAGAAATGTTTTCCTAGATTCACTGTTGAACAATTATTTAAAACATTGAAGTTTAAGAGTTACGAGAGGTGAATGACGGCACCGTTGGGGAATCACCCAGATAACATGCTTTTGGGGACAGAACAGGAAGTCATTCATCTTCAGACCACACGGATTATTAGTGAGTACTTGATGTGTGCGAGGTCGATGGGATCGTAGCAGGTTCTCTGCTGATTCTGATCCTCATGCTGCTGATGTTTTCTGGGCCGTCAGGAGACACTGGTGTAGGTCACAGAGGTCAAATCAGACCGGTGCAGGTCCACTTCCTGCAGAGAGAAACATCTGATAATGTGACATTATTAGTCTGCTTTAATAGTGACATGATCTCAGCGCTGACTTCCATCAACTACATTTCATCATTTCATGGTTTTTCTGGTACCTTCTCGTTCAAGTCCCCAGTGGAAGAACACTTATCTGAAAAATAAGAGAATTTAACATAGACAAAGACGACAATCTCAAAAATGTCAAACACACAGATTTCACTACACAGCTTTTTACAATAACTAACGTTTTCATTACACATTCATTCTGCACTCGTGTATAAGGGCTGCTGTACGGCCTGGAACAACAGGAAGTGTCATAAATAAAGGGAAGTGTGTGTGACAGGGTGAACGGTGTAAATGTTGGTCTTCAGGCTGTAAGTTCTCACCTCGTAGCGTGGAACAGTACAGAGAGGAGCAGATGATGCTTATTGACACAAAGACCGCACACACACATGATAGGATTATAATAATAATTCCACAGAGTGCAGGACCTACAGACTGCTGTGTGTCTGAAAGATCAGTCTCATGATGCTGATCAGCTGAAACACAGAGGAACACAGAGATATCAGTAAAGTATCTGAGAGGAAAGTGTATCAGATGACATTCTGATATCTTTTAGAACTTTAATTTAGTGTTAAACACACAACGATCAGACTGTCACTTATACACTGTGTAACAATAAACAACAACAACAACAACAACAACCGAGAGAAAAGTCTTTTCTTTTCTGTTGTATTAATCATCACAATAGTTTCAGCTCACCACATCTGTACTGATATCTCTCGTTATATTTTTCTTTTATTAAGATTTCTCTCAATCATGGATTTGGGACATGAGTCACTATTTGAAACACTTTTCTCCTCCACACTGAACTGATCTTCTCACAGTTCAACAACATTCTCAACACCGCTCTTTAAAGTGTGGCTGAACAAAATAAAGAACCCTTGAAGAAAATGAAGCGAGAGGAAATAATGTCCAGATTATCAGAACTTTAAAAAGTCTGGAGTGTCAGGTGCATGAGATTTTACTGTTTGTTCATAAAAATAATCCTTGAAATAATACACAAGATGATAGAAATAATATTATGAGAAATAAACACATGAACTAAAACTAAATTAAATAGCAATATTCACACTGAATAAAACATTGGCAAGTATTGGAAACAGGATGCACCTCAGCTCAATTTTGAATGTCATGTCAAAGGCTGTGAATACTTACGTAAATGTGCTTTTTTTGTTTTTTATTTTTAATAAATTTGCAAAGATTTAAAACAACCTTGTTTCACGTTGTCATTATGGCGTATTGTTTGTAGAATTTTGAGGAAAATAGTGTTTTTAATCCATTTTGGAACAAGGCTGTAACCTAACAAAATGCGGGAATAATTAAAGCGCTGAAAACAATTTCCGGATGCACTGTATTCTCCTGCATATCATAATAAACTGTCTACAGCCGTACACTCCTGGGCAAAAAAATGGAATAAGCCAAAAATGGCAATTTATGAAACTTTTATGAAGCTTACACTGTCACAATACAAGCCTCTCTCTGCAGTACCTGAGTCCACTGTATCTGGACAATTGGGGTCTACAGCTTTCCTGCCGTGTGAACTGCAGAATAAAGACACTGGAACACCGTATATTAAGTGGCAGATCAAATCTAAGACTGTGTTTGAACGACACGGTGAAAAATCCAGTCAGGGTAAGGGATATGAGGGGCGTGTGGACGTTCCTGAGGAAGAGCTGTGTAATGGGAACTGTTCCTTGGTGTTGCGCAATCTGAAACCTACTGATGCAGCTGTTTACTGGAGCTACAAGATAGTGAGTCTCACCAAGAGATCTGTCACGATAAATACAGTAGCGCTCAGTCGTGTTGGTCTCTCAGTCGATGGTAAGTGAGTTAGTCTCAGTAGATCACACACTGACCATTACACACATCAGAAAGCTGGACATGAGGAACAATGGGAAAGACCCTAAGCTTACTGTAGAACAAAAGCAGTTCATATGGGGCGATTTAATGATCTCAGTGTTTTAACTACTAGTCGAGGACTTCTGCACTGAACAGATCATTACAAAGCTCTTTATGTGTGTGTGTTAGATTGAGCAGGAGAACACACAACACCTGTCCATCTTTTTTGTTTCATCACACACTTGTAGAAGCATCACAACTTTACATCTAAATCATTTTCATTACACGAATGTGCAGTAGATTTTTAAATCAGAACGTCTTTACCCCAGACAGCAGGAACAGTGGAGCTGAAATCATTCTCTTGGTTATTTGTACAATGTATTACCTATGAAATACTATTTAAGTGATCTTCATTGTCAAAATATTCAGCTGACTTTATTCTAAACTATTTGATCATTTATTATAATCACATATTCTAGTGTTACTAATATGAAAGCTTTTATTTTAGTGGAGAGGGAAAGTTAATAAGGCATGTTAAACAGTACTGGAGTTAAAGGTAACACTGAGAATGTAAACACTGAGCTACATTAGTAGTGACCTGACCTACATGTGTCCCTGATCTACAGGTACAAAGTACAACACTTTAGCATCATTGAGAAGAGTTCACACAGAAGAGCTATGATTGTACCAAGATGATCAAATGTTTTTTCTCTTACAGAAAACCTGAATAAAGAGAATAAATCTGAAAATCAATTTATCAGAGATACTCCATCCATCCATCCATCTTCTATCGCTTACTCCTTTTTCAGGGTCACGGGGATCCTGGAGCGTATCCCAGGCACAAAGGGGGTACACCCTGGACAGGGTGTGAGATATGTGAAGTTCACTCGACTTTTTTACTCCATAATGAATTCTGTCCTCTTCATTTTTTTGTTATTTTTGTTTTTAATTGCCAACAAATTTTTATAACTTGGTTAATTCTACACTAAATGACCAAACGTATGTGGTTCTGACTTTAAATTATTTTGGAGCTGCAGTGATTCTTCCCAGTGAGGAGCGAGTGAACACAAACCACGCAAAATAATACCTGTGTGTATATACATGTGTATATTGTGTGATTTTGGTTGTAAACGTCACTGCTTAGACTTTATGTGGAAAATGTTCTAGCTAAACTAGAAAAAATAATACTTTTCTGTTTTTCTCCATATGATGCAGGAATGAAGTGTCCTCAGCTACCGATCATGATATTGTCCCTCCTATCATGTTTACTCCTCCAGCTCCAGTAAGTTGATTGGACACATGAAAGTTTTTTTATTTAAAACAAAAAAATCCTGAGTGGGGTATTACTGATGTATTTTATTGCATATAATTAATCAGTTTGGCTTTCAGTAGACTCAGATGTGTTTCTGATTGTTCGGAATGAAAACCTGCAGCCAAACCGGTCCTTTCAGGATAAGATTGTATACCACTGATTTAACAAGTTGTTTGTGAGACTGGGGGAAAAAGTCATGCTGCGATTTAAATTATGAACACAATTTTTTTTTGTTTTTTGTTTTTACCTCAGAGTCATGTAAATCTATTGTATGAGAACTTTAAAACAAATTAGACACGTTTCAAATCCATAATACGTGTGTTTTAATGATAAAAAACTGAAGTCATCCTACAGCCTGTTGCTCTGTCATGGGTTGAGGTACGAAAATATCCTTATTTTATCCACACAATATGTTTTATATTGTCTTTAAAGTATTTAACGATGTTCACTGGACATGTTGGTGAGTATTTCCGATTGTGAATTGTAGAGTTTAGGAGTTTAGCGTCATTTATTCAAGCAGATGAGCAGCTGAGTTTTAGTGTAACACAGGACCCGAGTATAGGGAGATAAACCTGGATCACTTCTACATTAATGAACACAAGGAGAAATAGATTTAATGAGAAACAGAGTTCATGTTAAACATGTTGATCAGGTGTTTCTCTCCTGAAAGAGAAGATGGACATCATGTGCATTCTTAAACTGTTATTAACCCTTTGCTGTCGAGCTCAAAACCTGAACTCAGCTCCATATTTGACCTCCATATTGATTAATGATTACAGTTCTGTGTCACATGCTGCTGCTCAGTAAGTTTAAACAGGATTAGTTTAGTAAATTTAACCACAAACGGGGTTAATTTGATCATTTTGTCCACCTGGCAGTGGATGAAGTGCTCTGGTCTAGAGCTTTAGCTTGTAGAAGTGGTTTGTGTTTATTGTCACGTACTCGTACAGTACAGTGAAATATTAGTTTGTTTTTGTTTACAGTTTGTTTAGGATTGAGATGTCTCCTGTGGAACAGTAACCGCTTGGTTCTGCTGGGGTTTGACCTCACACGTGTTGTGGTGTTTCAAGCTAATTAATGTTCTTAATCTTTATATTTGCTATGTATGGTCATTTCCTTTCAAACATTCTACTTCTGAAAAAAGATTTGTGAAAATGTATTGCAGTACATTTTGTGTATGTATGAAGTCATTTAGCACCTTTTGGATTAAGATACTTACATTAGATCCATCACATGTTAGTATAAATGGAAATACAGGAAGTGGACACAGAAATTTGGCAGGCAGACAAGGGGAATGACCAGCAGAGGGCGATACTGACTTCTTAAATATCCATAAATCCATCCATCTTCGGGGGAACCTGGAGCCTATCCCAGGGAGCATCGGGCACAAGGCGGGGTACACCCTGCACAGGGTGCCAGTACTTCTAAAATATCTCTTACACAAAGAACTCTTTGAGCATGTAAACGCATGTTGGCAGATATTTTAGAAGAGATTCTCACCTCCATGTAATGGTCTCAACACTGTGAATTTAAAAGTACTGAGTAAACTGATCACTGTCTTGCTGTTCTGTGGGCAAGTTGTATACACCTGTCTGGTATGGAATTGTATGGTGCGTCTGTGTTTAGGAGTGAACCGTAGCACTTATTAGTCATTGTCAGACAGTGTTTGATAACGTAAATATCCCTCTTTCTCTCTTTTTGCCAGTATCAGCAAGATGAGGATGCCCTCCAGGAGATTATAATTTTATTTGTAAATTTATTTATTTTTTTTAAACCACACCGTGGTATCGACTTTGATTTCAAGAACTTTTGGTGGTATCGGTACTGACTACTAGATTTCTTATATCGTAACATCCCTATGAGATATTCACAACAACAGAAGAAATCAGGATGAGAAAATACTTTTCCCACAACAGTGAAAGCTTAAATACGCTAGACAGTTTAAGGTTACATCAAATTATAATTTATAAATTAATAAAATATACATACTTTTCCACAGCACTGTAAATGTTACTAACTTATTGCCTGGTGTTTTGGTACTTGTACTGTAATCACTCTACACCTTGTAGGTCACAGGACGTGGCTTTATTGTGCTATTATGCTGTTGTTGATCATCAATGCTAAACACATTAATGAGTTCAAATGTCATGCATGAAACAGGAGTAGTTATATCATACACTTTCTGTCAAAGTGATGATTTATGACCCTATGTGCTGGTAATTTATGACCCCTGTCCTTCCCTGATTGACAGGTCGTCGGAGGGGTGGTGAGGGGGGGTGTAACCCTTATCGGTCGTATCAGCTAATCAATCTGGCTCCTCTGTGTCTGGACATTGGGGGAGAGGAGGTGTGTGGGGGAATAGTCCCCCTTCCAGCAAAAGGGGGGTTTATGTTAATGAGTTTGGTTTTTTGGCGGGATGAAATACGTATGAAAAGAAAAATATGGGGATATGTTTGTGTTACAGTGTGGCTTTATTTCGTTTGTGTAAACACAATGTTATAAAAGGAATAGGAATAGAATAGGATTAGAATATTTATTTTGTGAAAATGATGAAAACAAATGTTGATTGGGTTTTTAAGGAACCCTGCATACCTTTGAATAAAAAGTTTAGGAGTTAAAGCAAAGTTTAAAAAAGAATGTGTTTAAAGGAGTCGTATATGTTAAATACATTCTAACCACAAACATTTAGGATGTAAAAATGTTTAAAAGAGTAGTTTAAAAAAAGAATCCGCATTACCAGGCTTCCAAAAACACATAAAACTTTAGGCTGTAAAAAATGGTGAAAAGAGCAGTTTAAAAAGAATAGCGCGTATCACATGACTTCTAAACAAAGATCCTTACGAGGAAAAATGTTAAAGTGTCGTCTAAAAGAATCTCTGTAATGTTTAAACTAGGAGATAAGTATTTTCCAGAGATGTATTCCATTCGATGTGTAAAAGCCGTATGAAGTTGAAACGAAACCCAACCTCTCACTCGCTAAACCCCGCCCACACATACGTGTATTCAGACACTCCTCTCTCTCGCTCCTCTCTCTCTCTCTCTCTCTCTCTCTCTCTCTCTAAACACACCCACACACGGGGTTTCAACATGGCCAGTACTTTCTGTCAACTGTCAATCACGGTGGAAGAACTAGATGTCAATCACGGTCTTCTCGGGCCTGACGGCTCTCTAGGCCTGGTTAATTTATGATCCTTTGTTTCTTCCTGACCAAGAGTTTTTTTTTTATGACCAGGGTTGGTGGGGTGGTGGGGGTAACCCTATCCACTGTATGAGTGGGTCATTTTGGCCCCTGTATGTCTAGGTTGTGTCCTTCCCCTCCTGGCGGTGTGTGTTTTGTGTATTGTGGGGGATCTCCCCCAACAAATGTGTTTATGTTAATGATACTGTTGTGAAACGTGTTTCTCCCTGAATTAATCACACACACATGTATACCTTTTTGTGGTATAAGAGAGTGTTTGTTTCTGAAATTACTTTTGTGGTATTGTCTGAAAAGAATATCAATGTTTAATACGGACATGTGTTTTAGTTACTGTGTGGGTTATTTCGTATGTGTTAACATATTGTTATAAAAGCATGATGGTTGAATGTGAATATATAAGAGCAGAATGTTTGCTTGTGAAATAAATGAAAACAACTGTTGATTACGTGTTTGGGAGAACGGCGTGACTTTGAATAAACATTTACTGAAATAAAACCCCTGAAACAGATAAACCATCGATATGGCCAAAGAAATGTAAAAATGTTTTTACATACATTCTAAACATAAACCTTTAGGAGGTAAAAGTGTTTAAAAGTGTTTTTAAAAGAATGGTGCAGTTTGTTTCAACTATAAACAAGATTTTGGAAAATGGTTCGCCAACGAGGATACTTATACAGAACTGCCGCTAAATACATACGATTTTGTGTGTGCTTTGACATCCCATGTCCCCACTGGCTGACAGTCAAGTCGTGTAAATTCATCACCTCTGTAACACTGTTTGATCTGAATGTGTGATCTTTCATTGCAGTTATCTGCCTGTGTGAGAGAGAGACGTGTGATTTCTGGGAGTTTTGCTGACTGGAATGCTTACAAATGTCTTTATGTTAACGAATTAAGGAGAGAGTCATGAGTCTCAGTGCTAAAACAATGGGTAAGAAGCTATAGTTAACACACTGAAGAAACTCTGCAACTATCTGTTACAATATCAGCTCCGAGAAATCTTAATACCCCTAGATGAATGCTGTGTATTCACCAACAGGACCTGTTGAAATGAGAGAGAACCTGACTTCTGCTCCAAGCAAATACCCAAGATGTTAGTTTGGCAATTTATTCATGAAGATATAGTAAAGACGTTGTTGTTTAACCCTGAGCAGGGCATCAACAACTCCAAAGAACGTGTCTTAAGGCTGAGGGTTTTATTTAGGAGGTAGAAAAACATTTAAAGATGGTGTTTTAAAAGAAACGGGTGTATCATCCATAATGGTAAAAAAATTAATAAAAATGGTTGTATTTCAATGTGAAATAAATCGGTGGAGACACTGAGTACACTTCTGTTCCACAGTCTATAAGGATCCCCACCATTAATGTAGAGTGACAAATGTTCACACACTCCGTGACTACAGTACTTAAGTTTTAAGCATTTTTATTTTGTGATGGCAACAAGACAAAACTGTCATAGGTTTGGTATCTGGTGATTTTAGAGTTAGACCCCAACTGTCAAATATGTTTTGACATGGAATGTGAATTGCTTTGTCAGGCAAAGAGCACGATGGTATGGAAAGAGTATGATGAGGTGACCTAATGCTTAGGAGTTCTACAGTACTTTGACTTGGGAACATACCGACATGATCCTCAGAGAGGATATATATATAATATAGATCAGATCACCAGTATGTCTTTACCCAATCCTGATCTGGAGTCAAAATTTTTACTTTTATTTCCTCGTATGGGTTTATGACAGTGAGCGGTCATATACACTATAAGCCAAAGTTATAGAAGCACGCGAATTATTTTTAAAGGTTCCAAAATATTTTACTAGTTCAGGCAAATTTTCAACAGAACAGAATATTAGACATTTAGTGTAAACTAGTGTTTAAAAAAAATCTCTGAAATATTTCGTGAAAATATTTTTTCCATATTAAATGCAGCATATTAGAAAAGATAGTACAGACTTTGTTGATCAGTTACAAAATCATACTTTATAACAATTGTTTAGGAGCATCTGAATCTGGCAAATAACTTTTATTCCTTTTAGGCATGCAGTAAAAGTTAATAACACATTAGGAAGAAATGACGTGTACACTACTGCTGCGGATATTAAGTCAAACTATTTGTTCAAACTTCAGCATGATCCATAGAGTAGCAGAAACTTTTGGCACCTCATGAATACCATGTGAAGGATTAAGGTGACTAGTCACTTACAGATGCAAAGACATGTCCTTGTGCAGGGTCACCTTCACAACAGCATTGCCCACTGATACGTCTTCTACCATGTCAACATATAAGAAAAGGCAAAAATTAATTTGAGATATATAAGAATATATTTGACCAAATACAAGATATTATAATAAAAAAAAAAACATAATAATATTATTTAACAAGGTCCCCCGTTCAGACCTCTTAAGTGTAAGAGCATTATCAGTATTGTACAGCAGTTGGAGACAGTAGTCAGATGTCAGATGAAAAACAACTGTTTGAGTCACAGTGCCAAACTACTGCAGAATATTTTGATCCTTCTGTTTCAGCCTGAAGGACTGGCATTTATTTAACCGACAGATGGCACAGCCATATACTTGGTCAGAGAATTTGGAGATTTCTTTAAGAAAGGGTCATTGTTTTTGTTCTTTTATCATAGCGTCAGTTTTGTATACTTACTTTGGTTAGTGACTTAAACTGTTTTATTAAGTGGTGACAGATTTCGTTAACAGGGAATGATGATAGGTGAAGATTAAGTTGGTATGCGTGTACAAAATAAAACTGTCTATATGTATATTTGTCTGCTATGTATCTGTTTAAGCACTACTTTAATAGTGATGTATAGAATGAGAGAGCCATTAACTAATTCATAGAACCCTTTCTACCTTTTCAACCTTGTTATCCATGATTCTTTTCAAACATTGTGTTCAGACATTGCAAATCATTAGTCTGAATGTTAAGTGTTCCTTAGATTTTTGCTTCTTCAGCATCAAAAATTCTAAACAAAGACTAAACTCAGAAACAATATAACTGTCTGGTTGTGATCAGAATAAAAGGCAACTGTGACTTCATTCCCAAAGCGCTAAATGAGATTTCTCTAAGTTCTATATGGCCTTTCTACAGTATGTGCCATTAAGTCCTAGTTTCCAGCCATCATTACAGTACGGGGGAGGAAATCTTTGTTCAACAGGTGTGTGATCTACATCTAGACAGTCTGATAACAAACTACACAAAAGTTTGTGTTGAGAAAATTCAGCTTGCTCTTTGTTCCCAAATAACATTGGACCAGATGCATAGTTTACATCATCTGCCCACATGTATTTAATCTGTATTACAAGTACTGAACAATTAGGGGAAGAGAACATGTAGCTTTACTTTTCATTGGAACTTTCATTGTTTATTTGGATCTGTCTTGATTCATTTTAATATTCAGGTTTTTTATTATTATTCATTTCATTATTATTTTTTACGAAGTATCTTCAACCTAGGAGAGGCATCTAACATAATGTATGAATGTATATGTATATGGTATATGGATTCAACCATGCACTCCACCGGCACCCTAGTTGAAAAGCAAGTCAAACATGTTACATCTTCCAAGATCAGGCAGTGCAGGAGTAAGGAAAATAAAAGCACATCATCTGTTTAGATTATATCTATGATTAACTTCACATTCAATTAAGAAATGAAGCTCATGTTAAGGCTATTTCTTCCACAGATGTCTTCAGAAGAAATTGATGACCATTTCCATAGGCATTGAGGCTCCATTTTAAAATAAACACCCGCATGCAGATTCAGAAGGTATGATATTGAGGTAAGACAGACAGGAATATTTGAAATTAAATTTATAATTTTTGCAATGATGGATACGAGCCATGTGAAAACCCAGTAGATGAAACGGTTTTGAGCAGTGAATGGTGATACTCAATGATCTTGTAATTTACTGCATTTGTAATGGTGATGTTTTTTCAAATGAACTTGAACACTCTTTTGGTGAATTCATATTAAAAATATGTTCTGCGGGGGATTGATGTCACGAAATATATACAGTAAAAGAATCCAGAATGTGACCATATAGGGAGCCATGATGTGTTCCACCAGAAAAGTATCAGAAGTACAGATAAGACTATTGAGTTCATTGTCTGACTTCTTGCATGGCACGTGTTTCCATATTTTCATCACAGGCTGGGGAAATATATGTCAGATTACTTTGAACATACTTTTACATACAACAAGTTTTAAACATCCATAATAGTCTGGGAGTCGTGTATTAGACCTGTACTTGAGCATTTTGCTTATAAATATATACACTCTATCTGAAAACATTCAAACCCCTGTCAGAAATTAAGATTAATTTTCAGACAGCCAAGTCTACGCTACTAGTGTCTTGGAGGACATTGTCGGAACACTGAATGAGTATGACAGATCAATCTTTCACCCTTCAAATTAGTCAGGTTTAAAACAGGCACTTAGGCACAGGCACTTTCTCATTTTCACATTATCTGTGTTATCTTCACATTATCTGTGTTACCTTCACATTATCTGTGTTACCCAGATGAGGATGGGTTCCCTTCTGAGTCGGGTTCCTCTCAAGGTTTCTTCCTCAAAAAACATCTTAGGGAGTTTTTCCTTGCCACCGTCGCCACTCAGTGGCTTGCTCAGTTGGGATAAATTCCATTTATGTTTCTCTCTGTTTATCTGTTTGTCACTGTTTATATCTGTTTCTATTTCTGTAAAGCTGCTTTGAGACAATGACTATTGTAAAAAGCGCTATACAAATAAAATTGAATTGAATTTAGAAGTGTCATGCCCTCATCCAGCAATCTCTAAAATTGTTCTACTTCCACAGCCTTCTGCTTACCAACTCATGTCTATGGCTATCACAGATAGTTGTGTGCCCGTGTAATTTCGTGCAGATGCATGTTGTAGTATTGAGTTTATGTTGTCTAAGAATCTGATTGTTCTAGTATTGGGTTTAGTATTGAGTTTATGTTGTATCGAGTTTATGCTGAGTTTATGATGTCTAAGAATCTGATTAATCTCTTATAGGATGCATTTGGGTGTGTTGATTTACTGCTAATAAATTTTTTAGCATACTGATTTTCATTCACTCACCTCAAGCAGGTCATTCCTGCTGATATCTATATTACTACTCTCAACGCCACGGCTTTATCTTCACCACCTCTCAAACAAAGCGAGCCCCATGTATTGCCTAAACCTAACCTTATTGAGTGTACCTCCTCACAATTCTTGTGGACAGGCTGAGCTGCAGGGAGGAATTGCTAACAATATGAGGTTACGGTCTGAATTACCAACTAGGGTAATTTAGATATAATCTAAACAGATGATGTGCTTTTATTTTCCTTACTCCTGCACTGCCTGATCTTGGAAGATGTAACATGTTTGACTTGCTTTTTAACTAGGGTGCCTGTGGAGTGCATGTTGGAATCCATATACCTACATTCATACATTATGTTAGATGTCACACTCTCCTAGGTTGAAGATACTTCGTAAAAAAAAATAATAATGAAATGAATAATAATAAAAAACTTAATATGAAAATGAATCAAGACAGATTCAAATAAACAATGAAAGTTCCAATGAAAAGTAAAGCTACATGTTCTCTTCCTCTAACTTGTTCAGTACTTGTAATACAGATTAAATACATGTGGGCAGATGATGTAAACTATGTATCTGGTCCAATGTTATTTGGTTTTTTTTTTATTATAATATCTTGTATTTGGTCAAATATATTCTTATATATCTCAAATTAATTTTTGCCTTTTCTTATATGTTGACATGGTAGAAGACGTGTCAATGGGCAATGCTGTTGTGAAGGTGACCCTGCACAAGGACGTGTCTTTGCATCTGTAAGTGACTAGTCACCTTAATCCTTCACATGGTATTCATGAGGTGCCAAAAGTTTCTGCTACTCTATGGATCATGCTGAAGTTTGAACAAATAGTTTGACTTAATATCCGCAGCAGTAGTGTACACGTCATTTCTTCCTAATGTGTTATTAACTTTTGTTGCATGCATAAAAGGAATAAAAGTTATTTCCCAGATTCAGATGCTCCTAAACAATTGTTATAAAGTATGAGTTTGTAACTGATCAACAAAGTCTGTACTATCTTTTCTAATATGCTGCATTTAATATGGAAAAAATATTTTCACGAAATATTTCAGAGATTTTTTTTAAACACTAGTTTACACTAAATGTCTAATATTCTGTTCTGTTGAAAATTTGCCTGAAGTAGTAAAATATTTTGGAACCTTTAAAAATAATTCGCGTGCTTCTATAACTTTGGCTTATAGTGTATATGACCGCTCACTGTCATAAACCCGTACGAGGAAATAAAAGTAAAAAATTTTGACTCCAGATCAGGATTGGGTAAAGACATACTGGTGATCTGATCTATATTATATATACATCCTCTCTGAGGATCATGTCGGTATGTTCCCAAGTCAAAGTACTGTAGAACTCCTAAGCATTAGGTCACCTCATCATACTCTTTCCATACCATCGTGCTCTTTGCCTGACAAAGCAATTCACATTCTATGTCAAAACATATTTGACAGTTGGGGTCTAACTCTAAAATCACCAGATACCAAACCTATGACAGTTTTGTCTTGTTGCCATCACAAAATAAAAATGCTTAAAACTTAAGTACTGTAGTCACGGAGTGTGTGAACATTTGTCACTCTACAATAATGGTGGGGATCCTTATAGACTGTGGAACAGAAGTGTACTCAGTGTCTCCACCGATTTATTTCACATTGAAATAATACAACAATTTTTATTAATTTTTTACCATTATGGACGATACACCCGTTTATTTTAAAACACCATCTTTAAATGTTTTTCTACCTCCTAAATAAAACCCTCGGCCTTAAGACACGTTCTTTGGAGTTGTTGACGCCCTGCTCAGGGTTAAACAACAACGTCTTTACTATATCTTCATGAATAAATTGCCAAACTATCATCTTGGGTTTTTGCTTGGAGCAGAAGTCAGGTTCTCTCTCATTTCAACAGGTCCTGTTGGTGAATACACAGCATTCATCTAGGGGTATTAAGATTTCTCGGAGCTGATATTGTAACAGATAGTTGCAGAGTTTCTTCAGTGTGTTAACTATAGCTTCTTACCCATTGTTTTAGCACTGAGACTCATGACTCTCTCCTTAATTCGTTAACATAAAGACATTTGTAAGCATTCCAGTCAGCAAAACTCCCAGAAATCACACGTCTCTCTCTCACACAGGCAGATAACTGCAATGAAAGATCACACATTCAGATCAAACAGTGTTACAGAGGTGATGAATTTACACGACTTGACTGTCAGCCAGTGGGGACATGGGATGTCAAAGCACACACAAATCGTTATGTATTTAGCGGCAGTTCTGTATAAGTATCCTCGTTGGCGAACCATTTTCCAAAATCTTGTTTATAGTTGAAACAAACTGCACCATTCTTTTAAAAACACTTTTAAACACTTTTACCTCCTAAAGGTTTATGTTTAGAATGTATGTAAAAACATTTTTACATTTCTTTGGCCATATCGATGGTTTATCTGTTTCAGGGGTTTTATTTCAGTAAATGTTTATTCAAAGTCACGCGTTCTCCCAAACACGTAATCAACAGTTGTTTTCATTTATTTCACAAGCAAACATTCTGCTCTTATATATTCACATTCAACCATCATGCTTTTATAACAATATGTTAACACATACGAAATAACCCACACAGTAACTAAAACACATGTCCGTATTAAACATTGATATTCTTTTCAGACAATACCACAAAAGTAATTTCAGAAACAAACACTCTCTTATACCACAAAAGGGTATACATGTGTGTGTGATTAATTCAGGGAGAAACACGTTTCACAACAGTATCATTAACATAAACACATTTGTTGGGGAGATCCCCCCACAATACACAAAACACAAACAGCCAGGAGGGGAAGGACACAACCTAGACATACAGGGGCCAAAATGACCCACTCATACAGTGGATAGGGTTACCCCCACCACCCCACCAACCCTGGTCATAAAAAAAAACTCTTGGTCAGGAAGAAACAAAGGATCATAAATTAACCAGGCCTAGAGAGCCGTCAGGCCCGAGAAGACCGTGATTGACATCTAGTTCTTCCACCGTGATTGACAGTTGACAGAAAGTACTGGCCATGTTGAAACCCCGTGTGTGGGTGTGTTTAGAGAGAGAGAGAGAGAGAAAAGACGAGAGAGAGAGTGTGTCGAATACACGTATGTGTGGGCGGGGTTTAGCGAGTGAGAGGTTGGGTTTCGTTTCAACTTCATACGGCTTTTACACACATCGAATGGAATACATCTCTGAAAAATACTTATCTCCTAGTTTAAACATTACGGAGATTCTTTTTAAACGGACACTTTAACATTTTTCCTCGTAAGGATCTTTGTTTAGAAGTCATGTGATACGCGCTATTCTTTTTAAACTGCTCTTTTCACCATTTTTTACAGCCTAAAGTTTTATGTGTTTTTGGAAGCCTGGTAATGCGGATTCTTTTTAAACAGATCTTTTAATACTTTTTTCCTCATAAGGATCTTTGTTTAGAAGTGGTGTAATACGCGCTATTCGTTTTAAACTGCTTTTTTCACTATTTTTACAGACTAAAGTTTTTATGTGTTTTTGGAAGCCTGGTAATGCGGATTCTTTTTTTAAACTACTCTTTTAAACATTTTTACATCCTAAATGTTTGTGGTTAGAATGTATGTAACATATACGACTCCTTTAAACACATTCTTTTTTAAACTTTGCTTTAACTCCTAAACTTTTTATTCAAAGGTATGCAGGGTTCCTTAAAAACCCAATCAACATTTGTTTTCATCATTTTCACAAAATAAATATTCTAATCCTATTCTATTCCTATTCCTTTTATAACATTGTGTTTACACAAACGAAATAAAGCCACACTGTAACACAAACATATCCCCATATTTTTCTTTTCATACGTATTTCATCCCGCCAAAAAACCAAACTCATTAACATAAACCCCCCTTTTGCTGGAAGGGGGCTATTCCCCCACACACCTCCTCTCCCCAATGTCCAGACACAGAGGAGGTGCCTGATTAGCTGATACGACCGATAAGGGTTAACCCCTCACCAACCCCCCCTCACCACCCCTCCGACGACCTTTCAATCAGGGAAGGACAGGGGTCATAAATTACCAGCACATAGGGTCATAAATCATCACTTTGACAGAAAGTGTATGATATAACTACTAACAGGAATGTAAAATATAAAAACCAGAACCACATTATCAAACAATACAGTTTTAAACCAATCACCTACCTGTTTATAATAAATATTTATAAATGTCTCTGTGTAATAAGAGAATTCTCTATCAAAAAAAGAGTGAAAGTTGACTTTATCAATCAGCATATTTAGATAAGTATATTTATATAGGTATTAACCATTTTCTGGAAAACACGGAAAAGGATGAGAATTGGAATAAACAGGAGTCAGTTAAAGGTCTATTCCTTTACTGAGGAAACATGAAGGGATCATAAACCCATCCATCCATCTTCAACCGCTTACTCCTTTTCAGGGTCACAGGAACCTGGAGCCTATCCCAGGAAGCATCGGGCACAAGGCGCGGTACACGCTGGACAGAGTGCCAGGGATCATAAACCCGATTGTTTCTATTTTCAGTACATTACTGATATCAAAACTCTGTTCTTCCTCTGTTCTAACCCTAAAATGTTACAGGGACTATGATGACAAAGCCAGTTGTGTTCTCATAACACATGTTTACAGCATAAACTGCAAGGATCACATCGGATAAAGTCAAATCTGATCCAGAGCTTAAGGTCATATACGGCCTCAGGTCCTTAATAAGAGCTGATAAAACCTGTTTCATTTTATCTCTGAACTCACAACTGAAAGTTCTCTACACGAGTCGTGGAACAGGTTCGAGGTTGATGAGGAACAAGTTTCTATATAAATGGGTGTGTATGTAAAACATGCCAAATGTATGTAAAATACACCACCAGGGGATTTTAAAATCCGAAAGCTATCAAAGTAGCTGAAGAACCAACACGCTCATCTTTACCAAAAAGAATTATGGCAACAACAAAAACCTCTGTATTTATTTACTTCATCAACTCAACACAGTGTTTATTAAACCAAGGCGTAATGTTTAATAAGGGAGTTGAGTGAAAACTTTTAGTTGTACCTCTTCTTCTTTTGTACTCGGATACAAAAAGAATGTAGTTTTAAATATTTCTATCTTAAAAGACAAAAAATAGAGACACAATGTGTCCTTTGTCCTTTGGGGAACTCTAAACAGCCACAGGTACTGAACCACGTGACTTACAGGAACATTGTTCTGGTAAATCACATGGTACATTCTGTCTCTCTGTCTGATTGGATTTTTAATAATAATGTCTCAAAATATCTTCAAATAAAAATAAATTATACACAAAAATTATATAAAAGTGAGAGGACATTATTTAAAAACATTTCTGCTTTTTTATAATTTTCCAACATTCAAAACATATGCAATTTTAATGTAAATCATAAAGATAATATTTATTACACATTTATATTCAGTCCTGAGAATGATCAGGTGGAATGAGTGTTAAATGGCCGGTTTCTAGTTTTTATAGTTGATAAACAAGACCAGTCGTGTCCCATTTCCTTCCATCTCTAATTTACAGCACCTTCACCGCTTCCACTGGCATCCACTTCGAGTTTAAATGGTTTAGTGAAATCTGGGGCAGAAAGGACAGTAGAAGTACACAACAGATTTTTGAGAGAATCAAAGGCAATTAGACAATTAGAATTCCAAACAAAAGAAACATCTTTTCAAAGGTTATCTGTGAGAGGCTTCACTACATCTCAACTACAAGTTTTTTCAAAAGTTTCTAGAGTAACCGGCCATTCCGAGAAAACCTACACAGAATGTTTATTTATTTAGTTCCTTTTTATTAATTTCCCTTTTATTTGTGTAGCTGATATTTTATTTATTAAATGAGCATATTTTTTTTTTCTGTTTTTCCCCAAACTGAAATATTTGCCACTGCGCGTGTTCCTGAAAAAAATAATTAGCGCTTGTCTTTACTCCGCCCACATTATATTCTTGAGTCATGCCACTTTTCGTTTTTAAGATTATTTTCAGGTATTATTATTATTATTATTATTATTATTATTATTATTATTATTATTATTATTATTATTATTATTATATAATCTTTAAAAGACCTTCTGTTATGTTGGCTGTGGATGTAATTCGGGGTGTGATGAAGCCTGTGTCTGATCATAAACTCACACTCCATTTTGGTTTGTTGTCTAGATACACTAGATCAGGGTTCTTATAAGACTGAACTAAATCAACATTCTGCTCCACAAATTTATAAGAACTGTCAGAGTTTATTTTAAGAACTTGTTTTTCTTTATGTCGTACAATTTAATGAGAAAATCCAACCTGCATGACAAACACTCCACAGCTGTACCAGTCCTGTTGTGTGGAATGGTTCACTTATCCTTCATTCCATGTTATATCCAACCAGTCACATTTACTGAGACAGTTTCTTCTCATCTTGAACAGAACATTCTTCATGTAAATAACCTATTTATTTGTTAGTTCTTTGTTGAGTTTAAATGTACAGAAAGGTGACAAATCAACTGCTTCTCTCCTACAGTGCACAAATCTCTGCTTGCCAGTCGGATATCTCGGTCTGGATGAGGGAACACCACCTTAAGCTCAAACTGGCAAAATCTGAGCTTCTCGTCATCCCAGCCTGTCCCTCATTCAACCACAACCTCCCTGTACAGCTCGGCTCAACCGCACTCAAGCCAACCAGGACAGCCAGGAACATTGGGGTGATTCTCGATGACAGCTTGAACTTTACAGACCACATCTCAACAACTGTACAGTCCTGTAGGTTCATTCTATAGAACATCAAGAAAATCAGACCCTACCTCACCGAACAGGCTACACAGATACTAGTCCAGGCTCTTGTTATCTCAAAACTGGACTACTGCAATACACTACTCTCCCGGCCAGCTCCATCAATCCCCTTCAGATGATTCAGATACGGCGCGCATGTATCTTCAACCAGCCCAAGAAGGAACCCATTTCACACCTCTTCATCTCCCTCCACTTTCTTCTTGTATCTGTCAGCATCAAATTCAAGGCCTTGATGCTCACCAACAAGACCTTGTCTGGAACAGCACCCTCCTACCTCAACTCTCTCCTGAAGGCTTACGTTCCCTCACGCAATCTGCGATCTATCAACGACTGATGCTTAGTAGTACCTACTGAGTGTGGCTCAAGGTCCCTTTCAAGAACCTTCAAACTAACTGTTCCTCAGTGGTGGAATGAACTTCCAACCTCAATCTGGACTGCAGAATCTCTCACCATCTTCAAGAAACAGCTAAAGAACCACCTCTTCCGTGAACAGCTAACCAACCCGTAAAAAAGCGTCTGCTAAATGAATAAATGTAAATGAACCGTGAAGGATTCGTTTCCCAGCTCAAAGGGTATTTTCCCGATCACACCCCCACTCTTCTACCCTATATTGACTTGTCAATTCTCTACTATCCCTACCCCAATAAAGCAAAACAGGACCCAAAACCAATACAAACACATTCTTGTGATTTAAACTACTTTAAGGTTCATCTTTTTAACCATATGTTTACCAAATATTATTACAAAATCCAAACAATAAAAGTTGTTGAGAATCTTAAAGAGACCCATTGTGTTAGTCAATTTAAATGAATGTTCTGCATTGTGCTCTCAGTTCTATTTACAGGTGATATAAATATAATCATCTTATTAGAAAGACAACATTATCCATTTTGCTGTAGTGAATAAAACAAAATGTTTGGGGAAAAGTGTGTTAAATGAATCAAAATGATTGACAGGATAACATTAAGCATTAAAACATTATTGCCTACTAATTTACTATATATGTGGTATATGATAATTATTGTCTTTACATATCTCACTCAATTTACACTTAACAATGATTGTGAGTTGTTTGCTACTTATAGCAAAAGTTAATAGGTAAAATTATTGTAAGGATAATACAGTGTTTATAAAAACCTTATAAGAAGACTAGTATACAATATCATAGTCTCAAAGCCTGTCATTTTATTCTTACAAAAATAATCGTTAAGGATCCAGAGATCTGCAAGATCTATGACAAGTCTCTGGAACACCAACAGGATTATAATAATCTAATTTTTTTATATAATAATTTTATTTTTCTTAAAATTTCCTCCATTTATACTTGACAATGTGTCTTATTGTAGATTGGTGAACACCCAGGTGTTTAGAAATGCTTTTCAGCCTTTTCCAGCTTTGTGCGTCTCTATAATGTGTCTTTTACGGTCATGTGGACGTTGATGGGATGGAGACATGGTTCACACTAATCAGATGTCCTCAAGAAGAACAGATTTGTCAGTAACTGGACTTCGTGTCTTTATTTAAAGGGTAAAGCACCTGTACACCCCACACCTCCAATCTCATCTCCTCAATTTAAACACCTGACTCCAATTAGCTTTTGGAGAAGTTGTTAGCGCAGAGGTTCACTTACTTTTTCCAGCCTGCACTGTGAATTATTACTCAGTATACTCGATAAACTCCTGGAAACTACTACTACATGTGTGTTATTAGTTTAATCAAACTGTGTTTGTCTATAATTCTGACTCAGATAAAGATCAGATCACATTATATCAGTAATCAGTGCACAAACCCTGGTAACTCCAAAGTGTTCACAAACTTTGTCTCTCTATACACATGACAATAAACTCGATTCTGCTATTTAAATATTTATCTGCAGAAAAAATGATCAGCTGATCATCTTGAGTGAGAAGTGTATATTCAATAAACCTTTTAAACTAACAATTCAAGAAATTTACTGTCTCCATAGTCTTTATTTATTTTCACTTTTCCATCAGGTGGAAATCTCAGAGAGAGAGAGAGAGAGAGAGAGAGAGAGAGAGAGAGAGAGAGAGAGAGAGAGACTGATGATCAGAACTGGTGAAAAGATCTTTTTTTATTATTTTGGTTAAATGTATGGTTTTGGGGAACACGGTGGCTTAGTGGTTAGCACGTTTGCTCACACCTCCAGGGTTGGGGGTTCAATTCCCGGAGCCCTGTATGCGCGGAGTTTGCATGTTCTCCCCGTGCTGCGGGGGTTTCCTCTGGATACTCCGGTTTCCTCCCCCAGTCCAAAGACATTCATGGTAGGGTTATTGGTGTGTGAGTGAGCCCTGTGATGGACTGGCACCCTGTCCAGGGTGTACCCTGCCTTGTGCCCCATGCTCCCTGGGATTGGCTCCAAGTTCCCCATAACCCTGAAAAGGACTAAGCGGTAGAAGATGGACGGATGGATGGTTTTATTCTAAAACCTGAGTGAAAATTAAGTTCTATGATGCAACACTAAACAGATATATAAATATACATAAAAACAGCATCAGTCCGATTAAATAAAGTATTATTACTGACCTGTAAAGTTCAGGCCATTTCCTGCTGAGATTCTACAGTGGCCTAAGTAGACTACAGAGGGTGTGGGTGCAAAAAAAAAAGTGTACTGTCTTCTCCACCTAAACTGATGCAAATAATCTGGAATGAAACAAAACTAAAAGAATCGACTTCCTTGTGTTAGAATTGACTTTTATAGACTTCTAGTTTATGAATAATGTAATAAAACGGAATTTATTTAATTTAATTATATCATTTTAACTCATCATTAGGAATAATTACCTCATACAGAAAAGTAATAAAAGAGTATAGTAAGTTACAGAGGGTGTATGACTGTAAACACGACGCTCCGCCTGCTCTACAACCTCGGTTCTCATAGTGACTCATAGACACATCGCACACAACAACCAAAGTCGTAGGCATTTCTGGACAAGGTCTGATCGATGGAATGAAGGTAAAACTGTTTTATTATTAAATTCTTATCCAGCTTCTATTAGGTGTTTTATACTTTAGAAAAAGTATCTTTTTGAAGGATGATACTCAACGTTTAACAAAACAACGTTTAATAGCTCTAACAGGAGTCTCTTAGTGGTTTCATCTGATCTTCTATATACACTGTGGTGTTGGGGCTGTTCCTGTTAAGGGTCACAGACTTTACACCAGAGTCCTGACTCAACACCTCAACACCTGAATACCTGAACATCTGATCACCTGAACACCCCACTGCACTGAGAGTGGTACTGTAACCCGAGCCGCTTCTCCGACAGTGGGATCCTCACTTCTGGACCATATGTGAGTCTACATCTGTTTCTTTACAGTGTACAAACCACATCTTTAAACCTCCACATAGACGACTACTAAATTTTTATAATAAAAAAAAAAACAATATTAAACTTTATTTTTGAAAATAAATGTCATCATTTTAATAAAGTTGTAACTCAAGTATAAAAGTCCAGCACAGTTCATCAAAATGAAATGATTATGGTGAGATGATTGAGATGATGTGTAGATTTTATCTTCAGGTCATTTTAAGGCTTGAGTGTGAATGAAGAAAGCTGATAAAATGCTGTTCATTAAAATAACACACGACTCTGAATTTAAATAAATAATAATTCACCACCACAAAAATGTCAATTAGACCATAAACATGTAAATTAAAATAAACCTGAGCAAGTGTTTAGTTCTGTCCTCTCATACGCACAAAATAAAAGAGGAAGTAAGAGTCGTTAATGAAATCTGACCTTTTATGGTAAACAAAACCAACTACACTTCAGTAGTAAGGTGGGGACTGTCAAACTTCTGAAACCTTTTCTTTCTATTTAGTTGTATAACATATCTGCACAAACCCAGTGTTCTTCCTTCAACAGTATAAGGCCTGGTTTATTAAAAATAATAATAAATAAGCAAGTAATTAACACGTGCAGTAATGTTAATATATATTGTATAAGTAATATAGCATAAATAAATAAAAAGAGAAATTATTGATAGAAACCAATCAGCACTCTGTTACCTTTTGATATTAAATATATTTCTTTTTTGACACCTTCCTTTCCTTGTTTTAGAAAATGTTCACACGCTCCTCCAGACACTATCGGGGCATCACGACCTCCTTTTATTCCATTTGCATCATCTTGGGTACCGTGTGTGTGAGTAAGTAATTTTTTATTATAAAATAGATTAAATAAGGCTCTTAACATAAGATCATTGCCTAAAAGGTGACAAAGTAATCTAGATTATAATTTTCCCATCTCAGACCCCGTCTCTGCAGTACCTGAGTTCAATATATCTGGACATGTGGGGTCTACAGCTGTCCTGCCATGTAAACTGCAGAGTAAAGTCACTGAAACACCAGTTATTACCTGGTCCATCGGAACTGAGTTTGTGATTGAGCGATGTGGTGAGAAGACCAATCAGAGTAAGGGATATGAGGGGCGTGTGGACGTTCCTGAGGAAGAGCTGCGTAAGGGGAACTGTTCCTTGGTGTTGCGCAATCTGACACGTGCTGATGAAGGTGTCTACTGGAGCTACAAGATATCAGTCACAGCAAAAGAGATCAGCCGTGTTTATCTCTCAGTCGATGGTAAGTGAGTGAGTCTCAGTAGATCACACACTGACCATTACACACATCAGAAATCAAAGCTGGACACGAGGAACAATGGGAAAGGCACTAAGCTTACTGTAGAACAAAAGCGGTTCATATGGGGCGATTTAATGATCTCAGTGTTTTAACTACTAGTCGAGGACTTCTGCACTGAACGGATCATTACAAAGCTCTTTATGTGTGTGTGCTAGATTGAGCAGGAGAACACACACACCTGTCTGTTACGGAACGTAGTGGAGTCGGATACAGATGCAGATCAGAATATTTATTCAAAGTAGAACACAAACTCAAAGCAAACGGAATATAGAGCACATCCTTCTTGGCATAAACTATAGCGCTACAAACAGATTTCCCTCCTACTACTAACCGATAAACATGTGAATAATAACGAGCGCCGTGCTCTGAGAACCCGGCGTTTAAATAGCCAACATCATTAGACCTAACACACCAAACACCTGTGCTAGATTACGGTGGTTAAACTAGCCCTTAACCCGGAAAAGCGCGCCCAACCCAAAGTCCTTTCAAATGAGGCGCCACAGCGGCCTCTGGCGGCCGTGGCGTGACAACTACATGATGCGGAAATACTGGTTCATGCATTCGTCACCTCTAGATTAGATTACTGTAATGCCTTACTGTCTGGATGTTCCAGTAGGAATATAAATAAACTCCAGTTAGTCCAGAATGCAGCTGCTAGAGTCCTAACTAGAACTAGAAGATACGAACATATCACACCAATATTATTAACACTGCATTGGCTCCCAGTAAAATCTCGCATTAAGTTTAAAGTACTTTTATTAACCTATAAAGCACTAAACGTCTCGCGCCACAATATCTAAGCGACTGGTTCTGGTTTTATTTGATCCGCCACGCCGACTTAGATCAAAAGATGCAAGCTATTTGACGGTACCTCGATTAGTGAAGGCTACAGCAGGGGGAAGAGCCTTCACTTATAGAGCCCCACAGTTATGGAACAGTCTTCCTATTAGTGTTCGGGACTAAGACACAGTCTCAGTGTTTAAGTCTAGGCTTAAAACGTATTTGTTTACTCAAGCTTACCCTGACTAGATTATATCTCACTACTTCACAGTCATAATAATCTTTTTTCTCCCTCTCTCCTCTTGCCGAGCCCCACTTGAATTTATGGAGATACTAGAGATCCAGATCCTTTCTGCCTCTGCAAGGAGCTCAAATCTTCTCCAATTCCAGACTGCTGGGACTACGGCTGCTCTTAAGGCCATACAGACTTCATATAAGTCAATAATGAACTTTTTCACACTATCTGTTGTGACCCAGATGAAGATGGGTTCCCTTCTGAGTCGGGTTCCTCTCAAGGTTTCTTCCTCTTATAACATCTTAGGGAGTTTTTCCTTGCCACCGTCGCCACTCAGTGTCTTGCTCAGTTGGGATAAATTTACACATTTAATATCTGTATACCGTGTTGATATTTCTGTAAAGCTGCTTTGAGACAATGTCTATTGTAAAAAGCGCTATACAAATAAAATTGAATTGAATTGAAAAATAAAATAAAATAAATGAATAGATTATTTATTATAATCACATATTCTAGTGTTACTAATATGAAAGCTTTTATTTTAGTGGAGAGGGAAAGTTAATAAGTCATGTTAAACAGTACTGGAGTTAAAGGTAAGACTGAGAATGTAAACACTGAGCTACATTAGTAGTGACCTGACCTACATGTGTCCCTGATATACAGGTACAAAGTACAACACTTTAGCATCATTGAGAAGAGTTCACTCAGAAGAGCTATGATTGTACCAAGATGATCAAATGTTTTTTCTCTTACAGGAAACCTGAATGAAGAGAATAAAGCTGTAAAGGAAGTTCCCAGAGGTGAGATATACTCTATCCATCCATTTATGTATGAAATCATTTAGCACCTTTTGGATTGAGATACTTATATTAGATCCATCGCATGTTAGTATAAATGGAAATACAGGAAGTGGACACAGAAATTTGGCAGGCAGACAAGGGGAATGACCAGCAGAGGTCGATACTGACTTCTTAAATAACCATCCATCCATCCATCTTCTACTGCTTACTCCTTTTTCAGGGTCACGGGGATCCTGGAGCCTATCCCAGGGATCATCTGGCACAAGGCGGGGTACACCCTGGACAGGGTGTGAGAGATACTTGTGTATTTAATTATTTGTAAAGCAGATTTAATTTCTTATACAACCAGTAACATTCATTCCATTTATTTCAGTATGTGAAGTTCACTGGACTTTTTTACTGCATAATGAATTCTGTCCTTCATTTTTTTGTTATTTTTGTTTTTAATTGTCCACAAATTTTATAACTTGGTTAATTCTACACTACATGACCGAACTTATGTGGTTCTGACTTGAAATTATTTTGGAGCTGCAGTGATTTTTCCCAGTGAGGAGCGAGTGAATGCAAACCATCAGTTTTTCCTTTAATTTGTCAACCTCCTCTGTACCTGTGTACATATATGTGTATATTGTGTGATTTTGGTTGTAAACCTCACTGCTTAGACTTTGTGGAAAATGTTATAACTAAACTAGAAAAAAATAATACATTTCTGTTTTTCTCCAGATGATGCAGGAATGAAGTGTCCTCAGCTACCGATCATGATCTTGTCCCTCCTATCATGTTTACTCCTCCAGTTCTGATTTGAAGAAACCTGAGTGTGGATTAGAGCTGTGTACAGGACTGTGTCTTTATTCCTCTGCCACCAAGTGATTGAAATATTTTCTTTCTTTTTTTTTTGGTTTTTGTTTGGCCACTTGAACACCCACGCACCTGTCTATCTGTCCATGTCGGTCCGAGCAAGGTGTACATTACACGATTTTAATGCACAACGTGGAGTTAAAGAACCACCGGAGTCATGTATGTTACAATGGTTACAGTTATTTACAGGCGGTGCATTAATTTAGAATGGTAATTAAACTGAATGGAAATACCTGCGCATTATACGATGTTAATGCACACCTTCCAGACAAGCAGAATCAGGTATTGAGACAGACCATTCAATTCAATTCAATTCAATTTTATTTGTATAGCGCTTTTTACAATAGTCATTGTCTCAAAGCAGCTTTACAGAAATAAAAAAACAGGTATAAACAGTCAGAAACAGATAAAGAGAGACAAACAGGAACAGATAAACAGAGACAAACAGGTAGAAAACATCACTTACATAATATCCCCCATCGTGGTTTGAGACCTTGGCGGGTTGAAGGGGATTGTGTACTTATTGTGTACTTGTGTATTATTATAAAACACAAAATGGAAAACAAATCAAATGATTATTTATATTTAAATAATAAATGGTTTGATCAAAGTAATCTATTAGAAAAGAAAAGAAAAATGACCTACGTCAGTGTACATCAGTTGTACATAAATAAAATTTATTACATTCACATGTTTGTTTGTTTTCTTTGAGTTTCCATACTTTTGTAATTATATTAACAGGGAACAACGTACACATTTAATGCACACATTTAAATTCAATTCTCTAATTTTTTTCAGTGAACCTCAAAAAAGACTTAAATTAAGAAATACGTTCATTGTTTTCTATTCTGGAAAAAAACAAAACATAAAGCTGAAATGAGTTGTTATTAATCCCAGACTTTACTTCCTGTAATAACCTACGTAGGTTTGTAACAAAAAGCCCAGATCTGGTCTTTGACCCGCCCTCAAACACTAGAGCTGTGGTTTCCCTGAAAGAGTTAGGTTCCTGTTGTTGCCAGTACCACTTTTTTTTGGACCATCATCCTTCCTCTGTATCACAACCTGCAAGTATGATTAATTATTTATGTATAGATTTCCTACTGAGTTTCACCTGATTATTAACTTTATAATCCTCCAAACACACACTAGAAGGTTCGATCAGAGCGCGTTCTGTGTCACATGCTGCTGCACAGTAAGTTTAAACAGGATTAGTTTAGTCAATTTAACCACAAACGGGGTTAATTTGATCATTTTGGCCACCTGGCAGTGGATGAAGTGCTCTGGTCTAGAGCTTTAGCTTGTAGAAGTGGTTTGTGTTTATTGTCACATACTCGTACAGTACAGTGAAATATTAGTTTGTTTTTGTTTACAGTTTGTTTAGGATTGAGATGTCTCCTGTGGAACAGTAACCGCTTGGTTCTGCTGGGGTTTGACCTCACACGTGTTGTGGTGTTCCAAGCTAATGAATGTTCTTAATCTTTATATTTGCTATGTATGGTCATTTCCTTTCAAACATTCTACTTCCTGTTTCTGAAAAAAGATTTGTGAAAATGTATTGCAGTACATTTTGTGTATGTATGAAATCATTTAGCACCTTTGGGATTGAGATACTTGCATTAGATCCATCGCATGTTAGTATAAATGGAAATACAGGAAGTGGACACAGAAATTTGGCAGGCAGACAAGGGGAATGACCAGCAGAGGGCGATACTGACTTCTTAAATATCCATCCATCCATCCATCCATATTCTACCGCTTACTCCTTCTTCAGGATCGCGGGGGAACCTGGAGCCTATCCCAGGGAGCATCGGGCACAAGGCGGGGTACACCCTGGACAGAGTGCCAGGGATCATAAACCCAATTGTTTCTATTTTCAGTACATTACTGATATCAAAACTCTGTTCTTCCTTTGTTCTACCCCTAAAATGTCACAGGGACTATGATGACAAAACCAGTTGTGTTCTCATAACACATGTTTACAGCATAAACTGCAAGGATCACATCAGATAAAGTCAAATCTGATCCAGAGCTTAAGGTCATATACGGCCTCAGGTCCTTAATAAGAGCTGATAAAACCTGTTTCATTTCATCACTGAACTCACAACTGAAAGTTCTCTACACGAGTCGTGCAACAGGTTCGAGGTTGATGAGGAACAAGTTTTGTATATAAATGGGTGTGTATGTAAAACATGCCAAATGTATGCAAAATACACCACCAGGGGATTTTAAAATCCGAAAGCTATCAAAGCAGCTGAAGAACCAACACGCTCATCTTTACCAAAAAGAATTATGGCAACAACAAAAACCTCTGTATTTATTTACTTCATCAACTCAACACAGTGTTTATTAAACCAAGGCTTAATGTTTAATAAGGGAGTTGAGTGAAAACTTTTAGTTGTACCTCTTCTTCTTTTGCACTCGGATACAGAAAGAATGTAGATTTGAATATTTCTATCTTAAAAGACAAAAAATAGAGGCATAATGTGTCCTTTGTGACGGTTTTTATTGCAGTACGTATCACGTCACTAATATAATACTGCACGCCACTGGGGAACTCTAAACAGCCACAGGTACTGAACCACATGACTTACAGGAACATTGTTCTGGTAAATCACATGGTACATTCTGTCTCTCTTTCTGTCTTCAAATAAAAATAAATTATACACAGCCAGTGAGATGACATTATTTAAAAACATTTCTGCTTTTATATAATTTTCCAACATTCAAAACATATGCAATATTAATGTAAATCATAAAGATAATATTTATTACACATTTATATTCAGTCCTGAGTATGATCAGGTGGAATGAGTGTTAAATGGCCGGTTTCTAGTTTTTATAGTTGATAAACAAGACCAGTTGTGTCCCATTTCCTTCCATCTCTAATTTACAGCACCTTCACTGATTCCACTGGCATCCACTTCGAGTTTAAATGGTTTAGTGAAATCTGGGGCAGAAAGGACAGGAGAAGTACACAACAGATTTTTGAGAGAATCAAAGACAATTAGACAATTAGAATTCCAAACAAAAGAAACATCTTTTCGAAGGTTATCTGTGAGAGGCTTCACTACATCTCAACTACAAGTTTTTTCAAAAGTTTCTAGAGTAACCGGCCATTCCGGAGAAAACCTACACAGAATGTTTATTTATTTAGTTCCTTTTTATTCATTACCCTTTTATAAGTGTAGCGGATATTTTATTTATTAAATGAGCATATTTGTTTTTTTCTGTTTTTCCCCCAAACTGAAATATTTGCCACCGCGTGTTGTTCCTGGAAAAAACTAAATTGTCGCTTGTCTTACCTCCCCACCATTATATTCTTGAGTCATGCCACTTTTCGTTTTTAAGATTATTTTCAGGTATTATTATTATTATTATTATTATTATTATTATTATTATTATATAATCTTTAAAAGACCTTCTGTTATATTGGCTGTGGATGTAATTCGGGGTGTGATGAAGCCCGTGTCTGATCATAAACTCACACTCCATTCTGGTTTGTTGTCTAGATACACTCCAGGGTTCTTATAAGACTGAACTAAATCAACATTCTGCTCCACAAATTTATAAGAACTGTCAGAGTTTATTATAAGAACGTGTTTTCCTTTATGTCGTACAATTTGATGAGGAAATCCGTCCTGCATGACAAACACCTTCCACAGCTGTACCAGTCCTGTGTGTGGAATGGTTCACTTATCCTTCATTCCATGTTATATCCAACCAGTCACATTTACTGAGACAGTTTCTTCTCATCTTGAACAGAACATTCTTCTGTATGTTATGAAAATAACCTATTTATTTGTTAGTTCTTTGTTGAGTTTAAATGTACAGAAAGGTGACAAATCA
Source organism: Ameiurus melas (assembly GCA_012411365.1). Taxonomy (NCBI): domain Eukaryota; kingdom Metazoa; phylum Chordata; class Actinopteri; order Siluriformes; family Ictaluridae; genus Ameiurus; species Ameiurus melas. The sequence goes on along the minus strand of CM022764.1, from coordinate 27,992,009 downwards.
ACTGCTTCTCTCCTACAGTGCACGAATCTCTGCTTGCCTGTCGGACATCTCGGTCTGGATGAGGGAACACCACCTTAAGCTCAACCTGGCAAAATCTGAGCTTCTCGTCATCCCAGCCTGTCCCTCATTCAACCACAACCTCACTGTACAGCTCGGCTCAACAACAACACTCAAGCCAACCAGTACAGCCAGGAACCTTGGGGTGATTCTCGATGACAGCTTGAACTTTACAGACCACATCTCAACAACTGTACAGTCCTGTAGGTTCATTCTATAGAACATCAAGAAAATCAGACCCTACCTCACCGAACAGGCTACACAGATACTAGTCCAGGCTCTTGTTATCTCAAAACTGGACTACTGCAATACACTACTCTCCCGGCCAGCTCCATCAATCCCCTTCAGATGATTCAGAATGCCGAAGCACACCTTATCTTCAACCAGCCCAAGAGAACCCATTTCACACCCCTCTTCATCTCCCTCCACTTTCTTCTTGTATCTGCCAGCATCAAATTCAAGGCCTTGATGCTCACCAACAAGACCTTGTCTGGAACAGCACCCTCCCACCTCAACTCTCTCCTGAAGGCTTACGTTCCCTCACGCACTTTGTATCTATCAACGACTGACGCTTAGTAGTACCTACTGAGTGTGGCTCAAGGTCCCTTTCAAGAACCTTCAAACTAACTGTTCCTCAGTGGTGGAATGAACTTCCAACCTCAATCTGGACCGCAGAATCTCTCACCATCTTCATGAAACAGCTAAAGACCCACCTCTTCCGTGAACAGCTAACCAACCCATAAAAAAGCGTCTGCTAAATGAATAAATGTAAATGTACACTGAAGGATTCGTTTCCCAGCTCAAAGGGTATTTTCCGATCACACCCCCACTCTTCTACCCTATATTGACTTGTCAATTCTCTACTATCCCTACCCCGATAAATCAAAACAGGACCCAAAACAGGAATCAAAACACATTCTTGTGATTTAAACTACTTTAATGTTCATCTTTTTAACCATATGTTTACCAAATATTATTACAAAATCCAAACAATAAAAGTTGTTGTGAATCTTAAAGAGACCCATTGTATTAGTCAATTTAAATGAATTTTCTGCATTGTGCTCTCTGTTCTCTTTACAGGCGATATAAATATAATTATCTTATTAGAAAGACAAAATTATCCATTTTGCCGTAGTGAATAAAACACAATGTTTGGAGGAAAAGTGTGTTAAATGAATCAAAATGATTGACAGCATAACATTAAGCATTAAAACATTATTGCCTACTAATTTACTATATATTGGTATATGATAATTATTGTCTTTACATATCTCACTCACTTTACACTTAACAATGATTGTGAGTTGCTTGCTACTTATAATAAAAGTTAATAGGTAAAATTATTGTAAGGATAATACAGTGTTTATATAAACCTTATGAGAAGACTAGTATACAATATCATAGTCTCAAAGCCTGTCATTTTATTCTTATGAAAATAATCGTTAAGGATCCAGAGATCTGCAAGATTTATGACAAGTCTCTGGAACACCAACAGGATTATAATAATCTAATTTTATTATAATAATTTTATTTTTCTTAAAATTTCCTCCATTTACACTTGACAATGTCTCTTATTGTAGATTGGTGAACACCCAAGTGTTGAGAAATGCTTTTCAGCCTTTTCCAGCTTTGTGCGTCTCTATAATGTCTTTTACGGTCCTGTGGACGTTGATGGGATGGAGACATGGTTCACTCTAATCAGATGTCCTCAAGAAGGACAGATTTGTCAAGAACTGGAATTTATGTATTTATTTAAAAGGTAAAGCACCTGTACACCCCACACCTCCAATCTCATCTCCTCAATTTAAACACCTGACTCCAATTAGCTTTTGGAGAAGTTGTTGATAAACTCCTGGAAACTACTACTACATGTGTGTTATGAGTTTAGTCAAACTGTGTTTGTCTATAATTCTGACTTAGATAAAGATCAGATCACATTATATCAGTAATCAGTGTACAAACCCTGGTAACTCCAAAGGATTCACAAACTTTGTCTCTCTATACACACGACAATAAACTCCTTTCTGCTATTTAAATATTTATCTGCAGAAAAAACGATCAGCTGATCATCTTGAGTGAGAAGTGTCTATTCAATAAACCTTTTAAACCAACAATTCAAGAAATTTACTGTCTCCATAGTCTTTAATTACTTTCACTTTTCCATCAGGTGGAAATCTCAGAGAGAGAGAGAGAGAGAGAGAGAGAGACTGATGATCAGAACTGGTGAAAAGTTTTTTTTTTTTTTTTGGATAAATGTATGATTTTGGGGAACACGGTGGCTTAGTGGTTAGCACGTTTGCTCACACCTCCAGGGTTGGGGGTTCAATTTCCGGAGCCCTGTGTGCGTGGAGTTTACATGTTCTCCCCGTGCTGCGGGGGTTTCCTCCGGATACTCCGTTTCCTCCCCAGTCCAAAGACATTCATGGTAGGGTTATGTGTGTTTGTGTGCCGTGTGCCGTGAGACTGGCACCCTGTCCCCGGTGTACCCTGCCTTGTGCCCCATGCTCCCTGGGATTGGCTCCAAGTTCCCCATGACCCTGAAAAGGACTAAGCGGTAGAAGATGGACGGATGGAGTGAAAATTAAGTTCTATGATGCAACACTAAACAGATATATAAATATACATAAAAACAGCATCAGTCAGATTAAATAAAGTATTGTTACTGACCTGTAAAGTTCAGGCCATTTCCTGCTGAGATTCTACAGTGGCCTAAGTAGACTACAGAGGGTGTGGGTGCAAAAAATAAAAGTGTACTGTCTTCTCCACCTAAACTGATGCAAATAATCTGGAATGAATGAAACGAAACTAAAAGAATCGACTTCCTTGTGTTAGATTTGACTTTTATAGACTTCTAGTTTATGAATAATGTAATACAACGGAATGTATTTAATTTAATTATATAATTTTAACTCATCATGAGGAATAATTACCTTATACAGAAAAGTAATAAAAGAGTATAGAGGTTATAGAGGGAGGAGTTATAAAGGTTATAGAGGGAGGAGTTATAAAGGTTATAGAGGGAGGAGTTATAAAGGTTATAGAGTTATAGAGGGAGTGTAGGACTGTAAACGCGACGCTCCGCCTTCTCTACAACCTCGGTTCCTGCAGTGACTCACAGGCACATCGCCATTTCTGGACAAGATCTGATCGAGTGACTGAAGGTAAAACTGTTTTACTATTAAATTCTTCTCCAGCTTCTATTAGGTGTACTTTAGAAAAAGTATCTTTTTGAAGGGTGATACTCAACGTTTAACAAAACAACACGTTTATAAGCTCTAACAGGAGTCTCTTAGTGCTTTCATCTGATCTTCTATATACACTGTGGTGTTGGGGCTGTTCCTGTTAAGGGTCACAGAGGATCATCATTGTGATCCGTATATTTAATTCGCACACAAACTTTACACCAGAGTCCTGACTCAACACCTGAACGCTTCAACACCTTCTCACTGCACTGAAAGTCCTCAACACCTCTAGACCATGTGTTAGATCTATATACATAGAATACTACTAAGTTTTAATAAGAAAAAATGTCAATATTAAACTTTATCTGGGAAAATAAATGTCATCATTTCAATAAAGTTATATCTCAAGTATAAATGTCCCACACAGTTCATCAAAATGAAATGATTATGGTGAGATGATTGAGATGATGTGTAGATATATTCGACTCTGAATTTAAATAAATAATAATTCACCCCACCACAGAAATGTCAATTAGACCAAATACATTACTCACAGTGTGTATTTTAACTGGTGATTATGGTGCATGAAATTACAGTCTTCACTACAGTAAAAACTGTCCTTCATTTCCTGCTTTCACAACTGCACTATCTGACCATGTAGTGTTCTCAGTTCTACAGTGGTGTGAAAAAGTGTTTGCCCCCTTCCTCATTTCCTGTTCCTTTGCATGTTTGTCACACTTAAGTGTTTCGGAACATCAAACCAATTTAAACAATAGTCAAGGACAACACAAGTAAACACAAAATGCAATTTGTAAATGAAGGTGTTTATTATTAAAGGTGAAAAAAAATCCAAACCATCATGGCCCTGTGTGAAAAAGTGATTGCCCCCCTTGTTAAAACATACTATAACTGTGGTTGTCCACACCTGAGTTCAATTTCTCTAGCCACACCCAGGCCTGATTATTGCCACACCTGTTCACAATCAAGGCATCACTTAAATAGGAGCTGCTTGACACAGTAAGGTCCACCAGAAGATCCTTAAAAGCTACACATCATGCCGAGACCCAAAGAAATTCAGGAACAATTGAGAAAGCCATTATAAAGCCATTTGCAAAGCTTTGGGAATTCAGCGAACCACAGTGAGAGCCATTATCCACAAATGGCGAAGACATGGAACAGTTTTGAACTTTCCCAGGAGTGGCCGGCCGCCCAAAATTACCCCAAGAGCGCAGCGACGACTCATCCAAGAGGTCACAAAAGACCCCACAACAACGTCCAAAGAACTGCAGGCCTCACTTGCCTCAGTTAAGGTCAGCGTTCATGCCTCCACCATCAGGAAAAGACTGGGCAAAAATGGCCTGCATGGCAGAGTTCCAAGGAGAAACCACTGCTGAGCAAAAAGAACATCAAAGCTCGTCTCAATTTCTCCACAACACATCTTGATGATCCCCAAGACTTTTGGGACAACATTCTGTGGACTGATGAGACAAAAGTGGAACTCTTTGGAAGGTGTGTGTCCAAGTATATCTGGCGTAGAAGGAACACTGCATTTCATAAAAAGAACATTATACCAACAGTAAAATATGGTGGTGGTAGTGTGATGGTCTGGGGCTGTTTTGCTGCTTCAGGACCTGGAAGACTTGCCGTGATAAAAGGAACTATGAATTCTGCTGTCTACCAAGAGATCCTGAAGGAGAATGTCCGACCATCTGTTCGGTGTACTCAAGCTGAAACGAACTTGGGTTCTGCAGCAGGACAATGATCCTAAACACACCAGCAAGTCCACCACCGAATGGCTGAAGAAAAACAAAATGAAGACTTTGGGTGGCCTAGCCAAAGTCCTGACCTGAATCCTATTGAGATGTTGTGGTATGACCTTAAAAAGGCCGTTCATGCTCGAAAACCCTCTAATGTAACTGAATTAGGACAATTCTGCAAAGATGAGTGGGCCAAAATTCCTCCAGGACGCTGTAAAAGCCTCATTGCACGTTATCGCGGCACGCTTGGTTGCAGTTGTTGCTGCTAAGGGTGGCCCAACCAGTTATTAGGTTTAGGGGGCAATCACTTTTTCACACAGGGCCATGATGGTTTGGTTTTTTTCACCTTTAATAATAAACACCTTCATTTACAAATTGCATTTTGTGTTTACTTGTGTTGTCCTTGACTATTATTTAGATTGGTTTGATTTCAGACACTTAAGTAAGTGATAAACATGCAAAGGAACAGAGAAATGAGGAAGGGGGCAAACACTTTTCACTACCACTGTAGAAGACATTCATTTATAGTTAATAAACCACATACTCTATACCGACTAACATCAAATAAATCTAACAAATAAAGATGTAAATTAAAATACATCTGAGGAAGTGTTTAGTTCTGTCCTCTCATACACGCACAATAAAAGAGGAATCACACCATGTAGTGTTATCAGAATCTGACCATGTAGTGTTCTCAGTTCTAGAAGACTTTTATTTATAATTCTACTGTCCGTGGTCCTGAAGACAGGTTCACTTCTGAGTCTGGATCCTGTTTTTCCTCACCACCGTCTCCTCTGGCTGCTCATTAGAGATAAATTCATACATTTAAAATCTATATCCTGAAATTCTGTAAAGAGGCTTTGGGACAATGTCCACTGTTAAAAGCGTTATACAAATAAAACTGAACTGAATTGAATATATTTACAGTAAGCTACATGTTCTCTCATCCACTCAGAGGTGAAATGGTCAGGAATCACTTCACTATAACTGTGACATACTGAGATGGTGTATCATACAAAAACTGTGGTGTTTTTAAACACATTCTTTTTGTTCTTCTTTACTAAACTGTTTGATACCAATACCATACCATAGTGTAAGGCGCAACACTTTAGTCATGACTCACTAGTTCCTGTTTTATCCGTGTAGTTTAAGATGGTAATAAATACAAACTTAATGCAGTGACCTTCTCAGATATGAATGACAGACACCTTTGTGCACTCAGATTTCATTTAACCCTGGTGATGTCATGAGTAAGAGACAGAGTACAGACATAAGACAGGTTTTTACTGTTAAGAAAAGACAAGTAAGTTGAGGAGAATTCAGAAAGTACAGACTACATTTTAAGGCCTTCAAGGCACTTTTCATCACATAAAGCTGAACAGCACTGTATGAATTGTAGCATTTAAAGGGTTGTGTTCATGTGCTGTTTTAAGGATACAGGACAGTGGGTCTCTGAAGAACACATCTGCATTACACCAACTCTAATCTGAGTAAACTGAAAAAACCTGACCCTCCTGAATATCAGTGTATAATTCACACACTGCGAGTAATTCACCTTCTTGTTCAGACTCTGTTGTACTGACCGCAGCACAACGTCACCCATGTTGTTACTTTTCAAAAAGTCTGCAGTCTATTTCTACTGGGTACTGACAAGTAAAGTTAATAAACCACATACTGTATACCGACTAACATCAACTAAATTTAACAAATAAAGATGTCAATTAAAATACATCTGAGGAAGTGTTTAGTTCTGTCCTCTCATACACACACAATAACAGAGGAAGAGTCGTTAATGAAATCTGACCTTTTATGGTAAACAAAACCAACTACACTTCAGTAGTAAGGTGGGGACTGTTAATCTTCTGAAACCTTTTCTTTCTATTTAGTTGTATAACGTATCTGACCTGTTTATACAAACCCAGTTTTCTTCCTTCAACAGGATAAGGCCGGGTTTATTAAAAATAATAATAAATAAGCAAGTAATTAACACGTGCAGTAATGTTAATATATATTGTATAAGTAATATAGCATAAATAAATAAAAGAGAAATGATTATAAACCAATCAGCACTCTGTTACCTTTTGATATTCAAATATATTTCTTTTTGACACCTTCCTTTCCTTGTTTTAGAAAATGTTCCGCACGCTCCTCCAGACACTATCGGGGCATCACGACCTCCTTTTATTCCATTTGCATCGTCTTGGGTACCGTGTGTGTGAGTAAGTAACTTTTGTTATAAAATAGATGAAATAAAGCTCTTAACATAAGATCATTGTCTAAAAGGTGACAAAGTAATCTAGATTATAATTTTCCATCTCAGACCCCCTCTCTGCAGTACCTGAGTTCAATGTATCTGGACATGTGGGGTCTACAGCTGTCCTGCCGTGTAAACTGCAGAGTGAAGACATTGAAACACCGCATATTACCTGGGAGATCAATTCTGAGATTGTGTTTGAGCGAGATGGTGAGAAGACCCATCAGGGTGAGGGATATAAGGGGCGTGTGGACGTTCCTGAGGAAGAGCTGCGTAAGGGGAACTGTTCCTTGGTGTTGCGCAATCTGACACTTACTGATGCAGCTGACTACTGGAGCGCCAAGATACACAAGATAGAAAGAGAAGAGATCAGTCGTGTTGATCTCTCAGTCCATGGTAAGTGAGTTAGTCTCAGTAGATCACACACTGACCATTACACACATCAGAAATCAAAGCTGGACATGAGGAACAATGGGAAAGGCACTAAGCTTACTGTAGAACAAAAGCGGTTCATATGGGACGATTTAATGATCTCAGTGTTTTAACTACTAGTCGAGGACTTCTGCACTGAACAGATCATTACAAAGCTCTTTATGTGTGTGTGTTAGATTGAGCAGGAGAACACACAAGGCCTGTCCATCTTTTTTGTTTCATCACACACTTGTAGAAGCATCACAACTTTACATCTAAATCATTTTCATTACACGAATGTGCAGTAGATTTTTAAATCAGAACGTCTTTACCCCAGACAGCAGGAACAGTGGAGCTGAAATCATTCTCTTGGTTATTTGTACAATGTATTACCTATGAAATACTATTAAAGTGATCTTCATTGTCAAAATATTCAGCTGACTTTATTCGAAACTATTTGATCATTTATTATAATCACATATTCTAGTGTTACTAATATGAAAGCTTTTATTTTAGTGGAGAGGGAAAGTTAATAAGGCATGTTATAAACAGTACTGGAGTTAAAGGTAAGACTGAGAATGTAAACACTGAGCTACATTAGTGTTACGAACCGAGACTGGAACAGGAAACAAGTGCAGGATCAAAGTCTTTATTTACCAACTATAGACAATATACAAGAAATGGAAAACGAGGTCAAAACATGAACTAGAACTGAGGCATGAATCAAGAATCTAGAACTAGACATGGAAACCCTACCGCTTAGAGGAGTATTTGTTTAAATGTGGAATTGTACTATCATTCAACTTAAACTAAGGCATGAAACACGAAACCAGAGCAGAACTTGGAAACATTACCGCGTGGCCCTATAACACCTAACAACCTATAATACCACACGAAGTGTGCAGCAATGGGAGGGGTTTAAATAACAACTGTGATTACCTTGACTGCTGACAGCTGTTAACAGTCATTACACTCCATCGAAATCAACCAATGACTAACAAGGTGGAAACCAAACAGAAACGAATGCACATGTCCTTTGTAAACAAAATCTCTATGTAACACGTGAACATGTGTTCGCTCTGGTTCGTGCACGCGCGCGCTCTCCATGCACATCGCCAACACAGTGGAATCTGCCGTCAATATCCTGAGAAATAGTAGTGAGCCTGACCTACAATAAATGTTCACATGCTCCTCCAGACACTATCGGGGCTTCATGACCTTTTTTCCATTTGCATCGTCTTGGGTACCGTGTGTGTGAGTAAGTAACTTTTTGTTATAAAATAGATGAAATAAGACTCTTAACATAAGATCATTGTCTAAAAGGTGACAAAGTAATCTAGATTATAATTTTCCATCTCAGACCCCCTCTCTGCAGTACCTGAGTTCACTGTATCTGGACATGTGGGGTCTACAGCTGTCCTGCCGTGTAAACTGCAGAGTGAAGACACTGAAACACTGCATATTAGGTGGAACATCGAATCTGAGACTGTGTTTGAGCGACGTGGTGAGGAGACCTTTCCGGGTGAGGGATATGAGGGGCGTGTGGACGTTCCTAAGGAAGAGCTGGGTAAAGGGAACTGTTCCTTAGTGTTGGGCAATCTGACACTTACTGATACAGCTGTCTACATGAGCTACAAGGTAGTGAGTCGCACCAAGAGATCTGTCGAGACAAAACCAGTAGCGCTCAGCCGTGTTCATCTCTCAGTTGATGGTAAGTGAGTTAGTCTCAGTAGATCACACACTGACCATTACACACATCAGAAATCAAAGCTGGACATGAGGAACAATGGGAAAGACACTAAGCTTACTGTAGAACAAAAGCGGTTCATATGGGGCGATTTAATGATCTCAGTGTTTTAACTACTAGTCGAGGACTTCTGCACTGAACAGATCATTACAAAGCTCTTTATGTGTGTGTGTTAGATTGAGCAGGAGAACACACAACACCTGTCCATCTTTTTTGTTTCATCACACACTTGTAGAAGCATCACAACTTTACATCTAAATCATTTTCATTACACGAATGTGCAGTAGATTTTTAAATCAGAACGTCTTTACCCCAGACAGCAGGAACAGTGGAGCTGAAATCATTCTCTTGGTTATTTGTACAATGTATTACCTATGAAATACTATTTAAGTGATCTTCATTGTCAAAATATTCAGCTGACTTTATTCTAAACTATTTGATCATTTATTATAATCACATATTCTAGTGTTACTAATATGAAAGCTTTTATTTTAGTGGAGAGGGAAAGTTAATAAGGCATGTTAAACAGTACTGGAGTTAAACGTAAGACTGAGAATGTAAACACTGAGCTACATTAGTAGTGACCTGACCTACATGTGTCCCTGATCTACAGGTACAAAGTACAACACTTTAGCATCATTGAGAAGAGTTCACACAGAAGAGCTATGATTGTACCAAGATGATCAAATGTTTTTTCTCTTACAGAAAACCTGAATAAAGAGAATAACGCTGTAAAGGAAGTTCCCAGAGGTGAGATATACTTGTGTATTTAATTATCTGTAAAGCAGATTTAATTTCTTATACAACCAGTAATATTAATTCCATTTATTTCAGTATGTTAAGTTCACTGGACTTTTTTCCTCCCTGATGAATTCTGTCCTTCATGTTTTTGTTATTTTTGTTTTTAATTTTCTAACCGTTACGCCCTTCTTACTTTAAATTATTATGGAGCTGCAGTGAGGAGCCAGTGAACACAAACCATGCAAAATAATAACAGAGCCACCAGTTTTTCCTTTAATTTGTCAACCTCTGTAGCTGTGTATATACAGTATCCCACAAAAGTGAGTACACCCCTCACATTTTTGTAATATTTGATTATATCTTTTCATGTGACAACACCAAAGAAATGAGACTTTGCTACAATGTAAAGTAGTGAGTGTACAGCTTGTGTAACAGTGTACATTTGCTGACCCCTCAAAATAACTCAACATATCATGTTCTATAACTCTGCTTCAGTATGTCACAATACATGTCGGCATTCATGGTTCCCTCATTGAACTGTAGCTCTCCAGTGCTGGCAGCACTCATGCAGCCCCAGACCATGACCTTCCTCACCACCATGCTTGACTGTAGGCAAGACACACCCATTTTACTCCTCACACGCTTGACACCATTCATCCATGCTTCCATGCATCAGCTTACTCCATGTTCAGGGTCGAGGCAAACCTGGAGCCTATCCCAGGGAGCATCGGGCACAAGGCAGGGAGCACAAGGCACTCACACACCCACCCATACTCATTCATACTCTACGGACACTTTAGACACACCAATCAGCCTACCATGCATGTCATGTCTTTAGATCACCAAGCCACCAACCATGTCCTTAGTCTGCTTGTCTTCGGCAAACTGTTTGCAGGCTTTCTTGTACATCATCTTTAGAAGAGGCTTCCTTCCAGGACAGCCATGCAGACCAATTTGATGTAGTGTGCATCATATGGTCTGAGCACTGACAGGCTGACCCCCCACCCCTTCAACCTCTCCAGTAATGCTGGCAGGACTCATACATCTATTCATTGAGAACCATGAATGCCAACATGTACTGTGACATACTGAAGCAGAGCATGATGAGTATGCAGTATTCCAGCATGATAACGACCCCAAACACACCTCCAAGATGACCACTGCCTTGCTAATGAAGCTGAGGATGAAGGTGATGGACTGGCCAAGCATATCTCCAGACCTAAACCCTATTGAGCATCTGTGGGGCATCCTCAAATGGAAGGTGGAGGAGCACAAGGTCTCTAACATCCACCAGCTCCGTGATGTCATGGAGTGGAAGAGGACTCCAGTGGCAACCTGTGAAGCTCTGGTGAACTCCATGTAAATGTAAATGGTAAATGTGCACTTATATAGCGCTTTTATCCAAAGCGCTTTACACTGTGTCTCGTTCACCCATTCACACACACACTCACACACCAACGGTAGCAGAGCTGCCATGCAAGGTGCTAGCTTGCCATTGGGAGCAACTTGGGGTTCAGTGTCTTGCCCAAGGACACGTTTTGGCATGTGGAGTCACCCGGGCCGGGAATCGAACCGCCAACCCTACGATTAGCAAACAACCCACCAGCCCGCCCCGGGCATAGCCACAGCCATGTCCAAGAGGGTTAAGGCAGTGCTGGAAAATAATGGTCAACACACAAAATATTGACACTTTGGGCCAAATATGTACATTTTCACTTAGGGGTGTACTCACTTTTGTTGCCACTTTTGTTTAGACATTAATGTCTGTGTGTTGAGTTATTTTGAGGGGACAGCAAATGTACACTGTTACACAAGCTGTACACTCACTACTTTACATTGTAGCAAAGTGTCATTTCTTCAGTGTTGTCTCATGAAAAGATATCATCAAATATTTACAAAAATGTGAGGGCTGTACTCATTTTTGTGAGATACTGTATATGTGTATATTGTTCGATTTCGGTTGTAAACCTCACTACTTTGACTTTATGTGGAAAATGTTCTAGTTAAACTAGAAAAAATAATACATTTCTGTTTTTCTCCAGATGATGCAGGAATGAAGTGTCCTCAGCTACTGATCATGATCTTGTCCCTTCTATCATGTTTACTCCTCCCTTCAGTTCTTATTTGAAGAACCGTGTGTGAAAAAGAGATATGTACAGGACTGTGTCTTTATTCCTCCGCCACCAAGTTTTTGAAATATTATGGTTTTTGCTTTTACATTTGCCCGTTTGAACACCCACCCACCTGTCTATCTGTCCATGTCGGTCAGAGCAAGGTGTGCATTACACGATTTTAATGCACAACGTGGAGGAAAAGACCCTCCCGAGACATGTACGTTACAATGGTTACAGTTGTTTATAGGCAGTGCATTAATTTAGAATGGTAATTAAGCTGAATTAAACCTGTGCTTATACAGTTTTAATGCACACCTTCCAGCCAAGCAGAATCAGGTATTCAGACAGACCATGGTATAATAAGTAAGAACACATTGAGGAAATTAAGGTCCTGTCATCACTTATATAATATCCCCCTTTGTGGTTTGAGACCTTGGCGAGGTGAAGGGGCTTGTGTACTTTGATGAACCTCAGGGCTATGTCACAAGGAACTTAACCATGTTCCTAGTAGGGTTAGCCTTGGTGAACAGGCCTGAGGGGAGGGGTCAGACAAAGATAAATCCTAATGACCCTCATAAAAGGTACAGATGTGTCCATTAAGAATGCGCGTTTTTCCAGCAGTATTTCCTGTTTCGTCACGTGTGATCACGTGGTATACTGCAGGCATAGTTCTAATAATTTAAATAAATTTGTTTTGCTTCACACAATAACCACCAGGTGGTGGATGTAACATACCGTAGCTGAACACAGTACAATAAAAATGGAACGTGTGGTCGAATTGTTCACATAAAAAATATTACGTTTCACATCAAACTTATGATAAACCTAATTTAAACAAGTTTCTAATTACAAGATTATACAATATATAAAGTGCGCGTGATCGAGTCTGATAGTACAATAACTGTAGTATTTAAGTTAAGGTATTTTTTTTTCTTTTTTATGTGTGCTCGGATAGTGCAGCTGTAATATGTTTATCATGCCAGTGAACGGGTTTTGAGCCTCAGCCAACTGTTTTTTTGTTGCTGTTGTGTTTTTTCACTGTAGAAAGTTCATTGAGGTAACATCGATTGAATATTGTGTGTGAAACCCGGCATATGTAAAACTATTTTTATTTAAAAGTGTCATGTTTTTGATTTTTTATGTTATTCGTCATTTAGTACAGCGTTTTACATTCAAAACAGACTTGTGATTTGATGACATATTTCTTATTTATTCAGAAAAAGAAGTAACTAAATACAAAAATGCTACTTTAAATTTGAACTCCAACAGCGTGCGTTCAGTTGATGCGTGCCCCATTTGTATTTTTGATGAACTGCAGAGATAAAGATAAGTATTATATATTTTGAATTTAAGACATGAAATTGTTTTATTCACGTGTAATGTTTTTGATTTTTTTTCGTTATGCAGAATATTTAGATCAAGCAATGTCCAGAAATAGGTGCATTTTTATAGCCAACCATTTCCAGTTTAACTTTTATTTAACTGTAGATCAAAAAATAAAGGAATGCTTTGTAACATTATTTACAATGATAGAAATCCCTGTCTATTCCAAATGCAGTTTGACTTTTTCCATCTTCAGAACATTGAACGAATATTGTTCATGCTAGAGTTTTTTTTTTTTACTATATTGTTTGCAATTTTATTACAGGTCTTATTGAGCAACTGATAATTTCTTACCAAACTATTTCACTGTCCCACCAGTTACAATTGTGACCAAGATTATTTTTTTTTAGTTAGTGGAAGTACTACTAACTTTTTAAAACATTTTTTTTTTTTAGAAAATGAATTCCGTTTGTTTAATTGAGCAATCCAGGGAGTAAAGCTTCAGTAGCTTTGGATTCACATGCAAATGTACCGGGCAATTAATAAGCAATTATCATCTTTAAGTAATCTTATATTTTGCCTCATCAAATTGAAGGGGAAGGGCAGAAGCATAAAACTTGGAGAATCATAAATTTTATTCAGGTCAAGTAATTTGTATGTTTTTGCAGTCTATGACATCTCAGTGGAGGCAAAAGCATTTTACTCCAAGAGAAGAGCTGCTGAGAGGTGAGGGTGGGGGGAAGGGGAGATCCTTGTGTCAATAAGTAACTGGTGAAAAAGTTACAGGATTCATCCTCTTCAAATACACAAAGAATTTATTTGTAGCTGAACCCAATCCTACAGTGGTCATGCATTATTATTTTTTTCCCTTTGTCTTTATCCTTCCTGCAGCGAGTGTCCTGCAACATGTATACGTTGTATAATTGCTGGGTATAAAAAGAGTATCTTAGAGAAGCAGAGACTCTCAGAGGTAAAGATGGGCAGAGGTTTACCAATATTTTTGAGACATATTTAGCGTTACAGGACCCCACTCCTGGCATGGGGTATTGTCCACAGGCAAGGGTCTCATGACTACCCCCCCCCCCCCCAACCCATTCAGTGCTGATGTGGAGCCATTATGTGCAGTTAACACCTGCAAAATGAAAGGTTCAACAGTATAAATGAGGTATAAAAGATTAAAATAGCAAGACTCAGCAAAAACTAACATCTACTGTTTTTAAATAGGCAATACATTAACATAATAAAATAAACAGTAGTTTACAAACCTTGTTGTAGACAAACTTGCACGTAACATAGCACTTGTAAACTCTGAAAGTGTTAACCAATAGAAGAAAACAGGGTATGCTGTGATCTCTTCTTACTGGAATAAATAGCAAAATAACTGATTATTGTGTAGTGAAAGACATTTCTGCCAAACATTTGATGCTTGTGACTTTTTCATTGGCTGCCACTAAATCCCAGATCTCAGTCCTGATGCACAGCTCTAATGTGACTTTTGTATGTAACCTGTTGGAACAGTAGGATGTCATTTCAGACGAGTAAGCTGAGTATATAGCTGAGGCTAAATCCCAAATAGATTTAAATTGTTTACATGACTGCAAAACAATTAGTTACACAGAAATATATTTAGACCAGTTTTAAACATAACTCCAAACTAAAAAAATGTATATTGATTATATCTTCTGTACTGCTTTATAAGGTTTAGTGACCCAAGTTACTTTTCTGTTTGGTTTCTGATGTTTTAATAATAATCCTGTTGACAGTTCTGTCTGACAGATAAATATACACTTCATTTCATTATCTGCAGCAGACAGAATAACTTATTAGAAGTTTTCTTATATCATAGTTGAAGTACTGTTGCCAGGGTTTTCTGCTAAACTGCCATGAGTGTCCTAAGTGGTGTTGGTACTGATGCTGTATATGAGAGGTTCTCAACCTTGTGTATCTAAACACATGGCTTTTTTATTTTGTGCAAAACAGTCGGCTAATTTGGCAACACTGGTCTGCACTGACTAGTTGTGTGTCGTTGATGAACGATTCGTTCATTTTTAACGAATCTTTAATATGACTCTGGATCAATGAGTTGTCTCAAAGTGATTCATTCATTTTTTGATCGCACATGCGCTGCAACATCCCCGTAGGTCCTGTACCGGTGAACTAATCATTTCTATTTCCGGGAAAATGACGTGGTGACAAAAGAACGAGTCGGATCAGGATATGAGGTGAACTAACTGAATGCATAGCCTGAAGACCAGGTAAGCGATTAATGAATCATTTCTGTCTCTCATAATTGCTCCTTGGTTGCATTAGCCTATAGTTTATTTTATAGTTTATTAAGTACTAGACATGTTAGGGAATTTGACATGTAACATTTTAATTCTATTCTGCTGAAATGAACGAAATGACTCGAATTTTTTTTTTTTTTTTTGCTGAACAAGATTCAAAGATCCGAGTCAGTAAAATGATCCGAACTTCCCATCACTAGCACTGACAGTTAGATAAAAGACAGCTAAGCCCCGCCTCTCCCCAGCAAAAGAAAATGCAGAGGGAGAGACAGGGAATACGGTGTTTTCCATTTACACACATTCTATTTGAAGAGCAATAAAATACACTCAGTGCCCAAATGATGTCTGTGTTTTAGTTTGTTTCTTTTTCTTGAAAACAATTTGCGGTGACCTCGAGAGATGGAGCCATGTATTCTCCTACCCAGGGGTAGACATTACCATTAACCAAAAGTCGGCTATTCCTTTCGGCCCGAGCTACCAAGGGTCCCCAGAACGCTGCATAAACTTATGGTTAAGTCATTTTATTTATTTACTTGCTAATTAATTATGGTTTTTTTTAACAAAAAACCCTTGGGCTAAAATGGTATAATATGGTATAAAATGCTTAATTCATGGCTGCACACCCCCCCCTCCCTCCCTTAAGTCGCTTTGGATAAGGGCGTCTGCCAAATGCCATAATAATAAATATTCACAGCTGGGGTGGACCTCTGACATGTTTACTTTGCTGTCTCTTTTTGTTATGAAGAGAATGACCAGCAGAGGGCGCTACTGACTTCTTAAATATCTGTTGCACAAGGAACTCGTTGAGCAACAATTTTAGAAGAGATTCTCACCTCCATTTAATGCTTTCAACACTGTGATGTTAAAAGTATTGAGTAAACCGATCACTGTCTTGCTGTTCTGTGGGCAATTTGTATACACCTGTATAATGTAGTATAGTATTGTATAGAATGGTATATTGTGGTATGGTATTGTATACTCCTTGTGTAGTCAGAGTAAGTGAAGAGATTTTCAGTTATATTCTTTGATTATGTGCATGTGTCAAAGTACAAGTTGACATAATTATTTAATTTATATATGAGGATAAGTCAACTGGATGATTCTGTATTCAGACCACTTTCTTGTCAATCGAATCTTTATAATATATATATATAATATATATATATATATATATATATATATATATATATATATATATATATATATATATATATATATATATATATATATATATTTTTTTTTTTTTTTTTTTGGATATATGATTGTTGCATATGGTATGAATAATGATGTTAGTTTGTGTAATTTGACAGTTGTTTGTCAGTGTTTCTGAGGTCTGATTCAGACTACTTATTGGAACTTCTCTAATTATTTGCACTTTATCTGTTAAGGAGTATAATTCTACCTGTTATAATTTGAGGAAAGGCATTTTAGTGTTTAATGTTCTTTATAGAATTAGTGCTGTGATTTTTCACAGTTTTTCTTTCTAAAGTAACCACACCTTGATCTACGTGTTGAGATGAATTCTGAATTAAAGAACTAAAATGGGAACCTGTATTAAATTCCTCAACTTTTAACGCAGTTATCAATAGAGAACTTTATTACTCTTTTATAAGTTCTGGAGAATGACTGATCCCTCTAGTTCATGGGTGTCAAACGTACGGCCCGCAGGACGAGTTTTGAAAGTGAAAAAAAAAATGCATAAAATACACGAACTTGTCATTTTTAATAAAATGCTATTCCTAAATCATCCGCTAGGGGGTAAAAGACGCGGCACATCTCTGGGACTGAACAGCAGATGGCAGCAATGCGACGTCTGCTGTTTGTTATCACGGAGTAGTCTACTCTATTTTCTACTCGTCCCCACACCCTCATTAGCCAAAATGTCTGCCAAAAAGCAGAAAAGTGGATACAGAGTGTAGAGTTTTCCATGAAAAATGGACCGCTTCCTATTTATTCACAGAGATGAATGGGTAATAGTTTTTAAAAAAAGTGCAATTTAATGTTAGTCAACAGCTTCAGTACAAAAGAGTTTGGTTTGGTGGAATCCTATTGTTCATGCAATGCCATACATTTTAAAGTGAAATTCTATATTTTTCAGTTCCAAATACCTGTGAAGTTTTTTTGCATTTGTACAAACACTGTGAGCAGTTGTAATGCACATATATGTGAATGATAATCAGAAGCAAATTGCACATGTTTGTCTTAAGAAATCTGAGGTTGTTCATGATATATTTTATAAAAGGATATTTCATTAAATATAAATGTCTTTCCATGAAAACAAAGGTAAAAACATGGACTTCTTGTTATTTATAGGTGATCATACTATGATTTTACTGGCCCGGCCCACTTGACATGTAATTAGGCTGTATGTGGCCCCTGAACTAAAATGAGTTTGACACCACTGCTCTAGTTGTTTGTGTTTAAGCTTCAATCATCCTCACAAAAACAGTTAAATATTGTTAAAGCTGCAGTACATAAAACAGTTTGAGGTAAGAGAGAGCAAGACAGAAGTTTTTGTTGACGGCATTTCATACTGAATAAACTAGTCATTGTGTTGAGCTGGAGGAGTAAATACCACAAAAAAAGCTGTAGATGTTTTACATATCATATACTGAATAGCTTCAGAGAGTAAAATAAAATCTAAGATAAAATAAAGGTAACCTGAGTAAACACAAAATACAGTTTTTAAATTATCGTTATTTATTGAAGCAAAAAAGTTATCAAATACCAAATGGGCCTGTGTGAAAATGTATTTTCCCCCGTAGTTACTAATTCCCCAAATCTATGAAACTGCATTGATAATGGGGTTCAGCTGGGCTAGATACCACCAGGCATGGTCACTGAAAACCCTTATTAAAAAATTATTTCCTAATGAAAAAACTCGGCACAGTAGTGAACCTTCCTAGATGTGGCCAACCTTCTAAAATTCATCTAAAATCAGGCGTAAACCAGACCTGGCGTAAACCAAACACAGAATTCCACAAAAAGAAAATCATACCTACGGTCAAGCATGATGGAGGAAGTGTGATAGTGTGGGGATGCTCTGTTCCTTCAGGCTCTGGGCAAATTGCAATAATTGAATTCTGAACATGAATTCTGCTCTCTACCAGAAAATCCTAGAGGAGAATGTCCGGTCTTCAGTCTGTAAGTTGAAGCTCAAGAGCCATTGGATAATGCAACAAGACAATGATACAAAGCGTAAGAGTCAGTCCTGGTCCTAGAAGTAAGTAAGTAAATCAGCTCCAGTTATCGGAAGTACTTGGTTGTAGTTATTGTTGCAAAAGGTTGAACAACCAGATTTTTAAGTAAATTAATAAATAGAAATGATTGTGTGTTTACTCAGGTTACCTTGGTTTTCTGTTGTCTTGTTTGAAGATGTAAAACAATTTAGGATGAAATATACATAACACAAGAAATCAGGATCAGCAAATACTTTTTCAGTTTTTTAACAGTGAAAGCTCAAATACACTAGACAGTTTAAGGTTACCTCAAATTATAATTGATATATTTATAAATTAATAAATATATATACATACTTTTTCACAGCACTGTAAATGTCATTAACTTATTGCTTGGTGTTTTGGTACCTGTACTGTAATCACCCTACACGTTGTAGGTCACAGGGTGTGGCTTTATCGTGCTATTTATTCTGCTGTTGATCATCAATGCTAAACACATTAATGAGTTCAAATGTCATGCATGAAACAGGAATGTAAAATCTAAAAGCCAGAACCACATTATCAAACAATAGAGTTTTAAACCAATCACCTACCTGTTTATAATAAATATTTATAAATGGCTCTGTGTAATAAGAGAATTCTCTATCAAAATCCTTTCACATTTATTCACAGTGAAAGTCACCTTTACCATTTAGCATATTTAGGTAAGTATTTACTTATTTATATAGGTATTAACCATTTTCTGGAAAACAAGGAAAAGGAGGAGAATTGGAATAAACAGGAGTCAGTTAAAAGTCTATTTCTTTACTGAGGGAAAAAAAAATCATAAACCCGATTGTTTCTATTTTCAGTACGTTACTAATATCAAAACTCTGTACTTCCTCTTTTCTTCCTCTAAACTGTCACAGGGACTATGATGACAAAAACCAGTTGTGTTCTCATAACACATGTTTACAGCATAAACTGCAAGGATCACATCGGATAAAGTCAAATCTGATCCAGAGCTTAAGGTCATATACGGCCTCAGGTCCTTAATAAGAGCTGATAAAACCTGTTTCATTTCATCACTGAACTCACAACTGAAAGTTCTCTACACAAGTTGTGCAACAGGTTCGAGGTTGATGAGGGATAAGTTTCTATATAAATAGGTGTGTATGTAAAACATGCCAAATGTATGTAAAATACACCACCAGGGGGATTTTAAAATCCGAAAGCTATCAAAGCAGCTGAAGAACCAACACGCTCATCTTTACCAAAAAGAATTATGGCAACAACAAAAACCTCTGTATTTATTTACTTCATCAACTCAACACAGTGTTTATTAAACCAAGGCTTAAAGTTTAATAAGGGAGTTGAGTGAAAACCTTTACTTAACCTCTTCTTCTTTTGTACTCGGATACAAAAAGAATGTAGTTTTGAATATTTCTATCTTAAATAGACAAAAAATAGAGGCATAATGTGTCCTTTGAGGGTTTTTATTGCAGTACGTATCAGTCACTAATATAATGCCTGCGTATGACTGCACATGACGAAGTAACTCTAAACAGGTACTGAACCACGTGACTTACAGGAACATTGTTCTATTAAATCACATGGTACATTTTGTCTCTCTGTTTGGATTTTTAATAGTATGTCTCAAAATATCTTTTAAATAAATTATACACAGGTAGTGAGAGGACATTATTTAAAAACATTTCTGCTTTTATATAATTTTCCAACATTCAAAACAGATGCAATGTTAATGTAAATCATAAAGATAATATTTATTACACATTTATATTCAGTCCTGAGAATGATCAGGTGGAATGAGTGTTAAATGACTGGTTTCTACTTTTTAAAGCTGAAAAACAAGACCAGTGGTGTCCCATTTCCTTCCCTCTCAAGTTTACAGCACCTTCACCGCTTCCTCTGGCATCCACTTCAAGTTTAAATGGTTTAGTGAAATCTGGGGCAGAAAGGACAGGAGAAGTACACAACAGATTTTTGAGAATCAAAGGCAATTAGAATTCCAAACAAAAGAAACATCTTTTCGAAGATTATTTTATTTATTAGATTAACATTTTTGTTTTTGTGTTTTTATATTTTATTTATTAAATGAGCATGTTTGGGTTTTTTTCTGTGTTTTTCCCCAAATTGAAATATTTGACACTGCGCGTGTTACTGAAAAACCTAAAATGTTGCTTGTCTTTACTCCGCCCACATTATATTCTTGAGTCTGGGAAATGCCACTTTTCGTTTTTAGAGATTATTTTCAGGTATTATTATTTTTATTTATTATTATTATTATAATCTTTAAAAGACCTTCCGTTATGTTGTCTGTGGATGTAATTCAGGGTGTGATGAAGCCTGTGTCTGATCATAAACTCACTTCCTCATAATGAAATCTCACATGGTTAAATTTGATTAATGCGCAGTTTCAGCACATCTGACAAACTTCACACTCATTTTATATCTCTATTGGCCACTGTGTGTGCTGCCTGAAAAACAGTGTTGAGTGTCTTCTCCAACCAAACTAATGTAAATAATCTGGAATGAATGAAACGAAACTAAAAGAATCGACTTCCTTGTGTTAGATTGGACTTTTATAGACGTCAAGTTTATGAATAATGTAATACAATGGAATGTATTTAATTTAATTATATAATTTTAACTCCTCATGAGGAATAATTACACAAAAAAAGGTCCCCAGAACGTCCATGTGCAGGGTCTCCTTGATGTCCTACAGACTTCAAGACACAGGACGTCCAGCAGCCATCCGGGACACTTAGGAGACTTTCACTTAAAGTCTTAAAGAACGTCGTTTTATTGAACTTTTCGGCTAACCAGAGAAAACAACGTGAAACATTGTAAGGAACAAAGTACATTTATTGTAACTGAACAATTGTAAAGATGCTGTGCTCTCTGTGTGTGTGTGTGTGTGTGTGTGTGTGTGTGTGTCTCTGGTTGTCAGCTGTGGGCGGGGTTATTCCGCGGGCAATTCTTCTCGTTGGTTTCGAAATAAACACATTCAGTAGTGTTATGGTCTGATGTGTCTACAATGTTACCTATAAATCTCTTTACAGGTGAGGGAGACAAAATTTTGTGTTAAAACTGAAAAGCATTCACACAAGTCTCTTTTGAACGTAATATTTTAATTTGTACCTGTTTGTCTTTATTGGTGTGAACATTTACTCAGACGTTAAAGTGGGTGAATTCGGATAGTTGTTACCCGTCGTACGTGTGTGTAAATGCACAAATCACACTGCTCGATCTCTACACATGAACTCATAATGTAACTCATAAAGGAACTTCATTTACATGGCGACTTCACACACACACACACACACACACACATCTCAGACACAGCTTAGAGATCATGTACTCACTGTAAGAAAAATCCCCTCTATTCTTCTTTTACTGTGACATCAAGTAATGTAAGTTCTCATGACATGTATTGATGGTTTTTATTAGGATGTTTGATGATATTC
The DNA here is from genome assembly GCA_012411365.1 of Ameiurus melas. Taxonomy (NCBI): domain Eukaryota; kingdom Metazoa; phylum Chordata; class Actinopteri; order Siluriformes; family Ictaluridae; genus Ameiurus; species Ameiurus melas. Next base: position 27,969,492 of record CM022764.1, on the reverse strand, counting down.
TGATATTGTCTGCAGCTTTAAGTGACTTAATTTTTCCAAAGCAGTTCACGTGACCCTTTCTCCCTCATCAACCAAATGTATAGATTATAAATGTAAACTGTTCTGCTAGCTACTCATTTGAAGTTAAAACAATGGTGTCACCCACTCATGCAGTGTGTGTAGTGTGAAAGCAAACAATAAAATATAGCTATTGCTCGATCTCTTTAGAGACAAAGCCATGTAAGCTTAACAAATAAAAATGACTTGAGTATGAGCTCATAATCTTGTCGTTTCCAGGGCAACCTTTTCACATGTCTTCTCAGTCACAGATCAGAGATCATGACCTCAGCGTGTGAAAATTCCCTCTGTTCATGTTTTACTGTGACATCAAGTCATGTAAACTGAATTATGTTGATATTTTATGATCTGTGATATTGTTCTGATATTATTGCCCACAGTATACATTTGGAGAGTTGTTACATAAAGCGTAAAGCTAAAGAAAGTTTTTGTTAATTACGCACAATATTTGGACATCCGTTATCTGTTTGATCATCTGGATCAAAGTGTGTGACCCAAAGCTATAATGCTGACAAATGGGTACAAATTATAATGTGCTATCTGTCTATCTGTATGTCTGTCTGTGTCTGTTCCTCTGTACCTCAGTGAGAGAATAATAAATGTTTTTTTTGGCTGATTGTTTAGAACTGCTGGAATTAAATGTTATAATGCACTCACCTGATTGGCTGTTTTTGCACGATCTGGGGCATGTTTTAGGGCAGTGGTGTCAAACTCATTTTAGTTCAGGGGCCACATACAGCCTAATTAGATGTCATCAAAATATACACTTCATTTCATTATCTGCAGCAGACAGAATAACTTATTAGATGTTTTCTTATATCATAATTGAAGTATTGTTTCCAGGGTTCGCTGCTAAACTGCCCTGAGTGTCCCAAGTGGTATTGGTACTGAAGCTGTGTATCAGAGGTTCTCAACCATGTGTAACTAAAGCCTCCAATATTGGAGGAGACCAGGAATAATGACAATTTATTCTATATAAAATCTATCTCTATATAAATTATTCTGTAATATGTTTTTGATAAATAAATTGTTTTTGTACTTTTTTAATTGATTTTCATAACTTGTGATTTAAATTTTTTTTTTGAGGAGGCCATGTATAATAATTATCTATTATCTACCTACTGGTTTCTTTTTTGTTTTTTGCTTTTGTACCTTTTTTTATGCCTTTTATAAAACTATATAACGGACAGGTATGGAATGTGAACGATCAAAAATGTTTTTGAACATTATGACTACTTTGAACAAGAGAACTAGGCGGTAATAACATGGACTAGTTAAAGGAAATTCTATTTTATCATCTTATATTTGATATTATGTATCCTCTTATATTATGAACTGCTCTCAAATATATGATGAATGTAATCATTTAGTTACCTCTTTGAATAAGCTGATCAACTGCTATACTTGATTATATTATGTACTTCTGTGTCAACATGACATGGGACTTATTTTGTATTATGACTAAGTGCTGTGTTTTGACTAAATCTGTCTGAGACTTGGACCAGTAGAAACCGTCCACGCACTGCTGTTATCAATGTGTACAATGTGTATAATTACTTCTGTTTTGAATGAATAAATCGGGAAGTCTCTTTTGAACACGCTCATATCCGTCAGTGTGTGTGTGTGTTCACTTCAGACTCTCCAGGCGCCTGACTCTGCAGCAAACCACACACACTTTCTAGATCATAGCAACATAGAACTAGTAACTCAATGTTACTAGAAGGTAATGGTAAAACAGGCTGGAAGTCATGACGAAGATCACAAAGGTGTAAACGGTAGATTCCTGTGGGGTGAAATCTAACAACTAGTCTACATGTAAAACATCTCGCATGTCATTCGTCTTGCTTTTTAAAAACAATCATCTATGAATAATGTAAACTGGGAGGAAGGGCACGTGGAATGGTGAAAGGGCACGTCCACACCCCAACAGGAGGGGCATGACCCCGGGGTTGAGAACCATTGCTGGTTATAATCACTTTTGATAATTAAGGCACTCTGATGAACAATTTCTAAGGAACAATGTGCAAGTTTAATCAACATGTGACCGTATTTTTAAAATAACAACAGGGATGAAACACACACCAGCTTTACATTCCTTCATTTATACTTTTACTCCAAAACACCTGTGTATTGACTTTATATTTGTATTAATGTTAAAGTACATAACTTAAAGGTCATCACTAATATCACTGTTAGACTCTTAAACTCATCTTCTTCAGTAAACATTTCTCCCAGTCAGGGTCACAGTAGATCCGGAGACTCTCTCAGGAAAACCGAGTGCAAGGCAGGAATACACTCTAAACTGAATCAGTCCCTCACGAGGCATCACAGAAGCACATCTTAATATTCTCCTTCACACCCAGGGGAAGTTTAGAGTAACCAGTCCAAATACCTGCATGTTTTTCAGGGAACTCTGGAAGTGCACTGTTTTTACTGTTGAAAATCTGTGTGATTTTGTTTAATGCATTTTCCCATGATTACTGTTCATTATTCTTATCATTCACACAAAAAGGTCTTTACCACAACAAACAGAATCAAATCTGTAAATATTTTATTAGCAAATTTATATATTTTATATTATAACTAATATTGTCCTGCATAAATAAGTACCAAGTGATATTGGTGATTTGATTGAAAACCAAATGGTGCTGTATAGATATATGGAATTGTTTTTAAACATAAGAAAATCAACTATATAGAGTAACAGCTAAACAGAATCAATGTTTATTTCATTCAAAACAGAGGGGAAAAATACTAAAAAAATTACATTCATCAAATACACCACAGAAAAAAAACATTTCATCTAATTAAATCGTAATATTTTATATAAAAGAAAATATGAAATTCAGATACTTTTGTTAGCTCTCAAGCTCCATTTCGCCCCTCTGCCTGGTGTACACTGTAGAAAATGTCTCTGTTAGATTACGTTATGTTAGAAACGTGCATCAACACAGAAATGGTTTAGTGACCACAAAATCAAGGTCCTGCCCTGACCATCCCAGTCCCCTGACCTGAACCCCATAGAACACCTGTGAGGTGAACTGAAGAGGAGAGTCCACCAGCGTGAACCTCTCTGGAGAGATGGAGCCATGTATTCTCCTACCCAGGGGTGGACTTTACCATTAACCAAAAATCGGTGATTGCTTTAGGCCCGAGCTACCAAGGGCACGCAAAACGCTGCATAAACTTATGGTTAAGTCGTTTTTCATTTAATTATTTAATTATTTGTTAATTAATTATGATTTTCTAAAAACCAATAGGCTAAAATGGCATCAGAATGCTTAATTCATGACTGCCCCCCCCACTCCATTGGACTATTCCACAATGTTACTGCGCATGTGCGGTACAACACTTTGACGCTCAAGCACTACAGCTGTAGTAGATTACTGTTGTTGCCAGGACCACTTTATTTACCATCTTGTGCCTCTGCATCACAACCCGTAAGTATGATTAATTATTTATGTGTGTATTTTCTACCGAGTGTTCCAAATGCGCGGTTTAGTGTTGTACACAGCTGTTAGCTTCTGCTACCCGGCTAACTCACCTTATTAAAAAATATCTCTCCTAATCAGCCGTGGGACAGATTTGACATGCAGTTTTATCGCTTAGGTCAGGAACACACTGATTATTTTTATCCTAACCGATTTTAAACAGTGGAGAGCACGGGCATCAGGACAGTTTGACCCGAGTTTAACTTTATAATCCTCCACACTAGAAGGTTCGGTCAGAGCGCGAGAAACACACCTTTCTCACGGAAACTCGCGTTTCATCAGACATGACTTCAGTAGATAAGATCACTCGCTCTTCGTTTTATTTGATTCGATTCGATCCGCTGTGTTTTTTTTTTTGGTTTTTTTTTAAACCTCGGATGCATGTAAATCTATTGTATGTTAACTTTAAAACAAAATTAGACACGTTTCAAATCCATAATAGATGCGTTTTAACGATAAAAAAAACTGAAGTCCTACATCCTGTTGCTCTGTCATGGGCCGAGGTACGAAAATATCCTTATTTTATCCACACAAGGGTTCATGTTAAACATGTTGATCAGGTGTTTCACTCCTGAAAGAGAAGATGGACATCATGTGCATTCTTAAACTGTTATTAATCATTTGCTGTCGAGCTCAAAACATGAATTCAGCTCCATATTTGACCTCCATATTGATTAAAGATTAGTTCTGTGTCGCATGCTGCTGCTTCAGTAAGTTTAAACAGGATTAGTTTAGTAGTTTAGTAAATTTAACCACAAACGGGGTTTAATTTGATCATTTTGTCCACCTGTCAGTGGATGAAGTGCTCTGGTGAAAAAGTTTTTATATTAAAACAATAAAATAAATATTAGTTTGTTTAGGATTGAGATGTCTCCTGAGGAACAGTACATTTTGTGTATGTGTGAAGTCATTTAACACCTTTTGGATTGAGATACTTGCATTAGATTCATCACATGGTAGTATACATGGAACCACAGGATGTGGTCACAGAAATTTGTCAGGCAGTCAAGGGGAATGACCAGCAGAGGGCGCTACTGACTCCTTAAATATCTGTTACACAAAGAACTCTTTTTGAGCATGTGAAGACCTGATGGCAGCCATTTAATGGTTTCAACACGGTGATGTTAAATGTATTGAGTAAAACGATCACTGTCTCACTGTTCTGTGGGCAATTTATTTATACCTGTCTGGTATGGAATTGTATTTATATTAATTGTATATAATTGTATGCATGTGTGTTTAGGAGTGCGCCTTAGTACTTATTATTCATTGTCAGACAGTGTTTGATAACTAAAATATACACTAAAATATCTCTCTTTTTCGACAGTATCAGCCAGAGGAGGATGCCCTCCAGGTGTTTTGATTTGTAAAATTTATTTATTATTATTTTATTTTTTTTAAACCACACCGTGGTATCGACTTTAGTATTGATAACTTTTGGTGGTATCAGTACTGATTACTAGATTTTTGGTATTGTGAATATCTCATAGGGATGTCACAACAACAGAAGAAATCAGGATCAGCAAATTCTTTTTCACAACGGTGAAAGCTTAAATACGCTAGACAGGTTAAGGTTACCTCAAATTATTATCATTATTATTTTTTAATGTAGTTTCATTTTTATTGAACATTTCTACTGAACATTTCTGCTGAACATTTCTACATCGCCCAACAGCAGTAATCATTCACATTTTTTTTTTCTTTTTATACAAAGGAAAACAAAGTTAAAAATATTGAAAACCCACCCCCCCGGCTCATCGTAAGCGGATTACCGATAACTGGTTATAAAGATATTGTAAAATCCAACAGTCACAAAAATTTAAGTGGGAAGTGTCTAACTCAATAAAGTTTACAATAAAGGGATGGCATTTATGAATAAACTTGTCCGTACAACCATTCATCCTGTATCTTATTTTCTCGAGTTTCAGAAAAAACATCACGTACTTTATCCACTGGAAGGTAGATAGGTATTTAGCAGACTTCCAATCTCAAATTATAATTTATAAATTAATAAATGTATACATACTTTTTCACAGCACTGTAAATGTCCCAGTTACATCAACACCACGGACATCAGGGTGTTGAGCGTACTACTGAACTAATACATCACTGGTGTTATTGGCCAGGGATGTATGCAGAGGTGGCACAGTGTTGTCGGGAATGCGAGCGATGTCAGCTGGCTAAAGACGCTCGACCACTTGCTCGGGGCTTTATGGGTCATGTCTTGGCCTCCAAGCCTAATGAGATTTTGGCTATTGATTTCACAATGCTTGAGCCTTCTCGTTCTGGGCATGAGAATGTTTTAGTTTTAACAGATGTGTTCAGTAAATATACACTAGCCATCCCGACTAGGGACCAGCGGGCTGAGGCAGTTGTACAAGCGTTGGTTAGAGTGTTTTTTTAGGTTCGGGGTCCCAGGTTGTATCTACTCTGACCAGGACCGGAATTTTGAGTCTGCCCTTATGAAACAACTCTGTAGGTTTTACCGGATTGAGAAATCTTGGACAACACCCTATCATCCAGCTGGTAATGGCCAATGCGAACGGTTCAATCGAACACTTCATAACCTTTTGTGCACTCTCCCTGCTTCCAGGAAGCGGGATTGGAAATCTTGTCTCCAGCAGATTTTGTTCTGCTATAATACCACTCCCCACCTGGCCACAGGTGAGTCTCCATCTTTCCTGATGTTTGGTCAGGAACCTAGACTCCCTGTTGATTTCCTGTTGGGGAGGGTTCAGGAACCTGGTGAGAGGGGAGTTCATGAGTATATTGTACAGCATCAAGCAAGGATGCATATGGCATTTGAGGGGGCACGGGAACATTTGAAGGTTGCGGCTGAGTGTCGTAAGAAGCGGCATGATCCACACGTTTGTGATTCACCATTGAGTGAGGGTCAATTGGTTTACCTCCGGGATCATAGTGTGAGAGGGCGTCATAAAATCCAGGACCTGTGGAGCTCAGTGGTGTATGAGATTGTGAGGGCACCAGAAGATGGAGGGTGTGTGAATGCCGTGGCACCTGTAGATGATCTGGATAATGTTAAGCATGTCCATAGATGATGAAGACTCGAATACATCGAGGTTTGCCAGTTGTTCCTCCTAAAGGCTCCCCAGTTAAACATCTGTCTTCATCAGGGGACTCGGAGGAACTGGACCTTATTGTGGCCATTTCAGACGCCTCGCAGGTCGGGTCAGGTCGAACTATGGTTCTAGAAGCACCAGTGACCACTCCTGCAGAAGTAATAGGGCTCTCCGATGAAGTGTCCCTGCCCTCTGTAAACAATACGTTGGTGTGTGATATTGAGGTTCATTTGGGTCCCACGGGTACATCTTTTTTTCTCCCCCAGGGCCAGCCTAGATAAGGTGTGAGAGCTCTGCGAAGAACGAGACGAGCCACAGCAGGGCAACATTCTAATGTCCACCACCTTCCACGAGCAGTGGAGAATGTAAGAGATGCAGCATGTGTTCCATCGTCTTCATTTAGTATTAGTTCAGAGTTGTTTAGGCCTTGGGAATAATGCCAGTGATTTTGTAACCCATCGTTGGGGAGACGATGCAAAAGTAGGGGGTAGAATGTAGTTAGGTGTGCAGCAAATAGAATGCCACCCTTGTTGACTAAGTGACCAATGAGCTGTCTTCCTACCTTAGTATATAAGCTGTGGTTTATGCCTCATGGAATGTGCCATTGTCGAGAACGCGCCCCTTTCTTTCATTGCTACGGATTGCAGAGGTATGTGCTGTTAGCTTTGTCGCTTAGCTGTTTGATGCTAGTTGTCCGCTTATTATGCGATTTATTTGTTTAGCATGACGTTGGGCTACCGAGACTGTATGTGTGGGGCGCCGCTTGCTCTCAGTGTGGTGTGTCATCAAGGCTCCCAACTGTGTGGCACGGTCATTTAACGTAGCCCCGGTTGGAGAGTCAGCTGTTCCTGCTATAACTATTAACGAAGCTATTGTATGATTTTTTCGTATGTTGCCATGGATGAGGCAATAGAGGTGGTAGACCCCCTATAACACCACCCAGACTTATTGCCTCTTCTGGCCCAGATGTTGTTGTAACCTCACCACCCTCAGTGAATCCTGAGAAGGAAAGATCACACAGAAAAAGGAAAAGGGCTGGAATTGGGGAACTGATCATGGAGATGGAGAAGAGGGAAGCTGAGAGAGAAGCAGCTTAAAGGGATGAGAGAGAGGAAAGAAGAGAAAGGGAGAGACAGGAGAGGTGAGAAGTGGAGGGAGGGGGGGGGGATATGAGGTGCAGCGGGTGCAGTGTACAGTGAACTGTGGTAAAGTAGTAAGTTTCCATTTCACTTGGACTGAAGTGGTTAAGATGATGCTGACTGAAAGGTTGTGAGTTCAAATCCCAGCTGTAGAAGCTTGGCCTTAACCCTCAACTGCTCAGTTATATAAATGAGACAAATGTAAGTCGCTCTGGATAAGGACCAAAATGTCATAAAAATTAAAGCAGAAAAAGTTTTCTTTTCTGTGTTCAGCATTAAGTAGGCTGTAGGGGAAAGAATTCCTGAATTTGTTAGTGTGATGGTGAAGACGCCTGTAGAAAACAACTACAATGGAGATGCATATTAACCCCATATACAGTCATTGATGGTATCATTTGAAGGCTTAAACACTCAACTTTAATCAGAATCACATCAATGTTGTATTTGTTACATAAAGTAGCACGATGGAGAATAAACATCATGCATTTATTACACTGTATATGGATAAGAAAAAGCATTTAAGTTAAGAAATATTAAGGTGGAAATCAAATGTACCCCAGGGGAAATAGGTTAATAGCATAACATTTTAGTTTGAACAAGTTTGAAAAATTGAACAATCACACAGTCAATCAGAGAATGTAGAAGAACTGTGGTTAGATACACATTCACACACAGCCCAGTGTGGAAGTTGTTGGTGGATGCCACTTCTGGCGAACACTGCAGCTCGGAGATCCCCTGGCGATTAGAGATTGTGGAGCACCGCACAACACGCAACAACTTCTGGCATGAAGGCAGGATTTACTTGGAGCAACAGCGTGATTTGAGCATCCCAAAGGCTCGCGTAATGATGTTCTGTGCACAAGACAGCTTCCGCCCCAACTCGTTGAGAGGAAAGCTAGTATCGGTTTCCGGTGTGTAACTGAGGCTATCGTTCATTTCAAACAAATTGAGGAAACACTGTTGAAGCACTGTTGACGTGAAACCTGCTAAGGTTATGCTCCATGTAATGTTAGCGATAGCCAGTTATTTGTTAGCGACGCTAGCACATTAGTGTTATAAACTACCTCCTAATGGTTCACCATGCATCTCCATTCAGCCCGTGTCCTGTCAGCTACATGTAGCCTCATGTCACTAATAATTATTCACATGTTCATGATTTTAATAAATCTTTTTGGCCTGTCACCATATCAGTGAATTTAAACTAATGATTACATTCAGAGTATAACGGGTGTGTATGGGTACCGTGCATGGGTGTGTACGCGCCTTTAGGAGTGCACCACCACTCATTGTCAGACAGTGTTTGATGACTAAAATACCCCCCCCTCCCTCTCTCAGGGCTGCACGATTATGGCCAAAATGATAGTTTTATTTTGATCAATATTGAGATCTCGGTTATTTATCACAGTTATTCATTGATTTTTAGGGACAAAATTTTTTTATTGCACTTTCACATTTAATTAAACAGACCTCGGCTTTCACCTCCATGTTGTGCTACATTCCTGCTAATGTACAAATCTTTACATCAAATTTGACTGATCTTTAAAGTGCATCATCTCGTAGAAGCAAAATATAAATAAAATTGTACCCAAAATATAGGATAAGTAGAAATAAATACACCATCAACCAAATGAAAATGTGCATCAAATATAACAATATGCAACCAAATAAACAATTCAGGTGAATGCAGAAAAGGCAATAACAGTGTTTACAGGAGGAGAGACACAGACAGATCACCCGATAGAGCGGTGCAGGGACGACGTCATTTTGTACCAGAACTTGGAATTTATCATCACACTGGTTCCTTCGACAACAACCCAATAGGATTTTCATGTAGACTTTTGAATTATTGCAAAAATGATCAACAAACGCTTACAACACGAACACGTTCTGTCCAAGATCATTTTCACAAATCAACAACTTTTATGAAGTTTGAAGCCTAAATACAATCTCCAGAAATAAACAGCTAACTGTACACTATAAACAAACTACACCACGGTCGCTCGACTTCACTGTCACCATCACCAAGCCTCCGACAACTTTCCAAAACTTTATTTAAAACATTTTCCATAATATGGATTTACTCTGTGGATGAATCTCCATCCATGTTTTTTGGGGGGAATTGTGCACAGCATACAAATTTATTTCCTGTTCGGTGTTACGACGATGTTTAATGTCCCCAACAGCCACTGTAGTCACGTTTAGCAACTTGTTAGTGTCATGATTTCCCCTCGCACAAACCCTGGAGCTCGCAGTGCACTCTTTTAATGACATTGACTTCGTTTACTTTCTACATGTCTGTAGATGTGTTTTTATATCTACATTTCTGTCCTGTCTCTGCCCCTGTATTGTCATGTTATGTGTCTACAGAAAGGCTACCAACAAGGCACAATATAATTTTAAATAAATAAATGAGTAAAATAAAAATATTTTGATGTGGTCATCTTTGAGCCCCTTGAATACTCTGTTATGTCTATAACTGTATGCATGTAGCTCGTGCATGTGCACGGCCCTTCATCGCTCCAAGCTCGCTGCTGTAAGTGGAGGTTGTGAAATTCACACATCTCACCCTGGTTGCTAGGCTATTTGGCGCGTCAAACACGTCATTGTTTGGTCAAATTTATTCGGCCTTTTCACTAATTTCGGTTGCCGATCATTCGGTGCATCCCCAGTTCAAGGATATTTGCTGCGTGCTCCATGGGGAAAACTTGAGAAGCCCATTGGAGAAGATGATGGTGATTATCATGTAAAAGTATTGATGTATGTGACACTGTGGAACTGCTGGTGATTTACAAGGATATGACTTTATCTATCCTACTGGAATCTGAAATGAAATATTACAGTATATTGTATAAGTAATATAGCATAAATAAATAAAAAGAGAAATGATTATAAACCAATCAGCACTCTGTTACCTTCTGATATTAAATATATTTCTTTTTTGACACCTTCCTTTCCTTGTTTTAGAAAATGTTCACACGCTCCTCCAGACACTATCGGGGCATCACGACCTCCTTTTATTCCATTTGCATTGTCTTGGGTATCGTGTGTGTGAGTAAGTAACTTTTTGTTATAAAATAGATGAAATAAGGCTCTTAACCCTCTTACCCCTACATTTCCACAGTATTATGTCCCTATATTCCCCAGAGAAACAGCACGCCAACCCTGAGTTCCTGGGCCAAAATCAACATTTTAATGTGAACATTTTTAGGCCTTGAAACAACTTATAATAATGTATTTGTGTAATATTACTTTGAAAATTAAGCATTTCAGTGTTTTTACTAAACTTAGAGCACAATTCTTAACTAGAGAATTTAGGAAAAAATGCTCGCTAAAATCCCTCTACTCATTTAGAAGTACCATACGAGCATCAGCGTGGTCAAAGCCTTGAATAAATTCAAGTAAATAATAAATAAATAAATAAATAAATGCATTTTAGCGCCAAAAGTCAAGTTTCTGATGATAATCAGAGCAGCAGGTAGTGTTCTCACGAGTGCACAGAAATGGTCACGTTATGACTCCAAACCCCTGCAGTGTCAGTCACTCTGGTTGATGCTGAAGATGAAGACGGCTCAGGGGAATCAGGAGAGTTTAGTTCACTATCAGTTTCGGTTTCAACATCGCCTGCGAACTTTCACTGGGGTACTATCTAGAACCCTTCGCCGCGCCGTGTAACTGTGCATGTTTTTTTTTTTCACTGTTTTAGTTGTACCTGTGTTCACTGTAGGTGGAACTTTAGCTGGAACACGATTAGCTTTTCGCTTTGGTATTTTAAGTTCACTTCTACTATTACACCAATATTCACGCTTGTATCAGCTTCATCGTAATGACGGCGTAATAACGTCGTGACGTCATCAACCTTTTGGGTCAAATAATAATAATTAAATAAGTAAGGAATCATAGCAGAGTAATGCCGGTACACCGGCCTTACGGGGATTTGGCATAGACGACCAAGCCGGTATATCGTCCTTATGGGAATAGATCAAAGACGGGCAAGACGGTTTTTCGGCCATACGAGGTAAGAGGGTTAACATAAGATCATTGTCTAAAAGGTGACAAAGTAATCTAGATTATAATTTTCCATCTCAGACCCCCTCTCTGCAGTAACTGAGTCCACTGTATCTGGACATGTGGGGTCTACAGCTGTCCTGCTGTGTAAACTGCAGAGTGAAGACACTGGAACACCGTATATTACCTGGCAGATCGGAATTGAGATTGTGTTTAAGCGAGACGGTGAGAAGACCTATCAGGGTGAGGGATATGAGGGGCGTGTGGACGTTCCTGTGGAAGAGCTGCGTAAGGGGAACTGTTCCTTGGTGTTGCGCAATCTGAAACCTACTGATGCCACTGTCTACACGAGCTACCAGATAGTGAGAAACACCAAAAAAAGAGAAAAGATCAGCCGTGTTTATATCTCAGTCGATGGTAAGTAAGTTAATCTCTCAGTCGATGGTAAGTGAGTTATTCTCTCGTCGATGGTATGAGTTATCACACTAAACTGACCACTACACACATCAGAAATCAAAGCTGGACATGAGGAACAATGGGAAAGGCACTAAGCTTACTGTAGAACAAAAGCGGTTCATATGGGGCGATTTAATGATCTCAGTGTTTTAACTACTAGTCGAGGACTTCTTCACTGAACAGATCATTACAAAGCTCTTTATGGGGCAGTTGTGGCAGTTGGTAGAGCGGGTTGTCCACTAATCGTAGGGTTGGCGGTTCGATTCCCGGCCCGGGTGACTCCACATGCCGAAGTGTCCTTGGGCAAGACACTGAACCCCAAGTTGCTCCCGATGGCAAGCTAGCGCCTTGCATGGCAGCTCTGCTACCATTGGTGTGTGAGTGTGTGTGTGAATGAGACACAGTGTAAAGCGCTTTGGATAAAAGCGCTATATAAGTGCACATTTACCATTTATGTGTGTGTGTTAGATTGAGTAGGAGAACAAACAACACCTGTCCATCTTTTTTGTTTCATCACACACTTGTAGAAGCATCACAACTTTACATCTAAATCATTTTCATTACACGAATGTACAGTAGATTTTTAAATCAGAACGTCTTTACCCCAGACAGCAGGAACAGTGGAGCTGAAATCATTCTCTTGGTTATTTGTACAATGTATTACCTATGAAATACTATTTAAGTGATCTTCATTGTCAAAATATTCAGCTGACTTTATTCTAAACTATTTGATCATTTATTATAATCACATATTCTAGTGTTACTAATATGAAAGCTTTTATTTTAGTGGAGAGGGAAAGTTAATAAGGCATGTTAAACAGTACTGGAGTTAAAGGTAAGACTGAGAATGTAAACACTGAGCTACATTAGTAGTGACCTGACCTACATGTGTCCCTGATCTACAGGTACAAAGTACAACACTTTAGCATCATTGAGAAGAGTTCACACAGAAGAGCTATGATTGTACCAAGATGATCAAATGTTTTTTTCTCTTACAGAAAACCTGAATGAAGAGAATAAACCTGAAAACCAAGTTGCCAGAGGTGAGAGATACTTGTGTATTTAATTATCTGTAAAGCAGATTTAATTTCTTATACAAACAACAACATTAATTCCATTCATTCAAGTCACTTTTTATTATAAAATAGATGAAATAAGACTCTTAACATAAGATCATTGTCTAAAAGGTGACAAAGTAATCTAGATTATAATTTTCCCATCTCATACCCCCTCTCTGCAGTACTTCATTTCAATGTATCTGGACATGTGGGGTCTACAGCTGTCCTGCCGTGTGAACTGCAGAGTGAAGACACTGTAACACCGTATATTACCTGGCAGATCAGATTTGAGATTGTGTTTGAGCGACGCGGTGAGGAGACCTATCAGGGTGAGGGATATGAGGGGCGTGTGGACGTTCCTGAGGAAGAGCTGCGTAAGGGGAACTGTGCCTTGGTGTTGCGCAATCTGAAACCTACTGATGCAGCTGTCTACTGGAGCTCGCAGATAGTGAGACGCATAAAGAGATCTGTCACGAGAAAAACATTAGAGATCAGTCGTGTTTATCTCTCAGTCGATGGTAAGTGAGTGAGTCTCAGTAGATCACACACTGACCATTACACACATCAGAAATCAAAGCTGGACATGAGGAACAATGAGGGAAATAAGTATTTGACCCCTCTGCAAAACATGACTTCGTACTTGGTGGCAAAACCCTCGTTGGCAATCACAGAGGTCAGACGTTTCTTGTAGTTGGCCACCAGGTTTGCACACATCTCAGGAGGGATTTTGTCCCACTCCTCTTTGCAAATCTTCTCCAAGTCATTAAGGTTTCGAGGCTGACGTTTGGCAACTCGAACCTTCAGCTCCCTCCACAGATTTTCTATGGGATTAAGGTCTGGAGCCTGGCTAGGCCACTCCAGGACCTTAATGTGCTTCTTCTTGAGCCACTCCTTTGTTGCCTTGGCCGTGTGTTTTGGGTCATTGTCATGCTGGAATCCATCCCATCCACGACCCATTTTCAATCGCCTGGCTGAGGGAAGGAGGTTCTCACCCAAGATTAATTATAGACTGATCATTTCTTTGTCAGCGGGCAAACGTACAAAATCAGCAGGGGATCAAGTACTTATTTCCCTCACTGTATAAATAATATATATACACACACACACACACACACACACAGTGGGGGACATAAGTATTGGATGCATCAACATCTGTTTCAGTAAATATATTTCCAATGAGACGTGAAAGTTTCACTAGATATCAGTATTGTACCACTGTATATATAAATAAAATAAATTTTACATTTCTATAAAAAAGGAACATTGCAAATATGAATTGAATCAAACCACAAAATTTGTGCCAATATGATAAAAGATGCACTTCAACATTACAAATGAACCACTTGCTCGTGGAACATTAGTAGAACAATCTGGAGGCCCATTTTACTGTTAGCTGATTTTTCAGTGATTGAATTTTGGGAGCATGTTACCTCCCAGGTTGAGCATTAACTGCTGAATAAAGTGGAAACTGTTTTTCATACACTTAGGATAGTTCAGGTACAGGGCATAAATCAGTCCGAAAAGAACACTGAAGGCCTGAGGCAGATCAGCAAGTTCATCCACCGAAGGCTCCCTTCAAGACCATGCTCACTTTGAATGGGTTTAGCTGAGGACTTTCTGATTAAAGCAGAGGATTCCCATTGGTGTTTGACTGTATGAGTCCTTGTCACTTACATCCTAACAGTGAAAGAAACAGATTGACCAAAAAATGTCTTCTGAACTTGCTGGGTAGGGGTTCAAGAGGGAGAACACATCCAAAATTGTTTAAAATAATGTTTTTTACTGTTAAAAATGAACAGATGAAAAAATGTTGGCGAGTTCAAGCAGGATCGTGTCCAGCGCATGAAAGGGACAAACTAGCAAGTTAAAAGCTGAAAACAATGTTGTTTGTTTATTTTTTTTATTTCACAAACAGCACCTCGATGGGGGGAAACAACCCAATAAAAATTAACAGACAAAAAACTGTCCCCTGAATTCACTGAATTCACCTGGCATGGTTTCAAGCAGGAGAAAACATCTGAAATGTTTTCAAACTATATTTTTATTACTCATAAACAGCCTCTCAATGGGAAATAGAAATAAAAATTGGCTAAAACCTACTTTCTAACCTAACCGCTCAACAGCTCCTTGAATTCACTTGCAACCACAAGAAAACCTCTCCTGACTCAGCAACAGCTAACAGTGGGGAGGCGTGGTCAGGTCAAAAACGTAATAATTTTAATCCATTTTACTTAAAATTATTCACACATTGATATATGTCTACAAATTATTAGAATCTACTTAAATAATTTAACTATATTGTAATTAAATTTTTAAGTAGATATGAAATCTGTGCTAACAGAGCAGGAGAACACACAACACCTGTCCATCTTTTTTGTTTCATCACACACTTGTAGAAGCATCACAACTTTACATCTAAATCATTTTCATTACACGAATGTGCAGTAGATTTTTAAATCAGAACGTCTTTACCCCAGACAGCAGGAACAGTGGAGCTGAAATCATTCTCTTGGTTATTTGTACAATGTATTACCTATGAAATACTATTTAAGTGATCTTCATTGTCAAAATATTCAGCTGACTTTATTCTAAACTATTTGATCATTTATTATAATCACATATTCTAGTGTTACTAATATGAAAGCTTTTATTTTAGTGGAGAGGGAAAGTTAATAAGGCATGTTAAACAGTACTGGAGTTAAAGGTAAGACTGAGAATGTAAACACTGAGCTACATTAGTAGTGACCTGACCTACATGTGTCCCTGATCTACAGGTACAAAGTACAACACTTTAGCATCATTGAGAAGAGTTCACACAGAAGAGCTATGATTGTACCAAGATGATCAAATGTTTTTTCTCTTACAGAAAACCTGAATAAAGAGAATAAAGCTGTAAATGAAGTTCCCAGAGGTGAGATATACTTGTGTATTTAATTATCTGTAAAGCAGATTTAATTTCTTATACAACCAGTAACATTCATTCTATTTATTTCAGTATGTTATGTGCACTGGACTTTTTTACTCCCTAATGAATTCTGTCCACTTCATTTTTTGTTATTTTTGTTTTTTATTGCCCATAAAATGTTCTAACTTAGTTAATTTTACACTACATGACCAAAGTTATGTGACTTTAAATTATTGTGGAGCTGCAGTGATTCTTCCCAGTGAGGAGCGAGTGAACACAAACCACACAAAATAATAACAGAGCCACCAGTTTTTCCTTTAATTTGTCAACCACTTGTGTGTGTGTGTGTGTGTGTGTGTGTGTGTGTGTGTGTGTGTGTGTGTGTGTGTGTGTGTGTGTGTGTGTGCATATTGTTTGGTTTTGGTTGTAAACCTCACTGCTTAGACTTTATGTGGAAAATGTTCTAGTTAAACTAGAAAAAAAATAATAAATTTCTGTTTTTCTCCAGATGATGCAGGAATGAAGTGTCCTCAGCTACTGATCATGATGTTGTCCCTCCTATCATGTTCACTCCTCCAGTTCTGATTAGAAGAAACCTGAATGTGAACTAGAGCTGTGTACAGGATTGTGTCTTTATTCCTCCACCACCAAGTGGTTGAAGTATTGTGTTTTTTGCTTTTCCGTTTGCCCGTTTGAACACCCACCCACCTGTCTATCTGTCCATGTCGGTCAGAGCATTTTAATGCACAACGTGGAGGAAAAGAACCTCCCGAGACATGTACTGTGTAAACCAAGTGTTAAGTGTTAACCAATGTTACTGTATTAACCAATAGAAGGAAAAATAGAAAACAGGGTAGGCTGTGATCTCTTCTTACTGGAATAAATAGCAAAATAACTGATTATTGGGTAGTGAAAAACATTTCTGCCAAACATGTGATGCTTGTGACTTCACTGGGTGCCACTAAATCCCAGATCTCAGTCCTGATGCACAGCTCTAATGTGACTTTTGTATGTAACGTGTTAGAACAGTAGGATGCCATTTCAGACGAGTAAGACATTTATATAGCTGAGGCTAAATCCCAAATATATTTATACTGTTTACACGGCTGCAGAACAATTAGTTTAAAAAAAACCTTAAGAATGTATATTGATTATATCTTCTGTACTGCTTAATAAGGTGTAGTGACACCAGTTAATTTTCTGTTTTGTTTTAATAAAATCCTGTTGGCAGTTCTGTCTGACAGATAAATATGCACTTTATTTCATTATCTGCAGAAGACAGAATAACTTGTTAGATGTTTTGTTATATCATAATTGAAGTATTGTTTCCAGGGTTCGCTGCTAAACTGCCCTGAGTGTCCCAAGTGTTATTGGTACTGAAGCTGTGTATTAGAGGTTCTCAACCATGTGTAACTAAAGCCTCCCCATATTGGAGGAGACCAGGTATAATGATGATAGATTTTATATAGAATAAATTATTTCTATATAAATTATTCTGTAATGTTTTTGATAAATAAATTGTTTTTGTACTTTTTTTAATTGATTTTTATAACCATAAAAAAAGCCTACCCCTATCATGTGGCATTTCAAGTTCTTTAAGCGTTTTTTGAATAAGCTGAGCAACTGTGATCCTTGATTATATTATTATGTTCTTCTGTGTCAACATGACATGGGACTTATTTTGTATCATGACTATGTGCTGTGTGTTTTGTCTAAATCTGTCTGACACTTGGACCAGTAGAAACCGTCCACGCACTGCTGTTATCAATGTGTACAATGTGTATAAATACTGTTTTGACTGAATAAAGCGGGAAGTCTCTTTTGAACACGCTCATATCTGTCAGTGTGTTTGTATTCACTTCAGACTCTCCAGGCACCTGACTCTGCAGCAAACCACACTTTCTAGATCATAGCAACATAGAACTAGTAACTCAATGTTACTAGACGTTAATGGTAAAACAGGCTGAAAGGCATGACGGAGATCACAAAGGCGTGAACCGTAGATTCCTGTGGGGTGAAATCTAACAACTAGTCTACATGTAAAACATGTCGCATGTCATTCGTCTTGCTTTTTAAAAACAATCATCTATGAATAATGTAAACTGGGAGGAAGGGCACGTCATGTCAGCCCCTTTTGACCGCGCATGCGCTGGAACATCCCCATAGGTTATGTACATGAAACGTCTAGAGTCTGCGGGTTCGAGTCGGTCGTTCTTCCGCTAACCGCCACATACCCAATGTACCATGCAGTACCGGAAACGGGATGAACAAACGACTCGAACCCGAAGGAGAGGGGAATTAATCAGTTCTGTTTCCGGGGGAACCAACATGACAAATGTGACGTGACAAAAGAACGAGTCGGATCAGGAGATGAGGTGAACTACCAGACTGCATAGCCTTGATAGTTTATAAAGTGCTAGACATGTTAGGGAAGTTGACATGTGTAACATTTTAATTCTATTCTGCTGAAATTAACGAAATAACTCGAAAAAGATTTGTTCATTTTGCTAAACGAGATTCAAAGATCCGAGTCAGTAAAATGATCCGAACTTCCCATCACTAGCACTGACAGTCAGATAAAAGACAGCTAAGCCCCGCCTTTCCCAGAAAACAAAAATGCAGAGGGAGAGAACGGGAACGTGAGGTTTTCCATTTATACACATTCTATTTGAAGAGCAATAAAATACACTCAGTACCCAAATGGTGTCTGTGTTTGTTTAGTTTTTGCCTTGAAAACAGTTTATGCCCCTCTTATGATCTCTCCACACCCCACCAGGAGGGCATGACCCCCGGGTTGAGAACCACTGCTGGATATAATCACTTTTGATAATTAAGGCACTCTGATGAACAATTTCGAAGGAATAATTAAAAAAATATTTTTAAAATAACAACAGGGATGAAATACACACCAGCTTTACATTCCTTCATTTATACTTTTACTCCAAAACACCTGTATATTGACTTTATATTTGTATTAATGTTAAAGTACATAACTTAAAGATCATCACTAATATCACTGTTAGACTCTTAAACTCATCATCTTCAGTAAACATTTCTCCCAGTCAGGGTCACAGTAAATCCGGAGACTCTCTCAGGAAAACCGAGTGCAAGGCAGGAATACACTCTAAACTGAATCAGTCCCTCACTAGGGATCATAAACCCAATTGTTTCTATTTTCAGTTCATTACTGATATCAAAACTCTGTTCTTCCTCTGTTCTAACCCTAAAATGTCACAGGGACTATGATGACAAAACCAGTTGTGTTCTCATAACACATGTTTACATCATAAACTGCAAGGATCACATCGGATAAAGTCAAAATCATAATTCATAATCATTATAATTAAATATAATGACAGGTCAAAGGGTCATCATAACTAATTATAATTACGTTAAATACAGTTCTGATGTATTCCAGACACACGCACACACAAGTTGTTTCCCATAGATTGTGATACACTCTTGAGTTAGGCCTAGGTCAAAAATGTCAATGATAATTATTGCTGCAAGTTCATAGCTATAGTTTTCACACGCATATAACCCCGCCCCTCCCTGCCTAGGTTGTTAGTTGTTTTTCCTGATTTAGGCCTAGGTCAAAAAAGGTCAATGATAATTATTGATGCATGTTCCTTCCTATAGCTTTTCCTATAGCTCCGAAGCAGTTCCGCAACACACACACACACACACACACAAACGCTCACACATACATACGGCTGATGAAAATAAGTAAATGATTAAAAATGATAATTATTAAAATTATAATTATAAATACTTTCTGTACACATCCTACCAAAAATATGTCGTGACGTTATATGCACCATAAGTTTATAGAAGAAGAAGGCCTCACCCACCCTCTAAATTTAAAAATACTCTGTACTTCGAAGATCGCGTGTGAGGTCTGCTGCTTGTCCTGATGCACCGAAAAAGCTCTGTGTGGTGTTCTATCGTTTGTGTAAACACATTGTTAGAAAAGCATGTTTCAATGTGTACATATAAGAGTAGAATATTTGTTTTGTGAAAATAATGAAAACTAATGTTGATTACGTTTTTAGGGATCTCGGTTTACCTTTGAATAAAAGGTTTAGGAGGTAAAGCGTATTTTTATTTTTAGTTTTTTTAAAGAATCTTTTTAAAAGCATTGTTTGTATTACACACATTCTAACCACAAACCTTTAGGATGTAAAAATGGTGAAAAGAACAGTTTAAAAAGAATAGCGCGTATTACATGACTTCTAAACAATGATCCTGACGAGGTAAAAATGTTAAAGCGCGGTCTTAAAGAATCTCCGTAATCTTTAAACTAGGAGATGTGTTTTTTTTTCCAAAGATTTATTCCAATCGCTGTGTAAAAACAGTAATGTTAAAGCGATTAGTTAAAACGATCCCAACCTCTCACTCTAAACCTAAAAACCTCTAAACCTTTAACTCATCATGAGGAATAATTACCTCATACACAAAAAAGCAAGAAAAGAGTACAGTAGGTTATAGAGGTTATAGAGGGAGGAGTTATAGACGTTATAGAGGGAGGAGTTATAGAGGTTATAAAGGGAGGAGTTATAGAGGTTATAGAGGGAGGAGTTAAAGACGTTATAAAGGGAGGAGTTACAGAGGTTATAGAGGGAGGAGTTATAGAGGTTATAGAGGGAGGAATTATAGAGGTTATAGAGGGAGTGTAGGACTGTAAACACGACGCTCCGCCTTCTCTACAAAACTCGGTCAGTGCAGTGACTCACAGGTACATCGCACACAACAATAAGACTCACAGGCACATCGGCATTTCTGGACAAGATCTGATCGTGTGAATGAAGGTAAAACTGTTTTACTATTAAATTCTATAGAAAATATATCAAAAATATGTATAAGAAAAATAGCTAGGACGTGTAATCAATATGTATAACTCACTTCTGGATATGTTAATGAAGTGTATTCAATATGTAACCTGCATTTAGAAGTACTACTTAAAGCATAATCAAATAATCTGTATGGGTTAGAAAGCATAATCTATAGTATGTATAATCAATAGTTGGAAGCATAATCCAAATCTATAGAACAATGGTTAATCAAGTTATATTCTGAGTGGATTTGAGTTGGATGAATGCCATGTCTTACTGTACAACTAAAGTTCTTCTGTACCAGCTGGCACTTTTCTACACAGCAATAAATTGGCATTAGACATTCACTTTTGTGGGAGAAAACTTTGAAGCCAGGTGCCTATGGAAGCAGGAAGAGGGCCCGGAAGGAAGAGTGTTTTTCAAGAACAGGACAGAGAAGCCTGAGTGAAACCATCTTCTTGTAGAAAGGAAGAAACCTTGTCCTCATAAAACCTTTTCTGTCTATAAAAATCAACTCACTGCGCATGCTCCACAAATTTAAGATACCGTATAGACATGAATAATTAATTAAGGCAATAGAGATTGGTCTGTTCCCGGAAAGAAAAGGGGAATGCCCCATCTAGGGATAATTTTACTGTTTCCAAAACGTATATAAAGACATGTTTGTGTATGTATAATTTGGACTCTCTGCAGACAGTCACACTTTGTTGGTTTTCAATAAAGTTTATTACTTTTGACATCTACAAAACTCTCTGTCTTTGACGTTTTTGACTTAAGCTAGAAAGGTTGATTTTATCCACAACAAATTGGTGACCCCGACGTGATGTGTCTAGGAGCAAAGAGGGAGACTCTCCGGTGAGGCTGGCCCTGGAGAAGCCGTGCAAGCGTGGCCACTCAAAAATAATAAGGTAAGCAGTTTTCTGCTTTTTTTGGATAAATACTTGCGTGGTTTTCCTATGGGTCAGCCTGAGACGGTGTTTTTCCCCTCACAAAAAGCTCCTGTAAATTATGAACAAAATTTAGAAAAGAGGGTTTTTTAGATCTCAAAAATAAAAGATGCATGCAATATATGTGTGTGTGTGTGTGAGTGTGTGTCTGTTGTAGTGTTGTCTTGAGCAGTGTGTGTGCAAGCCTGTATTGTCTATGTGAAAAATGGAGTCAGATAGAATACAGAGGATTAAGGAATTGATACTCAAGGCCTAACAGTGTTCCACAGAAAGTTGGCGGATCTGCTGTACTAGTTGAAGGTTCCTAGACAGCGTAGTATAACTCACCCTGTGCACTGGGCCAAGAGGATCAGATGTGTGTTATGTGTTGTGAAGCCTGTGTTGTCTATGTGAAAAATGGAGTCAGATAGAATACAGAGGATTAAGGAATTGACACTCAAGGCCTAACAGTGTTTCACAGAAAGTTGGCGGATTTGCTGCACTAGTAAAAGGATCCGAAACAGCGCCGCATAACTCACCCTGTGCACTGGGCCGAGAGGGTTAGATGTGTGTTATGTGTTGTGAAGCTTCTTAGAGTAATCCTGCAGTTGATGTGACGTTCTAGGGAGAACGGAATGATAAGTTCATAAGTGAGGTGAACTGTGAAAATGTTCTAGGAAGAACTTAGTGATAAGACGTTCATAAGTGAGGTGAACGCATTGGGCCCAATAAACCCCAGGTGGGGTCACGCGTGAGGCGTGGTGAAACGGGAAACGGGTGTTTGTCTTGTTTGTCTTGTTTGTCTTTGTTTAAATGTTCTCAGGTGTTAGTCCTGTACTTGTTGTATGTTACATGTGCTGAATGCTGTTTATATTTGCTCTGCTTTGTATATATGCTGAATGTTGTCTGTCTCTGCTATATATTCAGTAAATCTGCTGAATGTTTGGTATGAGTGCTGAATGCTGTTATAACAGGCGGATGGATGTTTGAGAGTTCTAGAGGTGCTGAATGTTGAGTTAAGCATTTTTCTTTTTCTTTTGTGGAGTCGACTCTTGTTTTATTTCAATTAATTAATACATTATTATTTTTGAGTGATTGATCCTAGTTTGGAGGTTGTACGGTGTTTGTCTTCTTTTCTTGAGTGAGTTTCTGGCTGGCTGGCCACGTGACTCTGATCCATCCACGGCTCTCCGTGGGCGCGTCTGTATCAATTGACACTGAACCGTGGTATCATAAAACTCCACATTGATCCGAGCAGGAGAACGCTCCAATTCTGTTGAGTCAGCATGTCTGATCTCCTCATTTTTGAGTGACGTTCTCTTGTGGTAAGGATTG
This sequence comes from Ameiurus melas, assembly GCA_012411365.1. Classification (NCBI taxonomy): domain Eukaryota; kingdom Metazoa; phylum Chordata; class Actinopteri; order Siluriformes; family Ictaluridae; genus Ameiurus; species Ameiurus melas. The sequence goes on along the minus strand of CM022764.1, from coordinate 27,946,208 downwards.
CGGTGTCGTGGGGTTCGGTACCGTGGCGGGGTATAATTGTTGGACTCTCCCTGGTGAGTGGGTGCTGGAAAAGAGTTGAGGGTGTCCATGCCAAGCGGGATTCCACCTGAGTGAGGGACAACCTTCCGGGAGCCTTACATTAGGAAGATATCACTCTATTATTACTAGAATAAAGTGTGTATATGAGCTCCATAAATAAGGAGATGTGTGCTAGATGAGCTCTGAAAACTAGTTTTGGAGACAAGTGTGAATGTTTAATTGAGCAGTGTATGAATATGAGTTCCATACATAAGGAGACTTGTATGTTTGATAAGCTCTGAAAATTAGTTTTAGAGACAAGTGTGTGTGGAATCCTCAGTGTGCATGTGTGTGTGTTCCTATCTACCCGCGGACACTGTGTGTGTGTGTGTATCTGTGTGTGATCCTCAAAGTGAGAAGGGTAACACAGATTTCTGCCTTGAAGCTAATGTTTCTGGTTTAAGTAACTATCATTTGTACCTTTTGAAGTGATAATTATTCCGGGAAATAAAAAGGAATCCTGGAGCAGCCAGGAACTTGGCACTATAAATACTTTGGACATCCTCCTGATTGCCCGTTGTGTAAACCATTGTGGACCTCTAGGCCTAAAATATGTATTATATATGTATTACATCCAAATAGAAATTGGATGTGTAGGCTTTTTGGTCATTTACGCTCTTGTAGGCTGTGTGATCCAGCTGGGGAAAAACAACCTTTTGTTGGAAAATGCATGATCTGCTGTGATATTGCTAACTGATTTTAGTTATTACATACTTGTCTACACTCACATTTTGTTACCTAGACTGAGTGTTACATATCTAATTCATTCTTCATTTGTACCGAGAGCAAGATTAGACTTTTAGGAAAAGTGTTACATATGATTTACTCAAAAAGTGGCCTTACCCTTGATAGTGGAATTAACAGTTGTGTATACTTTATATTTTTGTAGTGTCAATATTCGAGATCTTCAGTAGCCTTTGTCCTGTTATGCACTGTCCAGCAAGAAAAAACCTTTTGTCTTTGTCGAATACAAGAGTACATACGCCTTCAGTTAAAGAAGCTTGTTAATTAGGAATAAAGGGCTGAATGGAAGCAGAGTTAGTTGCACTGTTTCAAGAAACACAGGGAGTTTATACTCACTTTTGGAAGGAATAATTCTATTTTGACAGCAGAGGAACAAGACAGCCATTAACCAAGCAGAGAAAAAACGCATTCTTGTTGCGAATAACGCATATATTAAATTTGACAGAAGTCCAGGGAGAATTTCCCTACATTAATTGGCAGAGAGTGATAGAAAGGAATTGGAAAATTGGTCATTTGGAAAAGCTGCTAGATAACTTTTTCCAACGTGCATCTCAGTGGCAGTTTGCCCAAGTATCCATAGCTCCCCAGGTTGAGTTATACCTCAGTGTTGGAGAAGAAAGAGGTTTTGGGAAGGAAAAGGGGAGACGGGACAAATCATAAATAAACCTGTACTAGAGATTGACTTAATGAATCGGCGTGATAACTTCAAAATTACTAATTTCAAGTCACAAGATTAGTCACACAAATTCAGACAGTTAAGACTGTGTTAGAGGACCTGTAGACTGAACAAATACTATACCGAGGACATTTCAATGCGAGTATCATTTCACTTACAATTAAATTCTACAAAAGAAATTAATTTGGGCATATCCGATATGACCAATAGTGGACTTGTGTATAGGATAGACTGCATCAGCTAACACCATTTATGGACTATTTTTAGCTAATACTAGTCATATTTAGCAGTGTAATTAGAAAATTTACTCTTTAGTTTGCCGTAGCAGTGGAAAAGAATGGTTTCATTGGACAAATCTGCTCACCTACAAGAGGCTTTTCATTTGTGTTATAATAAAGAAAAGCATGATTACATTTCTGCTTATTTGTGTAAACGTCAACCACATTGTTTAATCTAATTTCATGTACTGACACATTACAATTATATATATATATATATATATATATATATATATATATATATATATATATATATATATATATATATATATATATATATATATATATATATTTTCACACACATATAGCCTTCTAGTTCAATGGTAGTCAGTTTGCTCTTTGAGCAGAATTAGCAGACTTTGGACTGTGGATAGTTCTATGAGAGATAAAAAGTAGTCATTTTCTTTTTTGTCTAAATTGTTCATTTCATTCAGTTTTTTTATGTCTATAAACCTACACAGATGTTAGGTGTTATATTTGTAGTGTAAATTACACCGGATTTTAGTTACTATTGTTATACAACTTGAAGTTAATAATTTCTCTTGGTTTAACAGGTTGTATTCTACCGGAGAAAATCTAATTGGAGCAACGTAATTAAAAAAATAAATAAGAAGAAGAATAATGTCAACTTAAAAACTTGTGTTTATAATTATGTTGATTAAGTACATAACACTTAAATTCCTTTTAAATAATGTGAAAAAAAAACAAACAAACAAACTGATTTTTATGAGTAATCAATTTGAAATAAAAATGTGTTCATTATACAGATTATTAATCCTTTTTGTTCTTGTACATTGTCTTTCTTTATTTTATTTTTTTATCCCCAAATGATTAAATTACATAATCCCTCATGAACATGTTTACACCAAGATCCACAACACGGTCAAAAACCTGTGTCCCAATTCCCAATCACCTGACTTGAGTCTACTGCCACTCAGCGGTCAATAATAATATTGTCGCAGGAATTGCTTTGGTGAAGAGTAATATAGTCTAGGCTGCCAGGGACACTAGGAATTGTGTATGTGGGTGTGTGTCTTGATGCATGCTGTTTTGTAAATTAATTTGCAAATTTTGTATATTTAAAAAAAAACTTCAGTGTACAAATCATTGCCAGTAAACATCCAATGAAGTGCATTTCAATATAAACCGAATATACTGTAAGGACTGTCTGAACAGACAACTAGCTGTGTACTGCATATGTTATACTATATGTTTTTTAATATGGGTGCCAATAATTCTGGCATGCATAAAAGGAAAATTTGCAGCAGTTTCTCCAAATGTATCTTCAGAGTATATTCAGTTTATCAGTAAAAAAGTGTTTGGAAATATTTGGAATGTGTTACAAGCCAGCGTGATGTAGCTGTGGTTTAAATGGTTGTAGATAAATTTGGCCAACACAGGGTTTTTTATTTATTTATTTGTTTTTTAATCACTGTGCTCACTCACTGCTTGTTTTGGGGTTTGATATCCTACAGGCCTACAGTATTTAGTAGAAGAGGTTTTTTTTTAATTATTATTATTGTTATTATTATAAACAGTTGTTTACTGTAAAGAAAATAAATAGTTATTACTATTAACTATAAATTAGCTATAAATGTGAAACCTAATTAGAACCTCATAGTTATTCATAGCATAAGTTATAACAGTTATAATGGTGTGTGTGTGTGTAATATATATATATATATATGAGAGAGAGGGAGAGCCCATATACATTTTCTTAAATTAAATTTGATGTATGTTTGATGTTGAAGGATATTTGCTGTGTGCTCCATGGGGAAAACTTGAGAAGCCCATTGGAGAAGTTGATGGTGATTATCATGTAAAAGTATTGATGTATGTGACACTGTGGAACTGCTGGTGATTTACAAGGATATGACTTTATCTATTCTACTGGAATCTGAAATGAAATATTACAGTATATTGTATAAGTAATATAGCATAAATTAATAAAAGGAGAAATGATTATAAACCAATCAGCACTCTGTTACCTTCTGATATTAAATATATTTATTTTTTGACACATTCCTTTCCTTGTTTTAGAAAATGTTCACACGCTCCTCCAGACACTATCGGGGCATCACGACCTCCTTTTATTCCATTTGCATTGTCTTGGGTACCGTGTGTGTGAGTAAGTAACTTTTTTTATAAAATAGATGAAATAAGGCTCTTAACCCTTTTACCCCTACATTTCCACAGTATTATGTCCCTATATTCCCCAGAGAAACAGCACGCCAACCCTGAGTTCCTGGGCCAAAATCAACATTTTAATGTGAACATTTTTAGGCCTTGAAACAACTTATAGTAATGTATTTGTGTAATATTACTGTGAAAATGAAGCATTTCAGTGTTTTTACTAAACTTAGAGCACAATTCTTAACTAGAGAATTTAGGAAAAAATGCTCGCTAAAATCCCTCTACTCATTTAGAAGTACCATACGAGCATCAGCGTGGTCAAAGCCTTGAATAAATTCAAGTAAATAATAAATAAATAAATAAATGCATTTTAGCGCCAAAAGTCAAGTTTCTGATGATAATCAGAGCAGCAGGTAGTGTTCTCACGAGTGCACAGAAATGGTCACGTTATGACTCCAAACCCCTGCAGTGTCAGTCACTCTGGTTGATGCTGAAGATGAAGACGGCTCAGGGGAATCAGGAGAGTTTAGTTCACTATCAGTTTCGGTTTCAACATCGCCTGAACTTTCACTGCGGTCACTATCTAGAATCCTCACTCTCGCCTGTGTAACTGTGCATGTTTTCTTTTTTTCACTGTTTTAGATGTACCTGTGTTCACTGTAGGTGGAACTTTAGCTGGAACATGATTAGCTTTTCGCTTTGGTATTTTAAGTTCACTTCTACTATTACACCAATATTCACGCTTGGATCAGCTTCATCGTAATGACGGCGTAATAACGTTGTGACGTCATCAACCTTTTGGGTCAAATAATAATAATTAAATAAGTAAGGAATCATAGCAGAGTAATGCCGGTACACCGGCCTTACGGGGATAACGTTTACACTGTTAAAAACGCTATATCGGCCTTACGGGGATTTGGCATAGACGACCAAGCCGGTATATCGTCCTTACGGGAATAGATCAAAGACGGGCAAGACGGTTTTTCGGCCATACGAGGTAAGAGGGTTAACATAAGATCATTGTCTAAAAGGTGACAAAGTAATCTAGATTTTAATTTTCCCATCTCAGACCCCCTCTCTGCAGTACCTGAGTCCACTGTATCTGGACATGTGGGGTCTACAGTTGTCCTGCCGTGTGAACAGCGGAGTAAAGTCACTGAAACACCAAATATTACCTGGTACATTGAATCTGAGATTGTGTTTGAGCGACTCGGTGAGGAGACCTATCAGGGTGTGGGATATGAGGGGCGTTTGGACGTTCCTGAAGAATATCTGCGTACGGGGAACTGTTCCTTGGTGTTGTGCAATCTGACAACTGCTGATGCAGCTGTCTACAGCAGCTGCGAGATAGTGAACCGCACCAAGAGATCTGTCGAGACAGAAATAGTAGAGATCAGCCGTGTTTATCTCTCAGTCGATGGTAAGTGAGTGAGTCTCAGTAGATCACACACTGACCATTACACACATCAGAAATCAAAGCTGGACATGAGGAACAATGGGAAAGGCACTAAGCTTACTGTAGAACAAAAGCGGTTCATATGGGGCGATTTAATGATCTTAGTGTTTTAACTACTAGTCGAGGACTTCTGCACTGAACAGATCATTACAAAGCTCTTTATGTGTGTGTGTTAGATTGAGCAGGAGAACACACACACCTGTCTGTTACGGAACGTAGTGGAGTCGGATACAGATGCAGATCAGAATCTTTATTCAAAGCAGAACACAAACTCAAAGCAAACGGAATATAGAGCATATCCTTCTTGGCATAAACTATAGCGCTACAGACAAACAAACAGATTTCCCTCCTACTACTAACCGATAAACATGTGAATAATAACGACCGCCGTGCTCTGAGAACCAGGCGTTTAAATTGCCAACATCATTAGACCTAACACACCAAACACCTGTGCTAGATTACGGTGGTTCAACTAGCCCTTAACCCGGAAAGTCCCAACCCAAAGTCCTTTCAAATGGAGCGCCACAGCGGCCTCTGGCGGCCGTGGCGTGACAACTACATGATGCGGAAATACTGGTTCACGCATTCGTCACCTCTAGATTAGATTACTGTAATTCCTTACTGTCTGGATGTTCCAGTAGGAATATAAATAAGCTCCAGTTAGTCCAGAATGCAGCTGCTAGAGTCCTCACTAGAACCAGAAGATACGACCACATCACACCAATATTATTAACACTGCATTGGCTCCCAGTAAAATCTCACATTAATTTTAAAGTACTTTTATTAACCTATAAAGCACTAAACTTTCTCATGCCACAATATCTAAGCGACCTTCTGGTTTTATATGATCCGCCACGCCGACTTAGATCAAAAGGTGCAGGCTATTTGACGGTACCTCGATTAGTGAAGTCTTCAACAGGGGGAAGAGCCTTCGCTTATAGAGCCTGACAGTTATGGAACAGTCTTCCTATTAGTGTTCGGGACTCAGACACAGTCTCAGTGTTTAAGTCTAGGCTTAAAACGTATTTGTTTACTCAAGCCTACACTGACTAGATTCTATTTTGCTACTTCGATGTCATAATAATCTTCTTTTTTTTCCCTCTCTCCTTTTGCCGAGCCCCACTTGAATTTATGGAGATACTAGAGATCCAGGTCCTTTCAGCCTCTGGAAGGAGCTGAAATATTCTCCAGTTCCAGACTGCAGGGACTACGGCTGCTCTTAAGGCCATACAGACTTCATATAAGTCAATAATGAACTTTTTCACACTATCTGTTGTGACCCAGATGAGGATGAGTTCCCTTCTGAGTCGGGTTCCTCTCAAGGTTTCTTCCTCTTATAACATCTTAGGGAGTTTTTCCTTGCCACCATCGCCACTCAGTGGCTTGCTCAGTTGGGATAAATTCACACATTTAATATCTGTATACCGTGTTGATATTTCTGTAAAGCTGCTTTGAGACAATGTCTACAGTAAAAAGCGCTATACAAATAAAATTTAATTGAAAAATAAAATAAAATAAATGAATAGATTATTTATTATAATCACATATTCTAGTGTTACTAATATGAAAGCTTTTATTTTAGTGGAGAGGGAAAGTTAATAAGGCATGTTAAACAGTACTTCAGTTAAAGGTAAGACTGAGAATGTAAACACTGAGCTACATTAGTAGTGACCTGACCTACATGTGTCCCTGATCTACAGGTACAAAGTACAACACTTTAGCATCATTGAGAAGAGTTCAAACAGAAGAGCTATGATTGTACCAAGATGATCAAATGTCTTTCTCTTACAGGAAACCTGAATGAAGAGAATAAAGCTGTAAAGGAAGTTCCCAGAGGTGAGATATACTCCATCCATCCATTTATGTATGAAATCATTTAGCACCTTTTGGATTGAGATACTTATATTAGATCCATCGCATGTTAGTATAAATGGAAATACAGGAAGTGGACACAGAAATTTGGCAGGCAGACAAGGGGAATGACCAGCAGAGGTCGATACTGACTTCTTAAATAACCATCCATCCATCCATCTTCTACTGTTTACTCCTTTTTCACGGTCACGGGGATCCTGGAGCCTATCCCAGGGAGCATCGGGCACAAGGCGGGGTACACCCTGGACAGGGTGTGAGAGATACGTGTGTATTTAATTATCTGTAAGACAGATTTAATTTCTTATACAACCAGTAACATTAATTCCATTTATTTCAGTATGTGAAGTTCACTGGACTTTTTTACTGCATAATGAATTCTGTCCTTAATTTTTTTGTTATTTTTGTTTTTAATTGTCCACAAATTTTTCTAACTTGGTTAATTCTACACTACATGACCAAACTTATGTGGTTCTGACTTGAAATTATTTTGGAGCTGCAGTGATTTTTCCCAGTGAGGAGCGAGTGAACACAAACCATCAGTTTTTCCTTTAATTTGTCAACCTCCTCTGTACCTGTGTACATATATGTGTATATTGTGTGATTTTGGTTGTAAACCTCACTGCTTAGACTTTGTGGAAAATGTGCTAACTAAACTAGAAAAAATAATACATTTCTGTTTTTCTCCAGATGATGCAGGAATGAAGTGTCCTCAGCTACTGATCATGATCTTGTCCCTCCTATCATGTTTACTCCTCCAGTTCTTATTTGAAGAAACCTGAGTGTGGACTAGAGCTGTGTACAGGACTGTGTCTTTATTCCTCTGCCACCAAGTGATTGAAATATATATATATATATATATATATATATATATATATATATATATATATATATATATATATATATTTTTGGTTTTTGTTTGGCCGCTTGAACACCCACGCACCTGTCTATCTGTCCATGTCGGTCCGAGCAAGGTGTACTTTACACGATTTTAATGCACAACGTGGAGTAAAAGAACCACCGGAGTCATGTATGTTACAATGGTTACAGTTATTTACAGGCGGTGCATTAATTTAGAATGGTAATTAAACTGAATTAAACCTGTGCATTATACGATGTTAATGCACACCTTCCAGACAAGCAGAATCAGGTATTGAGACAGACCATCACTTACATAATATCCACCATCGTGGATTGAGACCTTGGCGGGATGAAGGGGATTGTGTACTTGTGTATTATTATAAAACACAAAATGGAAACCAAATCAAATGATTATTTATACTTAAATAATAAATGGTTTGATCAAAGTAATCTATTAGAAAAGAAAAGAAAAATGACCTACGTCAGTGTACATCAGTTGTACATAAATAAAATTTATTACATTCACATGTTTGTTTGTTTTCTTTGAGTTTCCATACTTTTGTAATTATATTAACAGGGAACAATGCACACATTTAAATTCAATTCTCTAATTTTTTCAGTGAACCTCAAAAAAGACTAAAATTAAGAAATACGTTCATTGATTTCTATTCTGGAAAAAAAAAAACATAAAGATGAAATGAGTTGTTATTAATCCCAGACTTTACTTCCTGTAATAACCTCCGTAGGTTTGTAAAAAAAAAAGCCCAGATCTGGTCTTTGACCCGCCCTCAAACACTAGAGCTGTGGTTTCCCTGAAAGAGTTAGGTTCCTGTTGTTGCCAGTACCACTTTTTTTTGGACCATCCTTCCTCTGTATCACAACCTGCAAGTATGATTAATTATTTATGTATAGATTTCCTACTGAGTTTCACCTGATTATTAACTTTATAATCCTCCAAACACACACACTAGAAGGTTCGATCAGAGCGCGAGACCACACACCTGTCCGTAGTAACGATTTCACAGGCACGAGGTCTCACAGAAACTCGCGTTTCATCAAACGTGACTTCAGTAGACAAGATCACTTGCCCTTCATCTTATTTATTAGCCTACGGAAGCCCTAAGTGGCCATGCATTATTCGTTTTTTTCTGTTGTTTTCTCGTGATCTCGACTTAATTTTCTCGACTTGATTTTAAGTGATCTTGACATAACCAAAATATTTTTTCTCACTGAAATCTGGTGCCTTGTGAATGTGACTGGTGTTACATGCAGGTTGGCTTCTTCTCCATCATAAATGTAATAATGTCCTGCTGTAGAGATGGACTTTATCTCCACATTAAGAGAGAGAGGGATGTCCCCTTCTCAAGTGTCTGAAGTGGAGGTCATCAGTGCCCAGAAGTTAGCATCACCCTGATTCCCTCGACAAAAAGCCAATAGGATTTTTCCATTGACTTTTGGATTATTGCAGAAAATAAACTGTGACCAACAAAAGTTTATGATTCTTACATGTTTTCTTCATTAAGATAAGATTTATAAGATTTTGAAGCCTACACTAGAAGTAAAACGCTAATGTTAGGCTATAAATGAACTACACCACAGTCACACGACTTCAACGTCACTACTGCTACACTTCCGACAACTCTTTCATTCTTTATTTAAAAAAACAATACACTTGGAAAATACTATAAATTGTTAAATGTACCAGTTGGAAAGTTTGAGTTGTAAGAGTGCGAGTAGAAACACTACTAGGCTGTAGTAGAAGAGATTTCCTGTTCGGTGTGATGACGTTTAACGCCAGCAACAACCTCCGTAGTCCCATTTAGACACTTGTTAGTAACCGTCTTTTTCAAGACACATAAAAGTTTTTTTATTAAAAAAAACATCCTGAGTGGGGTATTACTGATGTATTTTATGGCATATAATTAATCAGTTTGGCTTTCAGTAGACAGATGTGTGTTGTATGCTTGCGAATGGTGATTGCATTTCTTGCCACTAGGTGGAGTCTGTGCTTTTGGATAGTTGGTTTTGCACTACCTTCTTAGAGAAAAGGTGGTCTAGGGAAGTCGCCTACCAGAAGCACGTGCTGTTCTACTAGTGTTCTTATTCTACAGCATTCATGTGATTATATTTCATACAAAAAAGCTACCACTCGGTACAACATCCTTTGTGGTCCTGGTTATTATACAAGTTACTACAATGTGTCTCTGATTGTTTGGAATGAAAACCTGCAGCCAAACCGGTCCTTTCAGGATAAGATTGTATACCACTGATTTAACGAGTCGTTTGTGACACTGGGGGGGGGAAGCCATGCTGCGATTAAAATTATGAACACAAGTGTTTTTTGTTTTTACCTCAGAGTCATGTAAATCTATTGTATGAGAACTTTAAAACAAATTAGACACGTTTCAAATATGTGTGTTTTAATGATAAAAAACTGAAGTCATCCTACAACCTGTTGCTCTGTCATGGGCTGAGGTACGAAAATATCCTTATTTTATCCACACAATATGTTTTATATTGTCTTTATAGTATTTAACGAGGTTTACTGGACGTGTTGGTGTATATTTCTGATTGTGAATTGTAGAGTTGAGGAGTTTAGCGTCATTTATTCAAGCAGATGAGCAGCTGTGTTTTACTGTACACAGGACCCGAGTATAGGGAGATAAACCTGGATCACTTCTACATTAATGAACACAAGGAGAAATAGATTTAATGAGAAACAGAGTTCATGTTAAACATGTTGATCAGGTGTTTCACTCCTGAAGGAGAAGATGGACATCATGTGCATTCTTAAACTGTTATTAACCCTTTGCTGTCGAGCTCAAAACCTGAATTCAGCTCCATATTTGACCTCCATATTGATTAAAGATTACAGTTCTGTATCACATGCTGCTGCTCAGTAAGTTTAAACAGGATTAGTTTAGTAAATTTAACCACAAACAGGGTTAATTTGATCATTTTGGCCACCTGTCAGTGGATGAAGTGCTCTGGTCTAGAGCTTTAGCCTGTAGAAGTGGTTTGTGTTTATTGTCACGTACTCATACAGTACAGTGAAATATTAGTTTGTTTTTGTTTACAGTTTGTTTAGGATTGAGATGTCTCCTGTGGAAGAGTAACCGCTTGGTTCTGCTGGGGTTTGACCTCACACGTGTTGTGGTGTTTCAAGCTAATGAATGTTCTTAATCTTTATATTTGATATATACGGTAAAATCCTTTCAAACATTCTACTTCCTACTTTTGAAAACAAACATTGCAGTTGAAAGATTTGTGAAAATTTGAACTCAGAAGGTCATGAGTTCAAATCCCAGCCCTGCCAAGCTGCCACTGCTGGGCCTTAACCCTTAAATGCTCAGTTGTATAAATTTAGAGAAATGTAAGTCGCTCTGGATAAGGGCGTCTGCCAAATGCCTTAATTAATTAATTAATTAATTGATTGATTAATAAAGGATCCATCACTTGGTAGTATAAATAGAAATACAGGACGTGGATACAGAAATTTGGCAGGCAGATATTCACAGCTGGGGTAGACCTCTGACATGTTTACTTTGCTGTGTCTTTTTGTTATGAAGGGAATGACCAGCAGAGGGCGCTACTGGCTTCTTAAATATCTTTCACACAAAGATCTCTGAGCATGTAAAGGCATGATGGCAACCATTTTAGAAGAGATTCTCACCTCCATTTAATGGTTTCAACACAGTGATATTAAAAGTATTGAGTTAACCGATCACTGTCTCGCTGTTCTGTGGCCAATTTATATACACCTGTATAGTGTAGTGTAGTATTGTATAGAATGGTATAGTATTGTATAGTACATTTACATTTACATTTATTCACTTAGCAGACGCTTTTATCCAAAGCGACTTACAAATAAGAAAGCGATATATCAAGCAGGGAACAATACAAGTAGTGCTACTATACAAGATCCATTAATTGAATACCAGAGGAAGCAAAGTGTACAGAGTAGAGGTGTAAGTGCGTTGTGTGTGGGGTTTTTTTTTTTTTTTTTTTTTAGGAGTTGGTTAGGTGTTCACGGAAAAGGTGGGTCTTTAGCTGTTTTTTGAAGATAGTGAGAGATTCTGCAGTCCGGATTGAGATCGGAAGAGCATTCCACCACCGGGGAACGGTATGCGTGAAGGTTCTGGAAAGGGACCTTACACCTCGCTGAGTGGGAACTACTAAACGTCGGTCGCTAGTCGATCGCAGATTGCGAGAGGGAATGTATGCCTTCAGGAGAGAGTTGAGGTAGGAGGGTGCTATTCCTGACAAGGTCTTGTAGGTGAGCATCAAAGCCTTGAACTTGATGCGGGCAGCTACAGGAAGCCAGTGGAGGGAGATGAATAGGGGTGTGACATGAGTAGTCTTGGGCTGGTTGAAGACAAGGCGTGCTGAAGCATTCTGAATCATTTGAAGGGGTTTGATGGAGTTGGCTGGGAGGCCTGAAAGCAGTGAGTTGCAGTAGTCCAGTTTAGAGATGACAAGAGCCTGGACTAGTATCTGTGTAGCCTGTAAGTGAGTGTTGTATAGTATTGTATAGAATGGTATTGTGTGGTATAGTATTGTATATATAACAACGACTAGTAATGTTGCTTGTGTTGTGGAACATACCATCTTCTTTCGAAAGTCCGTATCTTTCAGCTTATCACACAGCTCTTTTAATTCCTCCACAGTCTTACAAAGCACCTCAAGCCCCTCTGTAAGATCAGAGACAGATGTCCTTGGATGTTATATATAATGTTATAAATAATGTTATTAGCACGTGTTTAAATCGGGTGGCTATACTTTTGAAAGCAAGTATAATGTTTATGTAACATTGTAAGCGCCTCATGGAAATGCTGTTTTGTATTTTTACAGAAAAGGAGAACTGAAATTAAATTTTGTGGTAATCAATATTATAACTCAAATACTATAGACTGAGTTTAACTTGGAATATTCATTTAATTCAGTGGAAGTATAACTATTTAAATGACTGAAAACATGTAAATGTACTCAGTGTGAGGCGCCTCAGGCAACATCACAGTAGATCTTTTAACTTTTTTTCTTAAAGGTTATTCCTCATCTAACTCAGAAAAAAACAGTGAGTAGAAAAATCAGAATAGAATAAACATATACTGTAAAAGTAAATCATAGACGTTACTCTCATCAGGCTTCTCAGCTGAAAAATAAAAAAAACTAAACAAACAAACAAAAAAAAAACATTACACAGGGACGTTTTGTTGTTGTTGGGTGTTTTTGTTTGTTTGTTTGTTTGTTTGTTGACATTTCTAAATGTGTAGGCCTTCCTAAATTTGGTCATTTTTTAACAACATAGAAAGGGTCTTCTCTGTACTCTTTAGATTATCTCCTACCATTTTCAAATAATCAAATATTCAACAGTTGAATCTTCTTTTTCTAACACACTACTTACTCAGGTGCAACTGCTGTTGATCTTGACCATTTACTTGATTTTAGTTTATTCGATTTCTTGATTTCTTCGATTTCATATTTTGCCCGTAGCTGTTTGTCTGGGCGAGAACATTTTATTTTGATTTTTTTTTACCACGTTCCCAACATTTGAATTAGGCCAGTAGCAACACAATACCTGTCAGACAGAAACAAGAATGCTTACTTAATTTATATATGTATGTAGTTGACCTTGTTTATCATTTATATTTTATATAAAAAACAACAACAATGGACTAAATCCTACCCCATCGAGCCACTCTAACCACAAGGATGGTGCCACTTCAACCTCATTTTGCTCAGAGAAATGGAGCACAATATAGCACAGATGAACCTGTAAGTAAAGTTCATATAAATCTGTCATTTCAGCTTGCAATACACAAATGAAATGAACACAATTACCTATTAAAAGACGACCATTGGCTACTTTCTCTAACCTCATGTTTAAATGAAGTCTTCTGATGTTTTTTTCTTGTTGTACTCTAAACATCAAGGTTGTTTTTGATCTTGTTTTCTACCTGCATGGTCTAGTTTTCAAAAGTGAATGGCACTGGAGAGCAAGTGACTAGACATTTTGCCACACGCTAGAAAGAATGAAGTATAGACACCACGATTCTGATCCCATAGTTTTCCTCCATAGTGAATGCCCTCCTCTGAAGTGACTCTGTCTAGGCAAAGCATTTGAGAATGTCTAATGTTAGTCATGTATGTTCCATGCAGATGAGAATCACATGGTGTCATCAGATATGGCTGTAAATTTGTGTACACCTTGTATAACACTGTGTTGTCCACTTCTTCTGACACCACCTCTCAACATTGTTCCTTGTTTTCTATCTTTAGCTTTGATGTTTCTCCCAGACTATTTGCAACTTGTGCTAAAACATTTTTCCCAGAACGGACCAATTTCTTCATCTGATGAAGATAGTTCTCAAACTTGAATGCACTACAGTTGTCAAGGTTGAAAAATTTCTGGGACTCTTCTGCAAGGTGCAGCAAGGAATGGACATTGTAAACTAAAAATGTCCCCCATATAGCTCCTGTCCTCTCAATGTTTTATTGGTACTCATCTGCAGAGCTTTATCATTGGAATTCATCATCGTGCCTGGTGGCCGGAGTTTACTAAACCCAAGTTATGTTCATCGCAGCTCATGAGGCAAACTTTGTACTTCCAGTCTCCCTGATACCTCTGTTCATGAGGAATTAGCAGAAATAAACAACATTACAACATTTTAGGCTTCTAATAAAAACAAATGATGATATTTATGAAAATTAATTACAGCCACGAAAGAGAGGGAGCACTCCTTACCTAAGATTCTGTTTGGCCCTGGAGAGAGCACTTGGATATTTGGGGAAGTGTAAGAAATGGATTTAATTCTATTTCTGCGGGGAACTGCGTGAAAAGCTTCTAATTAACTAATGAAATCACATTCCACAGATTTAGATAAACATAGATAAGAATTTAAAACTGAGCCTTAACTTGGAGATGGAAGAGTATTTCTACTAATTCAGTATGATTTTAATAAAAGTTTGAGTATCAGAGGCTCTGCTGTTGTTGTGGATAAATCAACCGTTTTAGCCCAAGTCAAAAACTTCAGAGACAGAGAGTTTAGAAGATGTCAAAAAGTAAATAAACTTGATTGAAAACCAATAAAGTGTGACAGTTTGCAGAAAGTACAAATTATGCAAAGACACACAGCCCTTTGTATACCTTTTCACACAGAATATTCACCTTAGACTGGGTTTTACCTTTCCACATTAAAACAGACCAATATTCTTTGCCTCAATTAAATATTCATGTCTATGTTATCTTAAATTTGTGGAGCATGCACAGTTAGTTGTTTTTCTTGAAAAAGTTTTACGAGGACAAAGTTTCACTCAGAGTCCTGACTTTGACCAACACTCCCTGACTTAGGCCTTAGTGAGCATCTGTCTGTCTCTATCTGTTGTCCCAGTGGATATCTACCTCTCTTCCTGAGGCCCTCTCCTAACTCCCTAATTGGTATCTGGCCTCAAGTTTATTTATTTACAAAAGCGAATATCTAATGCCAATTTATTGCTGTGCAGAAAAGTGCCAGCTGATACAGAAGAACAATTATTGTTCAGTAAGACACAGAATTCATCTGACTCAATACACACTGAGAATATAACTTGATCAATCATTGTTCTTTGGATTTAGATTATGCTTCTAACTATTGATGATAAATATAGATTCTACTTTTTAACCAATATTGATTATTCGATTATGCTTAAGTAATAATTCTAAATGTTGGTTACATATTGAATTCACTTCATTAATATATTTAAATGTTAGTTACACGTATTGATTATGCTTCATAAATATTTTCAATACTGTCAACCACCATAATGTCTGAACAACAACGGACTGCAGCGTTTACAGCCTACAGATAACTTTTACTTTCTCATGAGGGTGAGGGAAGGAACAATGCTAATTACATTGTTGGGTTTTAGAAAGAATTTGCATTGTGGTTCTGTTCCCCTTTTTTCCTCTTTAATGTTGACCTGATCTGTTTATTTATTTATTTATTTATTTATTTTTGTCTTGTCTAGTTTACCCACTTTGCTGATCACGTGACATTTTTTTTTACATTTTTTTAACCTTGACTGTCTTATGACTTTCTTTGTTGTAGTTTTGTTTTTTTCACTTTGGATTCCAGGAGGCTGCCTACCTTTGTCTAGTGCTTGAGTTCTGAACAAGCAGAATAAACAGGTTCTACAGGGTTGTTTTTTTAATTTCCATAAAGACCTGCATAGCCACATGCTCATGTACAAATAAATCCTTCACTGCACAGATATGACTCATATTTCCATTTATTTACTTGGCAGATGATTAAAGCAGCTTCCACACAAGAAACAATCAAATTCAACCCAAACACAGATTGGAGCTGTAGTAGCACCTCAGATGTTCTGCTTCTGCAATAAAGTTTTCAGAAGAAGAAGAAGAACAACAGCTGGAACATCAGCTCAGGTTTTGTCTCCTCCTTTATCCTAAGTATTAAACATTATTCACAAGTCCACTTCCTGTTTGCACTGTATATACAGTACATAAGTAAACTTCACATTGTGTGTTTATGTAAGGATATTTACTTCTTGAGTGTAAGATCTAATCAGATGTGTTTGTCTGATTAGTGTACCCTGACCATTGCCTTGCGTTATGATTTCTTATCCTGGATTTGCCCTTTGACCTCACTGTGAGCCTTTTGACCCTTTGTGGCCTAGCTTTCTGGGTTGTGTGTTACTGTGGAACTGGATTCACGTATGTAATTCAATCATGTAAGACTAGTTATTTTAGTAAAACTTAAATGATGGAAAAGGAATATAAAATCAACCATTATAAAATGAAATATAAACAATAATAGAAAACTATGTTTATATGCAGTTGCAATCAAAATTATTGACACCCCCCCTCGTGCAAATCAGGTTTAATGTCAAAATGTACAGACTTTCAGCTGAAATCAACAAATCAAACAAAAGCAATTGAAATAGTTCAACACAACGAATGCTTCAAATGATTTTCCCCAAATTCAACTGAAGATGAAACTTATACTGACTTCTCCAGTTTTTAAATTATTCATCTCCTGAATAGAATCCCACACAAATATACAGAACAGATGTTTCAAGCTGATACTAATCAAGAGCTTCATTAGTTGCAGCAGGTGTGCTTGAGCTGGAACACATGAAATACCTGAACTGGCTAAAGCAGAAAATACATGAAATACCTGGATTGAGCAGAAAAAGGAAGCTATCGATGGCTGCAAGCAGATTTCTGAGAAGGCAGGTTGTGAAAAACCCTCGAGTGACTGCAAAAGACCTCTGCTCATGAGTAATGGGTTAAGATTCCTCAGGAATGCTGCCAGAAGCCGTGTCCTCAGTAAACTTCACAATATGATTGCCCAGATATTTAGCCGAGCAGTCATATTTTCATAGCATGTACAGCAGGGGGCTCAGGACACATCCCTGATGGGAGCCGGTTTTAAGTATGATAGGTGAACATGAGATGCTGTGGACTTTAACAGTCTATGGCCTGTTCGTTCAAAAGTCCAGGACCCAGGTTCATAGTGATGGTTTCAATCCCAAATTAAAAAAAATAAAATAAAAAAAAAAAAAAACAGCAGAATGGAAATGTGGTCAGAGAAGCCCAGGAGGGGGCGGGGCACCGCTCTGTATGCTTGACATCTGTTGGTATACACACAGTCCAGTATGTTGATTCTCCTTCCTCTGAGTCGCATTAAGTCCATCTTGTTGTCAAGCGAGCAGACATTTGCCATAAAAAGTGTTGGAAAAATGGATCTGTTTTTAGCCTTTAGCCTGGCTATCGCTTCTTACCCCTCTTCTGCCTTCGTGCACAACACTTCCCCCTTCCCCTTAGCTGGTGTGTACTGCTTCCCCAGCTCCCTGCCTAACACTGTTTATTACTGGAATAAAGTTGTCTTGACGTTGGACGGTCGATATTCACAGATATCCGCAGATTAAGGGACCGTCTCTAAAATTACACACGACATGGTATACATGTTTCTATCTTCAATAGCATTTGAAGGGAATGACTTACAGTCACAAAACCAACTGTATAGTATTCATGAAGGTGTCAGGTCTGATGCACACTTATATAGATATTTAACCTTACAATATATGAACCAAAAAACCCTATACGAATGCATAAAGGGGGTCAAAATGATTTGTAGTGGATTAAACGGTTTTCTAAAAAAAAAAAAATCTGTCCTATTAATGAAATAATTAAAAGAACTGATAATATTTCAAACCTTTTTATTTGCTTTCTTTTGATTTATTTATGTACATGTTTAGATTGTGGATGGGAGCCAAAGGAAATATCAATATTATTTACAGCATTTTCAGTCAACCTTTAGAGCCGTCTTGAACTGCTTCTCTGACAATGAGAGACGTGCCACGTGAAACCACCTGCAGCGGTGACGTTCAATCTGAAATATATCATAATAATCTTATCAAATTGCACAGTAATCAATTAGTTCCTCTCTCTCTCTCTCTCTCTCTCTCTCTCTCTCTCATATTCACTCACAAAACACACTTTTAAGCATTATAGTATGCCCATAAAAATGTTATAACTATTGCTATATTACACACTGAAAATGTTTTTTCACCACCACCCAGGGGTTTTGAGGCAGCACATAATGAGCAGTAATGTCCCCTCTTCAATACTGAAAACATGCAGTTATAAGTTACCTCTGTTGGCAAATGGTACATACTGTAAATAGCATCTATACATTTCCAGATGTTTACTACTTAATACTAATACTTAGTATGATTTTCAAAATGTGTGGTTTTCCTGTGATAAAAATCTATACTTTATACCATAGTATAAATGACAGGTGTTTTTATACAAGAAATATATTATCTGAGGCTTTCAGAAGTTCCTCTGCTATTGTCAATCACAGATGTTCCATGTGCTCCTTGGATGAGTTTATAGTCTAATGGCAAGGGATATTTGGAACAGCACCAACATCTTTTGCCATTACATAAGACAAGATAAGTTAATGTTTTTTTTTTATTGTCCAGGGGAGATTGTTTCACCACAGAAGCCATACATACAAACAAAACACACACATCTAAATCCATTAATCACATTCAATACACTATTTGCATAATCTACATTGAACAAACATTGAAGAGCCTGAAGCTCCACACAGAGTAGACTTGCTCTGACCCTCCTCTGTGTAGCCTAAATTCACCCGCTCCATTCTGGTTTGTTGTCTAGATACACTCCAGGGTTCTTATAAGACTGAACTAAATCAACATTCTGCTCCACACATTTATAAGAACATTCAGAGTTTATTATAAGAACTTGTTTTTATTTATGTCGTACAATTTAATGAGGAAATCCGTCCTGCATGACAAACACTCCACAGCTGTACCAGTTCTGTTGTGTGGAATGGTTTACTTATCCTTCATTCCATGTTATGTCCAACCAGTCACATTTACTGAGACAGTTTCTCCTCATCTTGAACAGAACATTCTTCATGTAAATAAACTATTTATTTGTTAGTTCTTTGTTGAGTCTAAATGTACAGAAAGGTGACAAATCAACTGCTTCTCTCCTATAGTGCATGAATCTCTGCTTGCCTGTCGGACATCTCGGTCTGGATGAGGGATCACCACCTTAAGCTCAAACTGGCAAAATCTGAGCTTCTCGTCATCCCAGCCTGTCCCTCAATCAACCAGAGCCTCACAGTACAGCTCGGCTCAACCACACTCAAGCCAACCAGGACAGCCAGGAACCATGGAGTGATTCTCGATGACAGCTTGAACTTTACAAACCACATCTCAACAACTGTACGGTCCTGTAGGTTTTTTCTATACAACCTCAAGAAAATCAGACCCTACCTCACCGAACAGGCTACAAACTACTGGACTAAACTGGACTACTGCAATACACTACTCTCCCGCCCAGCTCCATCAATCCCCTTCAGATGATTCAGAATGCAGAAGCACGCCTCGTCTTCAACCAGCCCAAGAGAACCCATGTCACACCCCTCTTCATCTCTTTGCACTGTCTTCTTGTATTTGCGCGCATCATATTCAAGGCCTTGATGCTCACCTATAAGACCTTGTCTGGAACAGCACCCTCCTACCTCAACTCTCTCCTGAAGGCTTACGTTCCCTCACACAATCTGCGATCTATCAACGACTGACGCTTAGTAGTACCTACTCAGTGTGTGGCTCAAGGTCCATTTCAAGAACCTTCAAACTAACTGTTCCTGTGGTGGAATGAACTTCCAACCTCAATCTGGACTGCAGAATCTCTCACCATCTTCAAGAAACAGCTAAAGACCTTCCTCTTCCGTGAACAGCTAACCAACCTGTAAAATGTGAAGGAAATGAACTATCCCTATCCCAATAAAGCAAAACAGGACCCAAAACCAATAAAAACACATTCTTGTGATTTAAACTACTTTAATGTTCATCTTTTTAACCATATGTTAACCAAATATTATTACAAAATCCAAACAATAAATGCTGTTGTGAATCTTTAAAAGACCCATTGTATTAGTCAATTTAAATGAATGTTCTGCATTGTGCTCTCAGTTCTATTTACAGGTGATATAAATATAATTCTTATTAGAAAGACATTTTTATAATTATATATATAAATATAATTAGAATTATATTTATACCTGTTTTTTGTTTCTGTAAAGCTGCTTTGAGACAATGACTATTGTAAAAAGCGCTATACAAATAAAATTGAATTGAACATTCATTTTGCTGTAGTGAATAAAACAAAATGTTTGGGGGAAAAAAGTGTGTTAAATGAATCAAAATGATTGACAGGATAACATTAAGCATTAAAACATTATTGCCTACTAATTTCCTATATTGGTAGTATAAGGTAATTATTGTCTACATATCTCACTCATTTTACACTTAATGATTGTGAATTGCTGGCTACTTATAGTAAAAGTTAATAGGTAAAATTATTGTAAGTATTTTACAGTGTTTAAGAAAAGACTAGTATACTTACACAATGTCACAGTCTCAAAACCTGTCATTTTATTAATACTAAAATAATCGTTAAGGATCCAGAAATCTGCAAGAGCTATGCCAAGTCTCTGGATCACCAACTGGATTATAATAAAAAAAATTTATAAAAATCTTATTTTTCTTAAAATTTCCTCCATTTATACTTGACAATGTGTCTTATTGTGGACTGATGAACATCTAGGTGTTTAGAAATGCTTTTCAGACTTTTCCAGCTTTGTGCATCTCTGTAATGTATCATTTACAGTCCTGTGAACGTTGATGGGATGGAGACATGGTTCACACCGTTATAGCCCAGTCTAGGTTAGGCTGCACAGAGTAACCAGCTCGGGATTCAATGGAATTTGACCTTTAAATAAGGAAAGCCAGGAATAACACAAACAGGGTTGTTCAAAAAAGTTGTGGTATATTGAAACACAATTATATACATACAACTATACAAAGAACCAAACATAACTTCAGGGTGGGCCAAAGCCAAAATAATAAAAAAGAGAATTCTTTTGTTAGGTAGCTAGCTTACTAAAAGGAAAATAAAGAAAATACAGAGATACTTCCCTAACTACCCAAGTCAAAAACAGAGACAAAACTACCCCCTCCCAAAAGAAATGGCAGCCACACCCCTACTGGCGGTGAACCACACACACACACACACACACACACACACACACACACACACACACACACACACAGGTGGATAGAACGCACATAAACAGGTACAACCAAACTCAATGTCAAAAAACAGTCAAAAGTTTAGAATAAAAAAAACAAAAAAAACAAAAACACTGAACAGCAGTCAGAACATGGCATACAAGCAGCACAAACACACTCTCTAAACAACACACACCATTCTCACTCCTCTTCCTCTTTAAATATGGCCAGCATTTAGTGATGTCATCCTGGGAGGGGAGCAAAGCAGGCTCAGGCTGGTTGGAAACTCTGGGAGGAAGTTCCGACCTGCTCACAAAATATTGCACAACACAAAAAAACTTCCCATACCAAAGATAGCGGGTTATAACAACACTAATCAGATGTCCTCAAGAAGAACAGATTTATCCGTAACCGCCATTTGTGTCTTTATTTAAAGGGTAAAGCACCTGTACACCCCACACCTCCAATCTCATCTCCTCAATTTAAACACCTCACTCCAGTTAGCTTTTGGAGAAGTTGTTAGTGCAGAGGTTCACTTACTTTTTCCAGCCTGCACTGTGAATTATTACTCAGTATGCTCGATAAACTCCTGGAAACTACTACTACATGTGTGTTATTAGTTTAATCAAACTGTGTTTGTCTATAATTCTGACTCAGAAAAGATCAGATCACATTATATCAGTAATCAGTGCACAAACCCTGGTAACTCCAAAGGTTCACAAACTTTGACTCTCTATACACACGACAATAAACTCGATTCTGCTATTTAAATATTTATCTGCAGAAAAAATGATCAGCTGATCATCTTGAGTGAGAAGTGTCTATTCAATAAACCTTTTAAACTAACAATTCAATAAATTTACTGTCTCCATAGTCTTTAATTCTACTTCACTTTTCCATCAGGTGGAAATCTCCAAAATAAATTATCTGAGAGAGAGAGAGAGAGAGAGAGAGAGAGAGAGAGAGAGAGAGAGAGAGAGAGAGAGAGAGAGAGAGCCCTGTTGATCAGAACTGGTGACAAGCCTAAATGTGTGATTTTTTCTAAAAACCTTCATGAAAATTAAGTTATATGATGCAACACTAAACAAATATATAAATATACATAAAGACGACATCAGTCAGATTAAATTAAGTATTGTTACTGACCTGTAAAGTTCAGGCCATTTCCTGCTGAGATTCTACAGTGGCAGTAGACTACAGAGGGTGTGGGTGCAAAAAAAATAAAAAATGTGGACTGTGTTCTCCACCCAAACTGAATGAATGAAACAAACCTAAAAGAATTGACTTCCTTGACATAGATTTGACTTTAATAGACTTCTAGTTTATGCATAATGTAATACAGTGGAATGTATTTAATATAATGATATAATTTTAACTCATCATGAGGAATAATTACCTCATACAGAAAAGTAATAAAAGAGTACAGTAAGTTATAGAGGGAGGAGTTATAGAGGTTATAGAGGTTATAGAGGGAGTGTAGGACTGTAAACACGACGCTCCGCCTTCTCAACAAAACTCAGTTCCTGCAGTGACTCACAGGTACATCGCACACAACAATCAAAGTCATAGTCACATCGGCATTTCTGGACAAGATCTGATCGTGTGAATGAAGGTAAAACTGTTTTACTATTAAATTCTTATCCAGCTTCTATTAGGAGTTTAGAAAAAGTATATTTTTGAAGAGTGATACTCAACGTTTAACAAAACAACACGTTTAATAGCTCTAACAGGAGTCTCTTAGTGCTTTCATCTGATCTTCTATATACACTGTGGAGTTGGGGCTGTTACTGTTAAGGGTCACAGACTTTACACCAGAGTCCGGATTCAAAACCTGAACATCTGATCACCTGAACACCTGATCACCTGAACACCCCACTGCACTGAGAGTGGTACTGTAACATCAGTGTGATCCGTATATTTAATTTGGCACAAACTTTACACCAGAGTCCTGACTCAACACCCGATCACCTCACTGCACTGAGAGACACCTCTGGACCATAATTCTACTATCTGTGTTCATGAGGACGGGTTCACTTCTGAGTCTGGATCCTGTTTTTCCTCACCACCGTCTCCTCTGACTGCTCATTAAATAAATTCATACATTTAAAGTCTATATCCTGAAGTTATATATATCTATAAAGCTGCTTTGGGACAATGTCCACTGTTAAAAGTGTTATACAGATAAAACTGAATGAATTTAATATAGTTGTTGACTGGAGTCTAGTGTAATAACTTCCCAGCAAAGCTAGAGGTGATATAACTAGATTAGCAAGTCATTAACACGTGCAATAAATCCAAATCCTTTTTGTTCTTGTACATGGTCTTTATTTATTTTATCCAGAAATTATTAAATCACATAATCCCTCATTAACATGATCCACAACACGGTCAAAAACCTATGTCTCTCCCCATTCCCAATCACATGGCTTACTACACAGGTGCTTAATTTATCCCCTTGAGTCTACTGCCACTCAGCGGTTAATAATAATATTGCTCAGGAATTGCTCCAACATCCAGTGTGTGTAAATATTGTTTTAAAACAGTTTCTCTGGCTAAGCTTTGGTGTAGTGTAATGTAGTCTAGACTGCCAGGGACACTAGGAATAATGTGTGTGTGTGTGTGTGTGTGTGTGTGTGTGTGTGTGTGTGTGTGTGTGTCTTGATACTGTAGGCAGTGTGTTACTGTAGGCATATTCTACAGAATATACAATTCTCAAATAGGAAATGCTCATTTTAAATATGTGGAGTTCATGTGTATATGTTATAATGGCATATTGTAATTTGTTATAATTATTTGTTATCTACATAATTTGTTATTAATAATTCTGGCGTACATAAAATGAACATTTTCAGAAGTTTCTCAAACTGTATCTTTAGAGTATATTCAGATTGTCAGTAAAAAGTGTTTGGAAACATTTGGAAGGTGTTATGAGTCAGTGTGGTGTAGCTATGGTTTAAACGGTTGTAGATAAATTTGACCAACACAGGGTTTTTTTTTTGTTTGTTTGTTTTTATCAGTGATCACTAGCTGCTTGTTTTGGGGTTTGATATCCTACAAGCCTACAGTATTAAGTAGGAGAGGGGTTTTGTTTAGTTAATTTTCATTATTATTATTATTATTATTAGTAGTAGTAGTAGTAGTATTGTTATTATTATTGTTTTGGTTGTTGTTGTTTTACCTTCAAAAGTTGTTTACTGTAGATAAAATAAATAGTTATTTTTACTATTAACTATATTTTGTTATTCATAGTGTAAGATTAAATAAATTAGCTCTAAATGTGAAACTTAATTAAAACCTCAAATAGTTATTTATAGTATCCAGTTACAATGGCGTGTGTGTGTGTGTGTGTGTGTGTGTGTGTGTGTGTGTGTGTGTGTGTGTGTGTGTGTGTGTATAAAAAGAGAGAGAGAGAGAGAGAGAGAGAGAGAGAGAGAGAGAGAGAGAGAGAATATATTTTGTTAAATTAAATTTGATGTATGTTTGATGTTGAAGGATATTTGCTGCGTGCTCCATGGGGAAAACTTGAGAAGCCCATTGGAGAAGATGATGGTGATTATCATGTAAAAGTATTGATGTATGTGACACTGTGGAACTGCTGGTGATTTACAAGGATATGACTTTATCTATCCTACTGGAATCTGAAATGAAATATTACAGTATATTGTATAAGTAATATAGCATAAATAAATAAAAAGAGAAATGATTATAAACCAATCAGCACACTGTTACCTTCTGATATTAAATATATTTCTTTTTTGACACCTTCCTTTCCTTGTTTTAGAAAATGTTCACACGCTCCTCCAGACACTATCGGGGCATCACGACCTCCTTTTATTCCATTTGCATCGTCTTGGGTACCGTGTGTGTGAGTAAGTAACTTTTTGAAAATAGATGAAATAAGGCTCTTAACATAAGATCATTGTCTAAAAGGTGACAAAGTAATCTAGATTATAATTTTCCATCTCAGACCCCCTCTCTGCAGTACCTGAGTTCAATATATCTGGACATGTGGGGTCTACAGCTGTCCTGCCGTGTGAACTGGAGAATGAAGACACTGGAACACCGTTTATTAAGTGGCAGATCAGATCTGAGATTGTATTTGAGCGACACGGTGAGGAGACCTATCAGGGTGAGAGATATAAGGGGCGTGTGGACGTTCCTGTGGAAGAGCTGCGTAAGGGGAACTGTTCCTTGGTGTTGCGCAATCTGACACGTGCTGATGCAGCTGTCTACAGGAGCTACCTGATAGTGAGACGCACAAAGAGATCTGTCACGAGAAAAACAGTAGCGCTCAGCCGTGTTTATCTCTCAGTCGATGGTAAGTGAGTTAGTCTCAGTAGATCACACACTGACCATTACACACATCAGAAATCAAAGCTGGACATGAGGAACAATGCGAAAGACACTAAGCTTACAGTTAGGGATGCACCGAATGTTCGGCAACCGAATGTATTCGGCCGAAAATAAAAAAATAATAATTTTCGTT
This sequence comes from Ameiurus melas, assembly GCA_012411365.1. NCBI lineage: Eukaryota > Metazoa > Chordata > Actinopteri > Siluriformes > Ictaluridae > Ameiurus > Ameiurus melas. Next base: position 27,920,013 of record CM022764.1, on the reverse strand, counting down.
GTTCGGCTGAATAAGTGTAAACGAGCTACGTGCTCTTCGGATGTTCACTGTTTTGTCTCTGTTCCGGAGAATTCTGTCACGTCGCGAGACGTAATGGAGTAGAGTACAGAAGCAGGTAAAGACATTTATTTAAGGACAGGCAGATAAATCCACATCGTCATCCAAAAAACGTAGTCAAGACAGACAAATGGATTAAATGAATTAATCTATAATTTAAACTAAATAAATGTATCAAGGGACAGAACATGAACAATATATGTAAACACTGAGCTACATTAGTAGTGACCTGACCTACATGTGTCCCTGATCTACAGGTACAAAGTACAACACTTTAGCATCATTGAGAAGAGTTCACACAGAAGAGCTATGATTGTACCAAGATGATCAAATGTCTTTCTCTTACAGAAAACCTGAATGAAGAGCGTATAGCTGTAAATGAAGTTCCCAGAGGTGAGATATACTTGTGTATTTAATTATCTGTAAAGCAGATTTAATTTCTTATACAACCAGTAACATTAATTCCATTTATTTCAGTACATTAAGTTCACTGGACTTTTTTACTCCCTAATGAATTCTGTCCACTTCATTTTTTGTTATTTTTGTTTTTTATTGCCCATAAAATGTTCTAACTTAGTTAATTTTACACTACATGACCAAAGTTATGTGACTTTAAATTATTGTGGAGCTGCAGTGATTCTTCCCAGTGAGGAGCGCATGAACACAAACCACGCAAAATAATAACAGAGCCTCCAGTTTTTCCTTTAATTTGTCAACCACTTGTGTGTGTGTGTGTGTGTGTGTGTGTGTGTATTGTTTGATTTAGGTTGTAAACCTCACTGCTTAGACTTTATATGGAAAATGTTCTAGTTAAACTAGAAAAAATAATACATTTCTCTTTTTTTCCAGATGATGCAGGAATGAAGTGTCCTCAGCTACTGATCATGATCTTGTCCCTCCTATCATGTTCACTCCTCCAGTTCTGATTAGAAGAATCCTGAATGTGAACTAGAGCTGTCTTTATTCCTCCGCCACCAAGTAATTGAAGTATTATGTTTTTTGCTTTTCCGTTTGCCCGTTTGAACACCCACCCACCTGTCTATCTGTCCACGTCGCTCAGAGCAAGGTGTACATTACACCATTTTAATGCACAACGTGAAGGAAAAGAACCTCCCGAGATATGTACTGTGTTAACCAAGTGTTAAGTGTTAACCAATAGAAAGAAAAATAGAAAACAGGGTAGGCTGTGATCTCTTCTTACTGGAATAAATAGCAAAATAACTGATTATTGGGTAGTGAAAGACATTTCTGCCAAACATGTGATGCTTGTGACTTCACTGGGTGCCACTAAATCCCAGATCTCAGTCCTGATGCACAGCTCTAATGTGACTTTTGTGTGTAACCTGTTGGAACAGTAGGATGTCATTTCAGACGAGTAAGACGTGTATATAGCTGAGGCTAAATCCCAAATATATTTATACTGTTTACACGGCTGCACAACAATTAGTTGAAAAGAAATATATTTACACGGTTTAAACACAACTAAAAACTTAAGAATGTATATTGATTCTATCTTCTGTACTGCTTAATAAGGTGTAGTGACACCAGTTACTTTTCTGTTTTGTTTTAATAATAATCCTGTTGGCAGTTCTGTCTGACAGATAAATATACACTTCATTTCATTATCTGCAGAAGACAGAATAACTTGTTAGATGTTTTGTTATATCATAATTGAAGTATTGTTTCCAGGGTTCGCTGCTAAACTGCCCTGAGTGTCCCAAGTGGTATTGGTACTGAAGCTGTGTATTAGAGGTTCTCAACCATGTGTAACTAAAGCCTCCCCATATTGGAGGAGACCAGGAATAATGATAATTTATTCTATATAAAATCTATCTCTATATAAATTATTCTGTATGTTTTTGATAAACATTGTTTTTGTACTTTTTAAATAGATTTTCATAACTTGTGATTTATTTTTTTTTTGAGTAGGCCATGTATAATAATTATCTATTCTTTATCTACCTATTGGTTTCTTTTTTGTTTTTTGCTTTTGTACTTTTTTTAATGCCTTTTATAAAACTATATAATGGACAGGTATGGAATGTGAACGATCAAAAATGTTTTTGAACATTAAAACTACTTTGAATAAGAGAACTAGGCGGTAATAACACTGACTAGTGAAAGGAAATTCTCTTTTATCATCTTATATTTGATATTATGTATCCTCATATTATGAACTGGTCTCAAATATATGATGAATGTAATAATTTATTTACCTCTTTGAATAAGCTGAGCAACTGTGATCCTTGATTATATTATTATGTACTTCTGTGTCAACATCACATGGGACTTATTTTGTATCATAATTATGTGCTGTGTGTTTTGTCTAAATCTGTCTGACACTTGGACCAAGGGGCGGCTATGACGCAGTTGGTAGAGTGTCCACTAATCGTAGGGTTGGAGGTTCGATTCCCCGCCCGGGTGACTCCACATGCCGAAGTGTCCTTGGGCTGAACCCCAAGTTGCTCCCGTGACAAGCTAGCGCCTTGCATGGCAGCTCTGCTACACCCCAGAAGGAGGGCATGACCCCCGGGTTGAGAACCATTGCTGGATATAATCACTTTTGATAATTAAGGCACTCTGATGAACAATTTCTAAGGAACAATGTGCAAGTTTAATCAACATGTGACCATATTTTTAAAATAACAACAGGGATGAAACACATGCCAGCTTTACATTCCTTCATTTATACTTTTAGTCCAAAACACCTGTATATTGACTTTATATTTGTATTAATGTTAAAGTACATAACTTAAAGATCATCACTAATATCACTGTTAGACTCTTAAACTCATCATCTTCAGTAAACATTTCTCCCAGTCAGGGTCACAGTAAATCAGGAGACTCTCTCAGGAAAACCGAGTGCAAGGCAGGAATACACTCTAAACTGAATCAATCCCTCACGAGGCATCACAGAAGCACATCTTAATATTCTCATCCACACCCAGGGGAAGTTTAGAGTAACCAGTCCAAATACCTGCATGTTTTTCAGGGAACTCTGGAAATGCACTGTTTTTACTGTTGAAGATCTGTGTGATTTTTGTTTAATGCATTTTCCCATGATTACTGTTCATTATTCTTATCATTCACACAAAAGGGTGTAAATATTTTATTAGCAAATTTAAATATTTTATTAGCAAATTTATAACTAATATTGTACTTAATTACGCAGGACCAAGTGATATTGGTGATTTGATTGAAAACCAAACGGTGCTGTATAGATATATGGAATTGTTTTTAAACATAAAAAATACACTATATAGAGTAACAGCTAAACAGAATCAATGTTTACTTCATTCAAAACAGAGGGAAAAAAACTAAACATTTTACATTCATCAAATACACCACAGAAAAAAAACATTTAATCTAATTAAATCTTAATATTTTATATAAAAGAAATATAAGAAATTCAGATACTTTTGTTAGCTCTCGAGCTCCATCTCGCCCCTCTGCCTGTTGTACACTGTAGAAAATGTCCCTGTTAGATTACGTTATGTTAGAAACGTGCATCAACACAGAAATGGTTTACTGACCACAAAATCAAGGTCCTGCCCTGACCATCCCAGTCCCCTGACCTGAACCCCATAGAACACCTGTGAGGTGAACTGAACAGGAGAGTCCACCGGCGTGGACCTCTCTGGAGAGATGGAGCCATGTATTCTCCTACCCGGGGGTGGACTTTACCATTAACCAAAAGTCGGCGATTGCCTTAGGCCCGAGCTACCAAGGGCACGCAAAACGCTGCATAAACTTATGGTTAAGTCATTTTTCATTTAATTATTTAATTATATTTTTCTAAAAACTCATAGGCTAAAATGGTATCAGAATGCTTAATTCATGACTGCACCCCCCCTCTCCATTGGACTATTCCACAATGTTACTGCGCATGTGCGGAAATGGTTCAGGAAGAACACTTTGACCGGCCCTCAGCACTACAGCTGTAATAGATTACTGTTGTTGCCAGTACCACTCTATTTGGACCAACTTGCGCCTCTGGATCACAACCCGTAAGTATGATTAATTATTTATGTGTGTATTTTCTACCGAGTGTTCCAAATGCGCGGTTTAGTGTTGTACACAGCTGTTAGCTTCTGCTACCCGGCTAACTCACCTTATTAAAAAATACCTCTCCTAATCAGCCATGGGACAGATTTTACCTGCAGTTTTATCGCTTAGGTCAGGAACACACTGATTATTTTTATCCTAACCGATTTTAAACAGTGGAGAGCACGGGCATCAGGACAGTTTGACCCGAGTTTAACTTTATAATCCTCCACACTAGAAGGTTCGGTCAGAGCGCGAGACACACACCTTTCTCACGGAAACTCGCGTTTCATCAGACATGACTTCAGTAGATAAGATCACTCGCCCTTCGTTTTATTTGATTCGATCAGCTCCTCATTCACACAGCGGAACGTTAGCACCGACTCTTTATTCCCGACGGAACAGAAACCCGTTATGGTAGTGGGCGTTTCCTTTTAGACCCACGCTGACCGCGGTTGACCAATCACGACAGACATCTGACCAATCAGAGCAGAGTATCCTCTTTGAAAAGGAGGGGGGTTTAGAATGAATCATTTAGAACGAATCATTTGAAGAGTCGTTTGTGACACTGGGGCAGGAGTCATTCTGCGAGTTATATATATTATGAGCACATTCAAGTTGTTTTTTTATTATTATTATTATTATTATTATTATTATTATTATTATTATTATTATTATTATTATTATTATTTAAACCTCGGATGCATGTAAATCTATTGTATGAGAACTTTAAAACAAAATTAGACACGTTTCAAATCCATAATAGATGCGTTTTAATGATTAAAAAAAAAAAAAATGAAGTCCTACATCCTGTTGCTCTGTCATGGGCCGAGGTACGAAAATATCCTTATTTTATCCACACAAGGGTTCATGTGAAACATGTTGATCAGGTGTTTCACTCCTGAAAGAGAAGATGGACATCATGTGCATTCTTAAACTGTTATTAACCCTTTGCTGTCGAGCTCAAAACATGAATCCAGCTCCATATTTGACCTCCATATTGATTAAAGATTAGTTCTGTGTCACATGCTGCTGCTCAGTAAGTTTAAACAGGATTAGTTTAGTAGTTTAGTAAATTTAACCACAAACGGGTTTAATTTGATAATTTTGTCCACCTGTCAGTGGATGAAGTGCTCTGGTCTAGAGCTTTAACTTGTAGAAGTGGTTTGTGTTTATTGTCACGTACTCGTACAGTACAGTGAAATATTAGTTTGTTTAGGATTGAGATGTCTCCTGTGGAACAGTACATTTTGTGTATGTGTGAAGTCATTTAACACCTTTTGGATTGAGATACATACATTAGATCCATCACATGGTAGTATAAATGGAAATACAGGAAGTGGACACAGAAATTTGGCAGGCAGACAAGAATGACCAGCAGAGGGCGCTACTGACTCCTTAAATATCTGTTACACAAAGAACTTTTTGAGCATGTGAAGACCTGATGGCAGCCATTTTAGAAGAGATTCTCGCCTCCATTTAATGGTTTCAACACGGTGATGTTAAATGTATTGAGTAAACCGATCACTGTCTCACTGTTCTGTGGGCAATTTGTTTATACCTGTCTGGTATGGAATTGTATTTATATTAATTGTATATAATTGTATGCATGTGTGTTTAGGAGTGCACCTTAGTACTTATTATTCACTGTCAGACAGTGTTTGATAACTAAAATATCCCCCCCCTCTCTCTTTTTTGACAGTATCAGCCAGAGGAGGATGCCCTCAAGGAGTTTTGACTTGTAAAATTTATTTATTAATTAATAATTGTTTTTTAAACCACACCGTGGTATCGACTTTAGTATTGATAACTTTTGGTGGTATCAGTACTGATTACTAGATTTTTGGTATTGTGAATATCTCATAGGGATGTCACAACAACAGAAGAAATCAGGATCAGCAAATTCTTTTTCACAACGGTGAAAGCTTAAATACGCTAGACAGGTTAAGGTTACCTCAAATTATTATCATTATTATTTTTTATGTAGTTTCATTTTTATTGAACATTTCTACATTTCTGCTGAACATTTCTACATCGCCCAACAGCAGTAAACATTCACAGGTTTTTTTTTCTTTTTATACAAAGGAAAACAAAGTTAAAAATATCGAAAACCCACAACCCCCCCCCCGGCTCATCGTGGCTACCTGATAACTGTCGCTGGTTATAAAGATATTGTAAAATCCAACAGTCACAAAAATTTAAGTGGGAAGTGTCTAACTCCATAAAGTTTACAATAAAGGGATGGCATTTATGAAAAAACTTGTCCGTGCAACCATTCATCGTGTATCTTATTTTCTCGAGTTTCAGAAAAAACATCACTTCCTTTATCCACTGGAAGGTAGATGGGTATTTAGCAGACTTACAATCTCAAATTATAATTTATAAATTAATAAATGTATACATACTTTTTCACAGCACTGTAAATGTCACTAACTTATTGCTTGGTGTTTTGATAACTGTACTGTAATCACTCTACACCTTGTAGGTCACAGGACGTGGCTTTATTGTGCTATTTATGCTGCTGTTGCTCATCAGTGCTAAGCATGTTAACATGTTCAATGTTTTCATGTCATGCATAAAACAGGAATGTAAAATCTAAAAGCCAGACCCACATTATCAAACAATACACTTTTAAACCAATCACCTACCTGTTTATAATAAATATTTATAAATGGCTCTGTGTAATAAGAGAATTCTCTTTCAAAATCCTTTCACATTTATTCACAGTGAAGGTCGACTTTATCATTTAGTGCAGTGGTCCCCAACCCGCGGACCGGTACCGGTCCCTGGGTCATTCGGTACCGGGCCGCACAGGAAGAATAAATAACTTACATTATTTCCGTTTTATTTATTATCGGAGTCTGAATGATGTTTTATTGTGAAAAATGACCGGATTCTCTCCGTTACATCCGTCTACAACTCGCTCAAGACGCATCTCAAGACGCTTGTCTCGGTCACGTGATGTGTTACTTGGTCACGTGATACGTTAAGGGGTAGAGCGGAAGTTACTCATGCTATGTTGTTGTTGTGATGTTACCAGGACGCTGCTAATAAAGCTGCGATTTCACACTGGATTCACGTTTATTATTAGATTTTTTAAATACCCCAGTTTTTATGCCGGTCCTGTCATTTTATTTTGTTGTATTTATCCGCCACACTTTAAAGACCGGTCCGTGAAAAATATTGTCTGATATTAAACCGGTCCGTGGCGGAAATAAGGTTGGGGACCGCTGATTTAGTGTATTTAGGTAAGTATTTACTTATTTATATAGGTATTAACCATTTTCTGGGATACAAGGAAAGGGAGGAGAATTGGAATAAACAGGAGTTAGTTAAAAGTCTTTTTTTTTACTGAGGGGAAAAGAAAAATCATAAACCCAATTGTTTCTATTTTCAGTACATTACTGATATCAAAACTCTGTTCTTCCTCTGTTCTTCCTCTAAACTGTCACAGGGACTATAATGACAAAAACCAGTTGTGTTCTCATAACACATGTTTACAGCATAAACTGCAAGGATCACATCGGATAAAGTCAAATCTGATCCAGAGCTTAAGGTCATATACGGCCTCAGGTCCTTAATAAGAGCTGATAAAACCTGTTTCATTTCATCACTGAACTCACAACTGAAAGTTCTCTACACGAGTCGTGCAACAGGTTCGAGGTTGATGAGGAACAAGTTTCTATATAAATGGGTGTGTATGTACAACATGCCAAATGTATGTAAAATACACCACCAGGGGATTTTAAAATCCGAAAGCTATCAAAGCAGCTGAAGAACCAACACGCTCATCTTTACCAAAAAGAATTATGGCAACAACAAAAACCTCTATATTTATTTACTTCCTCAACTCAACACAGTGTTTATTAAACCAAGGCTTAATGTTTAATAAGGGAGTTGAGTGAAAATCTTTAGTTGTACCTCTTCTTCTTTTGTACTCGGATTCAAAAAGAATGTAGTTATGACAATTTTAAAAAATAGAGGCATAATGTGTCCTTTGTGACCGTTTTTACTGCAGTACGTTTCAGTCACTAATATAATACTGCATGACTGCACCGGGGAACTCCGAACAAGCCAAAGTGTAAACAGATACTGACCCACGTGACTTACAGGAAAATTTTGCACAGCCCCACCCTTTTCCAGGAAATCGCCTTCAGAGAATAGCTTTCTGTTCTGGTAAATCACATGGTACATTCTGTCTCTCTGTCTGTTTGGATTTTTAATAATAATGTCTCAAAATATCTTCAAATAAAAATAAATTATACACAGTCAGTGAGATGACATTATTTAAAAACATTTCTGCTTTTATATAATTTTCCAACATACAAACCATATGCAATATTAATGCAATCATAAAGATCATATTTATTACACATTTATATTCAGTCCTGATAATGATCAGGTGGAATGAGTGTTAAATGGCCGGTTTCTACTTTTTAAAGCTGAAAAACAAGACCAGTGGTGTCGCATTTCCTTCACCTCTAATTACAATCCAAACATCCGGGCTGTGTTTCCATCAGAACAGTCCATTATAATGTTTGTTATAGAGGTGCATCACAATAAATTAGAATGTGTGGAAAAGGTTTTTTTTTTTTTTCTCTCCTGCAATTTTTATTCAAAAAGTGGAACTTTCATATATTCTAGATTTATTACCCATGAAGTGAAATATTGCAAATATTGCATTAAGGTAAGTCTGAGTGTACTTATAAAAGCTAAAGCCTTGTCTTTTTGTTTTCTTTTTGATTGTGTCAAATGGTTTGACTTCTGTCCACAACTTTTAGTAACTTGTCTCTGTTGTAAATTAGGGCTTGACCTAAATGGGTTTCCTGAAATTACAACTGAAATATACAACTGTGGAAATCTGCAGTTCCTCTATGATCATGTGTGAACATTCAGTACAAGGCCAGAAAGCATGTGTTGTCATGACATATGACCGGTCTACCCACAGCTATATAGATCATGTCCCAATTACACAAGGAACAAAATATTATAATGACTGAATTCAACACATAAACGCCTACTGACCACCACCGAGAAGAATATATGAAGTGTTGAGATTATCCTGCATTAGTCTCGTCATTTCAGCTTTTTTCAGTTATATCGAAGTGAGAATCCTGTAACAGTTTTCTCTGATCTGTCAGTTCCAGTATATTTGATCATCAGTAGCATTAGACATGGTCAGACAGCTTTGAGATGAAAGTGACCTTTAGGAACAGTGAACACTGATCGTCTGACCTCAGTTTACAGCTGCATCGGTGCACAGAAACATATCCGCATACTGAACAGCTGAGTAAAGGGATTTCTAATGGCAGAAAAAGTTGTTCCCTGCAACTACAATTTGTTGAAATACTGATCGTGTGTCAAAGGTGCTTTTTAAAGTCTGATTTGTTCCTTGAGTGTATGAAAATTATTCAGCATTCATATAATGTCTGTTGGGGACTAGAATACAAATAATAGAATCCCAGTGTGGTTTTCTGCTGTTGTAGTCCATCTGTTACAATGTACTGTGTTGTACTTTCTGGGACTATTTTTCTGTTTTCCACGGTTGTAAAGAGTTACTGTAGCCTTCCTATTAGCTCAAACCAGTCTGGCCATTCTTTAATCTCTCTCATCAACATGGTGTTTCTGCCCACATACCTGCCATATATATATAATATAGTTTGTATATTATGTAAGCCATAGAAAATCACTACTTGGATGTGACAGGTATAGGTCAAAGATCATAATCATTATAATTAAATATAATGACAGGTCAAAGGGTCATCATAACCAATTATAATTATGTTAAATACAGTTCTGATGTATTCCAGATGTATTCCAGACACACACACACACAAATTGTTTCCCATAGATTGTGATACGCTCTTGAGTTAGGCCTAGGTCAAAAAGGTCAGTGATAATTATTGCTGCAAGTTCATAGCTATAGCTTTCACATGCATATAACCCCTGTTAAAAGCTCTGTGTGGTGTTCTATCGTTTGTGTAAACACAGTGTTAGAAAAGCATGATGTTTGAATGTGTACATATATGAGTAGAATATTTGTTTTGTGAAAATAATGAAAACAAATGATTGTTTTTCGGGATCCCGGTTTACCTTTGAATAAAAAGTTTAGGAGGTAAAACGTGTGTGTGTGTGTGTGTGTGTGTGTGTGTGTGTGTGTGTGTGTGTGTGTGTGTATATATATATATATATATATATATATATATATATATATATATATTATATATATATAAAAAACCCTCACCTTAAGACACGTTCTTTGGAGTTGTTGACGCGCCCTGCTCAGGGTTAAACAACGAAGTCTTGGGATTTTGTTTTTAGAGCAGAAGTCAGGTTCTCTCTCATTTCAACAGGTCCTGTTGGTGAATACACAGCATTCATCTAGGGGTATTAGGATTTCTCGGAGCAGACATTGTAACAGATAGTTGCAGAGTTTCTTCAGTGTTTTAACTACAGCTTCTTAACCATTATTTAAGCACTGAGATGCACAACTCTCTCCTTACTTTGTTAACATAAACACATTTGTAAGCATTCTGGTCAGCAAAACCACCGGAAATCACACGTCTCTCTCTCACACACACAGACCGACAACTGCAAGGATAGATCACACATTCAGATCAAAGTGTTACAGAACCATCCTTAAGCTTCAAAATAAAACAATACCACAAAAGTAATTTCAGAAACAAACATTCTCTTATACCACAAAAAGGTATACATTTGTGTGTGATTAAGTCAGGGAGAAACACGTTTCAAAACAGTATCATTAACATAAACACATTTGTTGGGGGAGATCCCCCACAATACACAAAACACACACCCCCAGGAAGGGAAGGACACATCCCAGACATACAGGGGCCAAAATGACCCACTCATACAGTGGATAGGGTTACCCCCACCACCCCCGCTCATAAATTAGATGTACCTACAGAACTGTTGGTCAGGAAGAAACAAAGGGCCATAAATTAAGCACTCCTAGAGAAACGCAGTCCTGAGAAGGACGAGGCCATAAATTAGCCCTCTAGTTCTACCACCATGATTGACATTTTTGACAGAACGTACTGGCCATGATGAAAACACATGTGTGGGTGTGTTTAGTGAGAGAGAGAGAGTGAGGCGCATCTGAAAACACGTTTGTGTGGGTGGGGTTTAGAGAGAGAGAGAGGAGTGTCTGAATACAGCTATGTGTGGGTAGGGGTTTAGAGAGAGAGAGGAGTGTCTGAATACAGGTATGTGTGGGCGGGGTTTAGAGAGAGAGAGAAGAGTGTCTGAATACAGGTATGTGTGGGCGGGGTTTAGAGAGAGAGAGAAGAGTGTCTGAATACAGGTATGTGTGGGCGGGGTTTAGAGAGAGAGAGAAGAGTGTCTGAATACAGGTATGTGTGGGCGGGGTTTAGAGAGAGAGAGAAGAGTGTCTGAATACAGGTATGTGTGGGCGGGGTTTAGAGAGAGATGTTGGGTTCGTTTTAACGGCTTTTACACATCGAATGGAATACATCTCTGGAAAATACTTATCTCCTGGTTTAAACATTACGGCAATTCTTTTAGACGACACTTTAACATGTTTTACCTCGTCAGGATCTTTCTTTAGAAGTCATGTAATACGCGCTATTCTTTTTAAACTGTTCTTTTAACCATTTTTACATCCTAAAGGTTTGTGGTTAGAATTTGTGTAATACAAATGATGCTTTTAAACAGATTCTTTAAAAAAACTTTGCTTCACCTCCTAAACTTTTTATTCAAAGGTAAACCGAGATCCTTAAAAACGTAATCAACATTAGTTTTTTCATCATTATTTTCACAAAACAAATATTCTACTCCTATATGTACACATTGAAACATCATGCTTTTCTAACAATGTGTTTACACAAACGATAGAACACCACACAGAGCTTTTGCCGGTTGCATCAGGACAAGCAGCAGACATGCTGTGAGCTCACACGCGATCTTCGAAGTACAGAGTATTTTTAAATTTAGAGGGTGGGTGAGGCCTTGTTCTTCTATAAACTTATGGTGCATATAACGTCTGTGTGTGTGTGTGTGTGTGTGTGTGGAGGCATTTTTTGTAGGATGTGTACAGAAATTCATTATTAAACATTTACTTATTTTCATCAGCCTTATGTATGTGTGTTTGTGTGTGAGTGTGTGTATGTGTGTGCGGGGGTGTATGTGTGTGTGTGTGTGTGTGTGTGTGTGTGTGTGTGTGGCAGAACTGCTTCGGAGCTATAGGAAAAGCTATAGGTCAATAATTATCATTGACCTTTTTTGACCTAGGCCTAAATCAGGAAAAACAACTAACAACCTAAGCAGGGAGGGGCGGGGTTTATGCAGATGTGAAAGCTATAGCTATGAACTTGCAGCAATAATTATCATGGACTTTTTTGACCTAGGCCTAACTCAAGTGCGTATCACAATCTGGGAAAGGAAACAACTTGTGTGTGCGTGTGTCTGGAATACATCAGAACGGATTTAATGTAATTATACTGTATTTGATTATGATGACCTTTGACCTGTCATTATATTTAATTATAATGATTATGACCTTTGACCTATACCGGTCACATCCAATTAATGATTTTCTATGGCTTACAAAATATACAAACTATATTATATATCCTGCCACCCACTGGATGATTTTTCACACTATTCTGTGTAAACTGTTGTGTGTGTGGGGGAAAATTCCACACACAACACCCTACACCTAGCAGTTTCTTAGAGGACAATCTGACATCTCGTACTGCAAAAAGATCCTGCAGGGACAAGAGAAGAACAAGAAATGAAAGAGCAGAAGAAAAGGCAAGAAGAATATCAGGAATCATCAGGAAATGCTGATCACTGACAACTACCACACGATCCTGCAATCTCTGAAGGCCCAACAGATGGCTAATTGACTTTGAAAGTGCCATGGAGATGTTCAGAAACAGATAAGAAATGTCATAAGAATACAAAGAACTGTAAGAACTAAAATGTATGTAGAAAATATTGCTTTTAATGAAGCAACCAGCGCACCAGTCTGTTTACTGAGTGAAAAACCACTTCCTGACCCACATGAACTTGATCTAAGCCAAGCTCTAGTGTACATGTCAAAGGAACGAATGCAAAGCGTTAAAATAACAAAGATGCTGTACTGCTTTTACATCTGTGCTATGCAAAAGTGCTAGAATATCTAGATTCTGAGAAACCTTGCTTTCTTATATGTTAAATGTATTTATACATTTATTATAAATGTACTTATACAGCTTTACACTGTGTCTCATTCACCCATTAAGGGTGGGTTAAGGGTCACCCATTCACACCCATGGTAGCACACCTCCAATGCAAGGTGCTAGCTTGCCATTGGGATGTCTTGCTGGCAAAGACAGCAAAGATTCGGCATGTGGAGTCACCCGGGCCGGGAATCGAACCACCAACCCTACGATTAGTGGACAACCCACTCTACCAACTGCGCCACAGCCGCCCGTATGTTAGAACTGACATACAACTGGGTGAAAGTCACTGAGGCATGATGAAACTAGCAGAAGGACTCAACAGGATATTGTGGGTTAGCCTAACATCCTGTGCTCAGTGACTCAAACACACACATATGCTTAAAGAAATGCGTAACATGTATACTCCATTTTTTTTCTTCCAGAAGGACAGCTCATAACCCGTCCACATTTAATTTGTTTCTAAGGATACCAATGATTCTGATGTTAAGGGTCCGATGTTCCTTGGTAGTACAATATATTGTGTGTGAAACGGTTTCTTCTTTGCCAAGATTTTCATGGTGAAGATCTATGCCATAGAAGGGACTGTTGAGTCCTCTTTTTTCTATTATAGACTAAGCAACTAAGTTGATTATTTTTTTTCATCAGTTTGGACTGAAGAGTAAGCCTGAGGCTCGGACCTCGACCTGAGTAAATAACCCAGCTTCTCATTATGATGTAGACTGTAGACTTGAACAGGGTTTATATTGTATAGCAGGGGACTAGTATGTTCTTTTTCAGATTGAAAGCTCACCTTGAGTAAATATTTATGAGGAATTTATTGTATATCGGCCACACACACACACATATATATATATATATATACATAGAAGTTTATTCCAATTTTATTTGTCGCATTCCATCAGTTGAGACTGACAATACTTTTTTAACTTGTAAATTTGTAAATTTGTGTGGCTTATTATATGGATTTTCGCTCCCGTTTTCAGTACTATGTCTATTTTGTGTAGACTAATGACGATATAAAACACAAATGAAGTTAGTTTTCATCTGGACAGTAGCCCGAGCTCAGGGTCGAACAGCATGTTAGGCACAAACACAAGGTGTACACAAGTTACTGCAGGATTGATCAGCTTGATCATTATCTGGATTCGACAAAAAAAAAAATCAGTTAGACTCTTCTCATGTGAGTAAGGAGCCAGCAATCCTCACCTGATCTTCACTGAGGTGACAGCTGACAGGTTAGTCCTGGATACTCCATCTGCACATGGTGTCATTTTTATTCACCTTCTCCAGTGGAATTTTTGGTGAATAACGATTCATAATCTTTATCTGTATTACCAGATAATCTTTATCTGTATTACCAATGCATAAGGCACATGTCTAGCAAAATCTCTCTTCTGTTTATTATCCATCCATCTTCAACCACTTATTCCTGCTTCAGGGTCACTGGGAACCTGGAGCCTATCCCATCGGGCACAAGGCAGGGTACACCCTGGATGCCAATCCATCGCAGGGCACAATCACACACACACACACATATATATATATATATATACTTACTCCGGGGGGACCGGAGTAACCGGAGTGGCAGTAGAAACCCCCGCAGCGGGAATCGAACCCCAGGGACCCTGGAGGTGTGAGGCGAACGTGCTACCACTAAGCCACCGTGCGCCCCCTGTTTATTATATATATATATATTTTTAAATATATATTTCTAAATATATCCATACCCATAAATACATATACACAAACTTTATTTTCTTCTATTTCATTCATTTCCCTTTTATTAGTGTAGTTTCTTTTTTTTTTTTTTTTTCTTTTTTTTTTAAATTAGATTAACATATTTCTTTTCGTGCTTTTCCCCAAATTGAAATATTTGCCACTGCGCGTTGCTGGAAAAACCCACCTAAATTGACGGTTGTCTTTACTCCGCCCACATTATATGGGCTGTTAATTATTTATTATAATAATAATAATTATTATTATTATTATTATTATTATTATTATTATTATTATTATTATAGAATCTTTAAAAGACCTTCCGTTATGTTGTCTGTGGATGTAATTCAGGGTGTGATGAAGCCTGTGTCTGATCATAAACTCACTTCCTCATAATGAAATCTCACGTGGTTAAATATGATTAATGTCGCAGTTTCAGCACATTTGACAAACTTCACACTCATTTTATATCTCTATTGACCACTGTGTGTGCTGCCTGAAAAACAATGTAGAGTGTCTTCTCCACCCAAACTGATGTAAATAATCTGGAATTAATGAAACGAAACTAAAAGAATCGACTTCCTTGTGTTAGATTGGACTTTAATAGACTTCTAGTTTATGCATAATGTAATACAGTGGAATGTATTTAATTTAATTATATAATCTTTAACTCATCATGAGGAATAATTACCTCATAGACAAAAAAAAAAAAGCAAGAAAAGAGTATAGTAGGTTATAGAGGTTATAGAGGGAGTGTAAGACTGTAAACACGAGGCTCCGCCTTCTCTACAAAACTCAGTTCCTGCAGTGACTCACAGGCACATCGCACACAACCATCAAAGGCTTAGGCACATCGACATTTCTGGACAAGATCAGATCGAGTGAATGAAGGTAAAACTGTTTTATTATTAAATTCTTATCCAGTTTCTATTAGGTGTTTAGAAAAAGTTTCTTTTTGAAGGGTGATACTCAACATTTAACAAAACAACACGTTTAATAGCTCTAACAGGAGTCTCTTAGTGCTTTCATCTGATCTTCTATATACACTGTGGCAAGGGCGTAACCATGGTATAGAAGGGGGGGGGTCCAAGCCCCGCCCCGCCCCAACATCCAAAGTTTGATAGTGAAAACTCGCATATTTAGGACATAGTTTTAGGATTACAGTTAACGTTTTGAATTCGCCTGGTTTCTGAGTGATAGAAGCTCCTCAGCATGGGGAAGCTGTGGGCTGCTGTGGACATCCGGTCTCCATTTCCTACAGACTGAACAGATCAACGGACTTGCGTGGAGTGTGGGCGTTACCAAGTGTACAACTGAAGGGGAGGGGGCACGCAACTGTTTGAAGGAATAGACATAAATAAATATAATAGATGAAGAAAAGTCAGATCCGTTGGCAGGGTTCATTAAAGGGGGAAACATAGAAAATATCTTCCACTGTAAATCGGGATCCTCACCTCTGGACCATGTGTTAGTCTACATCTGTTTCTGTACAGTGTAGAAACCACATCTTTAAACTTCCTCATAGACTACTACTATAGTTTAATATATAATAATATACACTTTAATATTTATAATATAATAATATACACTTTAATATATTATTATGAATGTATGAGCGCGCGCAGTGGAGTAAACACGGGGAATATTACACTCAGTCGGCCGAATGTAATGGAGAGAATTTATCTTTATCTTGGAAAATAAATATCATCATTTTAATAAAGTTGTATCTCAAGTATAAATGTCCCACACAGTTCATCAAAATGAAATGATTATGGTGAGATGATTGAGATAATGTGTAGATATTATCTTCAGGTCATTTTAAGGCTTGAGTGTGAATGAAGAAAGCTGATAAAAAACTGTTCATTAAAATAACACACGACTCTGAATTTAAATAAATAATAATTCACCACCACAGAAATGTAAATTAGACCAAATACATTACTCACAGTGTGTATTTTAACTGGTGTTTATGCGCGTGCATGAAGTTACAGTCTTCACTACAGTAAAAACTGTCCTTCATTTCCTGCTTACACAACTGCACTATCTGACCATGTAGTGTTCTCAGTTCTAGAAGACTTTTATTTATAGTTAATAAACCACATACTCTATACCGACTAACATCAAATAAATCTAACAAATAAACATGTAAATTAAAATACATCTGAGGAAGTGTTTAGTTCTGTCCTCTCATACACGCACAATAAAAGAGGAAGAAAGAGTCGTTAATGAAATCTGACCTTTTATGGTAAACAAAACCAGATACACTTCAATAGTAAGGTGGGGACTGTCAATCTTCTGAAACCTTTTCTTTCAATTTAGTTAAATAACATATCTGACCTGTTTATACAAACCCAGTGTTCTTCCTTCTACAGGATAAGGCCTGGTTTATTAAAAATAATAATAAATAAGCAAGTAATTAACACGTGCAGTAAATCCAAATACTTTTTGTTCTTGTACATTGTCTTTCTTTATTTTATCCCAAAATGATTAAATTACATAGACCCTCATGAACATGTTTACACCAAGCCACAACATGGTCAAAAACCTTGTCTCTCCCCATTCTCAATCACCTGACTTACTACGTAGTTGCTTAATTTATCCCCTTGAGTCTACTGCCACTCAGCGGTCAATAATAATATTGCCACAGGAATTGCTTTGGTGACGTGCAATGTAGTAGTATAGGTTGATAGGGACACTAGGAACTGTGCGCGCGTGTGTGTGTGTCTTGATACATGCTGTTTTTACTGTAGGCATAAATTAACAATATACAATTCTCAAATAGGAAATGCTTATTTTAAATAGACTAGGTGCAGTTCATGTGTACTGTATGTTAATTTGGTCATTGTTTTAATTAGTAAATTTTGTATATATTAAAAAAAACTTCACTGTACAAATAATTGCCAGTAAACATCCAATGAACTTCATTTCAACATAAATTGAACATACTGTAAGGACTGTCTGAACGAAAAACTTAACTAGCTGTTTACTGTTTCTTTTATACAATATATATATTTTTTAATATGGGTGCCAATAATTCTGGCATACATAAAAGGAAAATTTGCAGAGTTTGTCTAGCTGTATCTTTAGAGTATATTCAGTTTGTTAGTAAAAAGTGTTCATATGTGGAAATATTTGGAAGGTGTTATGAGCCAGCGTGATGTAAATGTTTAAAGGGTTGTAGATAAATTTGACCAATACAGGGTTGTTTATGTTTGCTTGTTTTTTTTTTTTTTTTTGTCCTCACTAGCTGTTTGTTTTGGGGTTTCATATCCTACAGGCCTACAGTACTAAGTAGGAGAGGATTTTTTGTTTGTTTGTTTTTATTATTATTATTATTATTATTATTATTATTATTATTATTATATATTATTATTATTATTATGTTTTACTTTAAACAGTTTACTGTAAAGAAAATAAATAGTTATTATTACTATTAACTGTATTTTGTTATACATTCTATAAGAGTAAAGAAATTAGCTATAAATATAAATATATAATTTCGGTTGCCGATCATTCGGTGCATCCCCAGTTCAAGGATATTTGCTGTGTGCTCCATGGGGAAAACTTGAGAAGCCCATTGGAGACGATGATGGTGATTATCATGTAAAAGTATTGATGTACGTGACACTGTGGAACTGGGATTTTGCAGGTGATTTACAAGTATTGACTTTATCTATCCTACTGGAATCTGAAATTAAACATTACAGTATATTGTATAAGTAATATAGCATAAATAAATAAAAAGAGAAATGATTATAAACCAATCAGCACTCTGTTACCTTTTGATATTCAAATATATTTCTTTTTGACACCTTCCTTTCCTTGTTTTAGAAAATGTTCACGCGCTCCTCCAGACACTATCGGGGCATCACGACCTCCTTTTATTCCATTTGCATCGTCTTGGGTACCGTGTGTGTGAGTAAGTCACTTTTTGTTATAAAATAGATGAAATAAGACTCTTAACATAAGATCATTGTCTAAAAGGTGAGAAAGTAATCTAGATTATAATTTTCCCATCTCAGACCCCCTCTCTGCAGTACTTAATTTCACTGTACCTGAACATGTGGGGTCTACAGCTTTCCTGCCGTGTAAACTGCAGAGTGAAGATACTGGAACACTGTATATTAAGTGGGAGATCGGATCTGAGATTGTGTTTGAGCGACACGGTGAGGAGACCTATCAGGGTGAGGGATATGAGGAGCGTGTGGACGTTCCTGTGGAAAAGCTGCGTAAGGGGAACTGTTCCTTGGTGTTGCGCAATCTGAAACTTACTGATGCAGCTCTCTACACGAGCTACAAGATAGTGAGACGCACCAAGAGATCTGCCACACCAAAAACAGTAGAGCTCAGCCGTGTTGATCTCTCGGTCGATGGTAAGTGAGTTAGTCTCAGTAGATCACACACTGACCATTACACACATCAGAAATCAAAGCTGGACATGAGGAACAATGGGAAAGACACTAAGCTTACTGTAGAACGAAAGCGGTTCATATGGGGCGATTTAATGATCTCAGTGTTTTAACTACTAGTCGAGGACTTCTGCACTGAACAGATCATTACAAAGCTCTTTATGTGTGTGTGTTAGATTGAGCAGGAGAACACACAACACCTGTCCATCTTTTTTGTTTCATCACACACTTGTAGAAGCATCACAACTTTACATCTAAATCATTTTCATTACACGAATGTGCAGTAGATTTTTAAATCAGAACGTCTTTACCCCAGACAGCAGGAACAGTGGAGCTGAAATCATTCTCTTGGTTATTTGTACAATGTATTACCTATGAAATACTATTTAAGTGATCTTCATTGTCAAAATATTCAGCTGACTTTATTCTAAACTATTGATCATTTATTATAATCACATATTCTAGTGTTACTAATATGAAAGCTTTTATTTTAGTGGAGAGGGAAAGTTAATAAGGCATATTAAACAGTACTGGAGTTAAAGGTAAGACTGAGAATGTAAACACTGAGCTACATTAGTAGTGACCTGACCTACATGTGTCCCTGATCTACAGGTACAAAGTACAACACTTTAGCATCATTGAGAAGAGTTCACACAGAAGAGCTATGATTGTTCCAAGATGATCAAATGTTTTTTCTCTTACAGAAAAACAGAATGAAGAGAATAAATCTGAAAATGAAGTTCGCAGAGGTGAGATATACTTGTGTATTTAATTATCTGTAAAGCAGATTTAATTTCTTATACAACCAGTAACATTCATTCCATTTATTTCAGTATGTTAAGTTCACTGGACTTTTTTTTTATCCCTAATGAATTCTGTCCCTTCATTTTTTACTTTTTTTTTTTAAATCATTTTATAACTTGGTTAATTATATTGGCCAAATTTATGTGGTTCTGACCGTTACACCCAGATGTGGTTCTGACTTTAGATTATTATGGAGCTCCACACTGTGAACCCAGATAAATTAATTTTACTTAAAATTTTGAGGAAAGTTGTTGCCTTTAAAAAATTACTAATGTTTACTCGATAATTTAAGTGAACTTAACTTGAACATTCCAGCCCTTCCACCAATTATTTTAAGTTTAATAAACTAAATGATAAGTTAATCTAACTTAAAATATTTTGTTCTATCAATTACTTAGCAGTTATTACACTTAGAATATTAAGTTCAATGAACTAAATTCTAAGTTGATTTAACTCGAAATCATTTGTAATATCAATTGCTCTGTCCAGTTCAGTCACTCTGTCACTTATCTCTAACGTTTGTGCACGCTAATTCTGTCAGAAACCTGCAGTACTAACTGTGCAGCATCTTAAGGATGAACATTTGTAAAGATGAACTGCAGTTGATAAAGAGCTTATAAGGAATTTAATTTAAAGACAGAATTATTGTTAAACCTTAAAATATATAAACAAAAATATATAATGGAACAAAATCCAAAACTTAATTATTAACTTATTATATAACTTAATAAATATCATGTGACTGTAAATGTACACTAGTAAGGTTAATATCGGTGTGAAGCACACCTGTAGAGGAGGATATGGAGAAATCAGGGCTGCTGGTGTTGGTGACTGTTTCGATCCAGTCACGGAAATGTACCATGAACTTCACATGTAAAGACGTTACACATTTGTATTTTTTCTCCAGAATCCCAACCCAGTGAAGAACAGCAAACCACACACCTTACACATTACAGTTTAGACTGTTATGGAAGTTAGCGTCAGTGCAGTTTTGAGTGTGTAATGGGAGTGTAATTTTGTGGTAACATGCTTTCCTTATCCACAAATAACAACACATCAGTTACTAGTAACTAGTACAGTAATGGTCCAAAGTTAATATTTTTAAAATATTTAAAATATTACTAAATATTACTTTATAATCATTATAATAATATTTATAGGAAACAAATGTTATTAATTCTATATTAATTTTGGAAGCGCTGGTGTAATAAGAAGACATTAAATTGGTGTAAAGTTTAAAAAGTACACTAATGTCTAATTATTTGATATTACTCAATATCATTAAATGATATTTATATTATGATATTTTAACAACTGGAAAAGTTACATTTATGGGTAAATTTAAAATGGTAATATGTTACTGCTACAGTTACTGATTATTATTGAGGTCACATTAGAAAACTGATGTGTTGTTTGTAAACAAGTACAAACCAGTTTTACCATCCCATCACCTACTTATTATTGATTATTTAAAACAACAACAATAAACATGTTCTCAAGTTTATAATCTTATAATTCTGGTATCTCTGTAGCATTATTTACTCAAAACATGAAACACTGGGTTATTAACAATTCATAATTATATGATCACATCTGTAATAGCACTCTAGTTATTTCCATGATACAGATGTTAAGTGTTCATTTTGTTACAAAAGAGAAATATATGTTTTTAACATCCATATAAAACATCCATATTTCATTATTGGAAAAAAAATTACAAAATGTGATGTTATGTTTAACTGTGTTGTGATTTCATAAATGTGATTATACATTACGTAAGAAGACATTTGGTTTAAGTAATATAATTGTGGTTTTTGGTGGGGGGGGTGTTGGGGTAAAAAAGTGGGGGGGTTTTTTGTTGGGGTTTTTTTTTTAAAAAAATTATTTTTTTTTTTTTTTTTTTTTTTAGACGGGGTTGGACAGGAGTAGGAGTAGCTGGGACTATTGCAGTGATTGCAGTGATTGGAGTGATTGTGGCTGGGCTGTACCGGTATAAAGGAAGAAGAAACCGTGAGTAGCACCGTATGATCAGAGGAGGGCGCTGTGTTTACCACAAAGCTGTTACATGGTGTTTCATTCTTTAGCAGAATTAAACCAGAGGGCTGCTACAGAAGCTAAATTTAACTTAACTTTTTGTCACTTTGACAGTTTTTAAGGATGTTTACATTTTTGTACAAGACTGATGTGATTTATTCTCTCAAAGTAATCCATGTAAATATTTACAAGGAATAAAATAAAACTTCTGCATTGCTTTCACATTCAGATCATTTTCACAGTAAATTAACTAGACTTTACCCAATATTAAGATTCTGAAGTGAGTTCACCTGGGATTTTTTTTTTCTCCAGAAAACCGCAGAAACCCTGATCCTCAAACCGTGAATTGTTCAACCATCCAATCAACTTTTATCAACGGTTATGGTTAGGGTTTGGGTTATTTTAACAAATCAGTTTAGGGGGTTGAAAAACTCTTATGCCGGTTTGAAAATGTCCAATAATTGGAAAACACGGTTTTTGTTCTGCAGAGACACCTCACCCATTGTCTAGCGTTTGTCTTCCGTTGCTGTTCATTGCTTTAGTTATGTACGTTTTTGCCTTGACGTCCCAATTCATGTTTTAGTGTTTCTAAACTACGTTATTTGTATTGTTTTTTTTTACTAAACTACAATCTGCACTTGCATCCGTCTCCACCACTGTTACATGAAACACTTATATTTACAGTGTATAGCACTTTTAAGAATAGACATGACACTAAGCAGCTTTACAGAAATCCAGATATAATTATTTTTATTAAATTGATCTCTTTTGGTTTGAGATCATTTATATCTGTATTTACAGAAAAATATTCATTTTAAATGTATACATTTATCCCTAATGCCAGAGAGGACAGTGGTGAGAAAAAACACAACAAAAATATAATGAAAAAACCTTGAGAGGAACCGGACTTAAAGGGAACCCATCCTCATCTGGGTGACACCAGTGTAATCAAAAAGTGCAATAGTTTAACCAGGAATTCATGAGTTTATGAAAAACTTATGAATATGAGCATCAGAGTTATTTCTTCATTAGTTTTAAATTTATGTCTGTTGTATCAAACTGAAGATATTAACTGTTCAGTGATGGAGACTTGAGTGTAAACTTGTTAGCAATTGCAGTCCTAAGGCTATCCAAGCAAGAACATCCTCAACCAGCTTCATGGTTTTGAAGTGGTCCCATCCACAGTAATCTCACGGTGATCTTTAGGCTGTTCATGTGGGGACATCCTCAGCATCAGTGAGTGATTTTCAGGTGATAAGAACTCCAAACAGAAGAACAGAACACTGGCTGCATTCGCTGTGTGCATTAGAATGAAATTATTAACATGTAAACTTTTCCAGTCCTAATAAAATTATAACAAACTTTTAATGCGTGTTATCGCTCTGCATCACGTCACTTCTACAGAGATTTAAATTAACTACAATATATTGTAATGATTCACTGTCTGCCTTTAAATATGTCTTCTATATTATTTTACATCAGATTAAAATATACAGTGAATCATCTTGAGGGGAAAAAAGAAACATCTTCCTTCACTGATGGGTTTAATCTTAATCAATTAAAGACACATTTGAGTGGTGTAGAATGTATACAATAAAAATAACATGGAATTTATAGTTGTGCTTCCTTTTGTTTCAGGTCCTGTGAATTCGGAGGAAGGTGTTGATGAATTCATTCCAGTCGTACCACGTTCTGAGTAATGCAACTTCCAGCACAACAGTTGGTAATAACTCTAAGACTAGGTTTCCTCTCACCTCCTAAAGACATGCCAGTAGGGGGATTAGATGTGCTACATTGACCCTACATGACGTTGAACCTATGTGACATTGACCCTACGTGTGAATAAGTGTGTGAATTTTACCCTGTGAAGAACCAGTATCCCTCTGATGGTGTATTCCCACCTCACACCCAGTGTCCCCTCTTAACTGACTAAGAAAGTTTCTAAAGGCTTTATGATTGGTCCATTTCTATAATTTTAACCCACGCTTTACCCATTTAACCCGCGCATGGTGGCTTAGTGGTTAGCACGTTCGCCTCACACCTCCAGGATTCGGGGTTCAATTCCCGCCGAGGCCGTGTGTACATGTTCTCCCCATGCTGCGGGTACTCTGGTTTCCTCCCCCAGTCCAAAGACATGCATGGTAGGCTGATCGGCGTGTCTAAAGTGTCCGTAGTGTATGAATGGGTGTGTGAGTGTGTATGTGATAGTGCCCTGTGATGGACTGGCACCCTGTCCAGGGTGTACCCCGCCTTGTGCCCGATGCTCCCTGGGATTGGCTCCAGGTCCCCCGTGACCCTGAAAAGGAGTAAGCGGTAGAAGATGGATGGATGTGCTGAATCCTACTACACAACCATCGACTCCTAATCATGATGACACTGATGACAGTCACTGCATTCCCCATCAGAACTCCTTCATTTCTCACTTTCAGAATCATTTCTTTACAGTGACACATTTGACACGGCCTGTCACACAACATTGTTTTCCTCCTCAGCATGGCAACTCCACATGGATCTGCCTCTCTCTGGCTCAGTTTTATTTAAGTGGTGGTGATTATGTTACCCTGGGTACTCACTCTTTCAGCATTGTGATGAATCATGTGGAGTCCCACAGAGATTCATTCTAGGCCCTTTACTCATTTATAATCTTCATCACTGCTTTACCCTGGTCAGGGGTGTGGTAGCTTTCTCAATGTGTAAGGTAGAGATACACCCTAGTGGAGATACCAGTCTATTGCAGGGCATTATCAAAGGGTGCATGTGGTTCCCCTACATCAGTGGTCCCCAACCTTTTTGTGCCACGGACCGGTTTAATATCAACAATAATTTCACGGCCAGTTTAAGGTGTGGCGGATAAATACAACAAAATAATTATTGAGTAAAATGGGGTTTTTTAAAATATAATAATAAAGTGAATCAATGTGAAATCTTTATTATAGGTCCTCTAACATCCTCTCTCCCCCTAACGCCTCTGGTCTCTATTTTAGGTTTCAAGTTCACGTGACCGAGACAAGCGTTTGACATGTGTCAAGAGTGAGTCATAGAAGGATGTAGGAGAGAACTGTATTTTTCAATCCAGATAGTAATAAAAGAATAATGTAGTTATTCATTCTTTTGTGCGGTACCGACCGGGACCGGGGTTGGGGACCGCTGCCCTACATGATATAATTATTAAATACACAATCTGCTTTATGCAGATCGATTAATCTATCTAGAAGACGGAGAAAAAACAGAATTGTACCTTAACAAACCTACTGATTTATCTTAAAAAGCAGAAAAGTATTGTTTTCACATGGCTCCAGTGTCGCCATAGCAATGGGTCTAACATTTAAACTGCTGCAGTTAAACCATAAATGTTGGCACCTCCTCTACAAGTGTATTGACTGATTGTTTTACTGTGTAGAGGACATTAACCTGTGTCACCTATGATAACTCTAAGTGCTTATACTCAGTCAAACTGTCTGTCCAGGAGAATACTTACACAGCAGCAGTGATGACCTGTTTACACACGGAAAGGGGAGAAAAATTTTGGTTTGTCATCATACATGTGATCAAGGAGGATGGTGAATGATTGACATACGACCTCTTGTGTCAGAAGTTGCACTAACATGATCATCATGTCTACAAGCTTATCAATCAGTACGTTTACATGGACAACAGTACACTGCGTTTACATGGACAACAATAATCCACTCTTAATCTAATTAAGACCATACTTTGATTAAGAAACTACCATGTAAACACCAACCGTAATCTAATTAAGGTCATAATCTAAGTAAGCTCTAATCAAATTAAGACGTGTGGAGTACTCCTGTTTTAGTCGCATTATGAACGTGCATTACAGACATGTAAACACCTTAATCACATTATGAACGTTGTGTGAGCGTTTTCACCGCATTTTGCATCAGGACACGATCATGTTTTATGGTGAACAAGAGAGTTCGGCTGTGTCCCAAACTGCATACTTACCTACTATAGTCCCGTAGTAAGGAAAAATACATGTATCTATACAGTAGGTAAGTATGCGATTTGAGACGCAGCCCACGGCTTCAAGCAGTCGTCTATTTGTACGTACAACAGCATGACTAATAATTAACTGCACTTAAAGTGTTCGTAAAAAATTTAACAAAAACACCCAAAACTGTAAACGGTACTATAACGACCGAACTGTATGTTGATACGTGAAATTTTGGAGTGACGTCGGACGGCGGGCGCGAGTGACGTAATGACGCCGGGCTCTTAATCTAATTATGAACTATAACATGTAAAACGGGAACATGACCGGAGTATTCTAAAAGCGACTCATGTAAACACCTTAATCACAGTATTACCTTATTTATATTAAGGTCAATAATTAGATTACTGCTGTCCATGTAAACGTAGTCAGTGAGTCTAGTCTTTTCCACTCAGATTAACCTGTCCTGTGAATTACATCCGGTTTGAGTGAATGCTAGCGTGTTTATCTGCTGCAGCTCTCAGGTGTTTTTGGTTGATATTTGTTTGTCTTTCTGGATTATACTGTTCGACGTTGTGAATGTGCACCCTGGATTACATAGTTTATGTTTCAAATTGACGTTTTATTTTCATATTTTATTTTTTCTAATCTTTTTTCCTGGCATGTCAACTACAGTTGTTATATGCTGTTCTTCACAATATCTTTTCTACAATGTTTTATTGTTACTCATCTGCAGAGCTTTATCGTTGGAATTCATCATCGTGCCTGGTGGACAGAGTTTTTATGGAACCTGTGTCGCACTGGGAATTGCTTGTCGCCCACGCTATGTTCATCGCGGCTCACGAAACAAACTTTTTACTTGCAGTTTCCCTGATACCTCTGTTGATGAGCAGATATCAGCCATCCAGTCTCCTTTTCAGCATTTACGTGCTAGATCAAGTGCTGGAAAAGGCGATGCTAATTTCAGCAACCTTACATCACTGGAATATTTACCAATACACACCACGTCAGTCCCAGTGTGGATTCCTTCCTGTTACATTTGCTTTAATAAATTCTAGGTCTTTGTCCAACAAATCATTTATTTTAAATGACTTCTTCACCACTCGTGCGAGGGAGACCTGGTGACGCTCCTGCCCTGAAGGAACTTCCTCCTTTAGATTGTTTGTTTTTTATTCCTCCAAGAGCTGTAGGTCGTGGAGGTGGAACAACAATTTATAAGAACTGTTTTAATGGTGCAGCTTTCCAAGGTTGATTCTCCTCCCTCCTTTCTGTGTGCGCTCGTTTGCAGACCAGCTCAATTTAACAAGGACTTTAATAAGGATTTCCACGTTGATTTAAACATTTTGCTGTTTGTTTTTAAAGCTTTGCATGAACTTGCTCCTCAGTAAATATGTGATCTCTTTACCCCGAATACTGCCTCAAGATCTCTTCAATCATCCAGTCAAGTATGCCTTTCAGTTACTTGTTCATGTTTTAAAGCCAAAGGTGATCGGGCTTTCTCAGTAGCTGCTCCCAGGCTCTGGAAAAATCTCCCTTTTTATGTTAGATCTTCACCTTATATTGCTATGTTCAAATCTTCTTTGAAGACCCACTTTTATTTGTTATCTTTTAATTCAGTCTTAGGGTGTAAAATTTTCATCTGTCCACCGGTATTTGGTATTATTAAATGTTTGTTTATTAATCTGTTTTATACTATTATTACAGCACTTTGGTTTCACTTTCTGTTGTTTGTAAATGTGCTTTATTAATAAATAAACTAAACTAGTCCATAATTTAATAACAACAGTCCTACATTCACACATAATGACATCTAATAAGCCTCATTTTACTGTTTATGGTCCTGCTTTGCTTAAATTCCCAGCAGGGCATTATAACTGTTTAATATAAATGGTAATCACGTTAACAATAAAATGGGTGTTAACTAATTCAAATGAATTAATCCACATGCTTTCTGATTTGTTTAAACTGAAATTTACCTCAGAAAATAGAACTACCTAAGAATTGTGTTCTGACAAGCTGGAAAAGCTAGTTAGATATTAAGCTAGCCATTATTATGATTATCATTTAAACAGCACCATGAAACACTCATAGTAAAATGAACACCTGAAAAGTATATCAACTAAATTCAATTAATCATTACACATTTAATCATTACACCATCATTTTCTCATAATTAACTGAAATAATTCACCTGAAATACCCTTCGTACTTACCCGAAGTGAGAACCGGTTCAGTTCAGAACTCCAACTCATTAGCTATTTCAAGATATCATAGGCTGACTGTTTTATTCGATTATTGTTTTAATAGAAACAAATAAAACTGTCATAATAAAATTACCAATCAAAATAGATATTCAAACATGTAATCACAAGATGAAATTCATTGTGTGGTAACGTACAGTTTATCTGGACTTCTTAAACTCAATAATAGTAAAATAGTGATTATGTGCACTCTGGTCTCCCGTCTGGTCCCGCTGAATCTAGGTATAGTTTTTTTTCTTTTCTCCAGGGACATATTTAAACACAGTACAATCACTTCCACGAGGAGAGGCCGGCAAACGTGATGTTATGAATCTGAAGAAGTTTCAGCAAGTGAACCCACTAATTGTCCATAAAATTTGCATGTGAATCCAAAGCTACTCATAACTACAAGCTACAGCAAGTGAGCAAAAAAAACAAAACTGTGGAGCTCTGCAGAGAACGCTCACTCCCATGAAGCACTAAGAATGAATCGGTGTCCCTACACTCTCAAACTACTTAAATATTTGTACACCTTAATATTTTTCAATAAACATTGTGGAGACAGGCCGGCAGCCGGCGCACAGGAAACAAAGATCACTCCTCCTGCGACTGCCGCAGCGGCGTGGAAGAGAAAGTTCTGCTTCAGCGCCACCAAATGTTTTGGACAGTCAGAGAGCACGTGGCGGCGGGGCCACTGACACACCCACGGCTCGTGAATGGTGCACCGCGCGGAAGAATTCCACCATCCAGCAAGCGAGGAGAGCTTATATGAAAGGGCGATATCCCACTCACGGAGGGAGAGAAGAATCTTCGAGCATGTGTGCGAATCTCTGATGTACTTTATGCAATTTTGCCTACGTGCATGTCTGCTAATCACTGTTGTGTGTTTTTTCATGGTTCACGACACAAGTGACGGCTCCGCCCCCCACACCGACGGCTGAGATCCTCACCGCTCGATCACACTTGAACCCACACCCGCACCCGAACTCCCCTCACCGATATCCTTAAATAAAGATCACGTAACACTGACATGACCTCCTGTGTGTCTGTGCTCCGCCCACCGCTGGATAAATTCCCTACAACATAAACTATAACTATATCAATAGTTTTATATTTCTGCATAGATTTTATTTGACTACGTCATTCACAATGCTTCATAGGATTGTAGTTCATTCTCACATTGAGGACGTGGTCTTAAGAAACACAATCTTGTAGGTATACCCAAACCCTTTTCAAGGACTTCAGCCCCCGAAAAGAGGATGTTAACATGGTTTAATTTGACCAAAGGATATTTTTACTGAGGTGGTAAATGGCTATTGCTTACACAACTAGTTACAGTCTGGTTGTGCTGCAGTCTGCTTCTAACAAGATCCATCCAGTGTGCTTTCAGTTGATGCACTCTTCATTTGTATTTTGGATTAACTGCAGAGATAAAGATAAGTATAATAATATTTTTTAATTGAATACATAAAATTGTTTTATTCACGTGTCATGTTTGTGATACTTTTTATACGTTATGTAGAATATTTATGTTACGAATCGGGACTGGAGGTGGATGCAGATGCAGGTCAAAGTCTTTATTAACAAACTCAAAAACACAAACACGAGGAGCGCTGGTTCCCTAGCTACGACTGCTAGCATGCTAAACATACATGCTACCACGTTCAAACATAAACAGAAACTCAGGAGACATTAGATTAATACTGCGCAAAGTGTGCAGCCACACAAGGGGTTTAAATAACAAACACAATCAAACTAAAGCATGGACACCTGGGGCAAATTAAAGATACAAATTTCTATTAAATATTTAGGTTCAAGCTGGTATTAATATGGAAGAGTCATTAAACCAGAACGTGTTTGAATTAGAAAACCCGAAAATAAAGTCTTTGTTGCTATTCCTGAAACCCAGCATTTAAAAGTTTTAGGAATCTATGTAAATAATGACGGATGTGTCGATTATAATTGGACTAAAAAAGAAGAAATAATTAAAGAGGAAATAGATAAATGGAAATTGCATAATTTGAGCTATTAAATATGGATAAATATTATGAAATCTTTTATTTTATCTAAAATTATGTTCCTATCATGTATTTTTCCACCGACGGACAAGTGGGTAAAAAAATTCAACAAATTATGTTGTAACTTCATATGGAATACAACACGAGAAGTCACAAAATGTGATTTTTTTAGTAGCTGTTAGAAGACTCCCTGTAAGGGTTGTAGACAAGTGCAGTTGTTTTGTTAAAACAACTACAGTATATGCCCTATGCCAGGATGCGAACATGAAGAAACAATTCAACATTTTCTTCTAGATTGTTACCACTTAAAAGAGGTGTGGGACAAAATGAAAATGATAGGTTTTAAGATAGAAATTAACGTGGTTTCAAATTTTTATGGTATTTTTAAAGAAAAGTGTCCAAAAGTGAAGAAAAAAGAAAAAAGCCTCTACTCTCATCCAAAAACAAACTCAAGCGTCTTCAGTGCACTGGAACTTCAAATGGGATTGGGTTCTATGGTCAGATGAAACCAAAATAGAGCTTTTTGGTAATAAACACCAGATGTGTTTTTGGTGCACACAGAGAGGTAGCCATATGAAAAAGTACCTCATGCCCACGGTTAAATATGGAGGTGGATCTTTAATGTTTTGGGGCTGTTTTTCTGCCAGAGGACCTGGACATTTTATTAGGATACATGGAATCATGGATCAAATTTCAACAGATATTAAATTAAAACCTGACTGCTTCTGATAGAAAGCTTCAAATGGGCCATGGTTGGATCTTTCAGTAGGACAATGATCCAAAACATACATCAAAATCAACACAAAAATGGTTTACTGACCACAAAATCAAGGACTGCCATGACCATCACAGTCCTCTGACCTGAACCCCATAGAACACCTGTGGGGTGAAATGGAGGAATGGTCCCAGATCCCTCTCTGTGTATTCTCCAACCTCATCAGACGTTATAGGAGGAGACTCAGAGCTGTTATCTTGACAAAGGGAGGTCGCACAAAGTATTGGCTAAAAGGGTGCCAATAATTGTTATTCACCTATATTTAATACATATTTTGGAAAAACTTGTATTTTGTTTGCAATTGTTTGATATCCATGAGAGCAGAGTATTTTTATGATTTTTTTTAACAAAAGATCAAAAGGTTAATCAATAAAAACATTTTTTCATATTTACAAAGGGTGCCAATATTAGTGGTAGGCACTGTATGCATCTCCCATTTGAGATCAATTGTAACTGTAGTTCTCAGACAGTACTCATTGGTGAATTATTAAGGATGAATGGGGAAAGGGAAGTTTGGTTGAGAGGTGGTTCTGGCCAAACGAGGAGGTTTTTGAACCTCTTGGTGGTACTTTGACTCATCACTGTTGGTGATGAGACCAATCACAATAATGTCACGCTACGGAATTTCGCAATTGATCATAAACGCTCGTAAACATTGGTAAATGCTGACAATCAATTGTAAATACTCGTAAACACTGTTGGTGATGAGAAAAATCACAGTAATGTCCTCTTCCAATTTTATCAGCTTCACAGATGCATCACCTGAAACACACAGTCATTTGTGTAAAGCAAATATTAAGGAGTTGATAGAACACAACCTTGTGGTGGGTCAACCGGGGATCATTGGTGTCTGGAGTGTGTTTGTAGCTAGTAATATTTGTGCCGGTACTAGCTAACACGAATACACCTGACATGTTATGTACATCAAACAAATGTCTAGTTCAAACATGAAACTCTATCCATACACTGATTGGCTCCTCGATGCCTGTCCAGCAGCCTATCAGCCAGGGGTGTAACCTGGCCTGGGCATTTGGTGGTGTAGCCCTGAATTTTTTCTTTATCCCTGAATAATTATCCACTTGGAGCGGTTTGACAAGATGGCAGTGTTGTAATTTTAGATCTTCAGTGAACAGAGGTGAGGCCAATCAGACAGGGTTGGAGGAAAATACATGGAAATACATGTGTCTTATTGGCTGATAACTCTCAATTCTGCCAAACACTAACTCACACACTCAGTGTGAGGGCAAAATGGATAAACGGCAATTTTTAAAGTTGTATTTTATATATTAACCAGTAAAGGTGTTGAAACTGAAACACTAACCTCCTCTCATGCCGAACAGGAAAACAAGGACTATATGAGTTCCAGTTTATGTGAACTTGATATGAGTAGAGCATAAGGAAAGATAATGTAGGCTACTTTGCATGGCACTGTAGCAGCTAAACCCATAGCTTAGTTGTGCCTCCCCTTGGCTAGCGACACCAAACTAGCCTAGTTACAAAAGTTTGATATTTTATCGGTCTGGTAGTCCTACAAACAGTGACAACACCCGAGGCAGGTTTTATGATGAATGCTAATTTTTCTGATCATGTCATACATTGACAACTAATTTACCTCAGCTTCCATAAAACAAAACTTAGGCTACCAGCTGAGCTGGAAAAATGCATGTAGAAGAATCTTGTCTCAGCTCCGGATGGTTAACAGTCCAGCTAACTCTGCTATTAGCGACACCTCTCCATCTACATACCTCTTTATTATCCTTACTAACTCACCAGCTACTACCTGTAAACGTCACAAAAATGTTCATCCTAGTCCAGTAAGATGCTGACAATTAATTATAAATGCTTGTAAACACTGACAAATGCTGGTAAACTCTGACAAACGCGGGTAACATCATCAAATGCCAATTAAACACTGACAAATGCTGGTAAATGCTGTACAAACTGGTAAATGTTGATCATTGGTGGTAAATGCCATTAAATACGATAATGGCCAATAAACACTGATAATGAGAAATAAAAGCTAATAATCACTGGTAAATGCCTATAGCAGCTGGTATACAGTCATAATGGCTGGTAAATGCCGATAATGGCCGATAAATGCTGACAAAGGTTGGTAAATGTTGTTAAACGCTAATTATGGCTGTTAAACACTGATAATAGCTGACAAATGCTGAAATACTCTGATAATGGCTGATTAAAAACAGAAGAAAACACTGGTAAATGCGATAAATGTTGATGGCTGAACACTATATATGCCAATACATGCTAATAAACCCCAGTAAACAACCATAAAT
Source organism: Ameiurus melas (assembly GCA_012411365.1). NCBI lineage: Eukaryota > Metazoa > Chordata > Actinopteri > Siluriformes > Ictaluridae > Ameiurus > Ameiurus melas. The sequence goes on along the minus strand of CM022764.1, from coordinate 27,886,464 downwards.
GCTATAAATGTTGGTAAACACCGGTATCTGCTGATAAAGGCCAATAAACAACGGTAAATTCTAATAATAGCTGAGAATGGCTGTTAATGGCTCCTAATGCTGCTAAAAGCTGGTAACAACTGATTAAGACTGATGATCAGCAAACACGTTCACAATATTATGCAATATGAACATTTTATTCATTTATTACACTTTGTTGCTCACCCTCTACTGTGAACTGTGCAATATTCCATGGACAGCCTCAGGCTGACCTAACCTTCAACCTCTATTATGAGGGGGTTGACAGGGCAGCCTCCACCGATCCACTTCAGGTTTTGGCCAACATGGGGGCGGTGTCTCCGAGATGCATGACTGAGGGCTGCGGGAAAGAGACTCAGCTCCAATGTCCCACAAGCAAGAAGCTGGGTCTCCAGGAAGCATTTTTCTGCTATAAAGAATGCTTCAAGAGCAGCTTTCATCAGCACAAGTGTCTACACAGAAAAGCCCCTATGGAACTATATCCAGAAGTCAATGTAGCAACCTCAGAACCAGAGATCAAACCTGAGACCCATGAGGAGGTCTCACCCGCCGAGCTCCAGCCAGAGGTCCAAATAGCAACCTCAGAGCTCCAGCTGGAGACCCACCAAGAGGTCTCCGCACCTGAGCTCCAGCCAGAGGTCAACATGTCAACCTCAGAACCCAAGCTCAAACCTGAGACCCATGAGGTGGTCTCACCTGCTCATCTTCAGCCAGAGGACAACTTGGCGACCTCAGAGCCCCAGCCTGAGACCTATGAGGAGGTCTCAGTTTTGGAGCTCCACTCTAGAAGTTCACGTGCGCACTCTGAGTGCCAACCTGAGACCCACAAGGGGGTCTCAGCTCCAGAGGTCCACTGTAATGCCCAGTTATTGTCCCAGGTGTGTGAAAGGACAGTCAAGCTCTGCTCACACCCTTTTTCTTCTGCCTGACCAACCAAGTGTTTGTTGAGATGGGATCAATCAAGCTCTGCTCATGTCCAAGTCTGCTGATCTGACCAACCAAGTTATGCTCATGCCGGAGTCAGTAAATACTTTTGATCAATTTCTGCCCCCCCCCAAGTTTGCTGAAACAGACAACCAAGCTCTGCTCACGTCTACGCTTTACCTGACCAACCTTAACCAAATTACTGCTCAACGCCAGAGTCAGTACATACGTTTAACCAAAGTTCTGCTCACACCGAAGTTTGCCAAAATGGACAATCAAGTTTTGCTCATGTCCAAGTCTGCTGACATGATCAACCAAGTTATGCCCACACCCAAAATCCGCTGAGCACAACCGCGTACCAAGCCGCCGGCTCTTCAGCGGCGGGCCCCGCAGAATGTCACTCTGTACTCTGTTTTCTTGTTCGTGTCGGAGTCGACTCTGCTTTCATGCTCTGGTGTTCGCTCTGCTTTAATGCTCACGCAGATGTCCCTCTGCCCGCTCCGCGAGCTTTCCGGGATGTTACTGCAATTTCCTGTACGCGGGACGTCGCTCCGCTTTCCTGTTCCGCCAAAGACGTCACTCTGCTTTTCTGTTCTGCGGAGAACGTCACTCTGCTTTCCTGTTCAGCCGAGGATGTCGCTCCACTTTCCTGTTCTGCTGAGTATGTCGCTCTGCTTTCCTGTTCCGCCAAGGATGTCACTCTGCTTTCCTGCTCTGCCGCGAACGTTGCTCTGCATTTTTGTTGCGCTAAGAACGCCGTGCAGTCTCCTGGTTCTGCTTGGGACATTTTGTCCAGGGGCCCGGGACCGACAGTAGAGATGGATCTTGCTTTTTATATATATATATATATATACATGGGAATTTTTTTTTTTTTCAAGTTTAATTGTTATTGAACATTTCTGCTGAACACTTCTGATGAACATTTCTTCAGAACATTTCTACATTTCTACTGAACATTTCTAATGACCATTTCTGCTAAACATTTCTGCATTTCTGCTGAACATTTCTAATTAACATTTCTGCTAAACGTTATTGCTAAACATTTCTAATGACCACTTCTTCTAAACAATTCAGCTGAACATTTCTGCTAAACATTTCTGCTAAACATTTCTAACAAACATTTCTAATGAAAGAGATGGATCTTTCGTGGTTCTCTGGGAGGAGCCGGGGTTAGGGGAAAACGCGCATGATTATTTGTTTATATATACCGCACGCCTCCTAGAACATATTATAGTATGTTATAGTATAGACTAGATTAGATACGATAAGATAGAAAGATAGAATCCTTCGTTAGAGAAAGTCTTTGTCCATGTTATGTGCCTTGTTAGATTTAGTTTAATTCAATTCAATTCAATTTTATTTGTATAGCGCTTTTTACAATTGACATTGTCTCAAAGCAGCTTTACAGAAATATTAACACGGTATACAAATATTAAATGTGTGAATTTATCCCAGGTTTAATTTAATTAAATCTTAGATTAGTCTGTTTAGTTCACACTGGTTTCTCCGCTCCCAGTTAGTAGTCCTAGTGTATGTTTCTTGTTTTGTATTGTATTAACGCTGTTTTCTGTTACCATGACATTGATTCCTGCCTTGCCCAGTTTTATGCCTCTTTGCTGACCTTTTGCATGTTTTGGATTACGTTTTTGGATCACGATTTTGATTATTCTGCCTGTGTCTCTCTTCAATAAAACTGTCAAACTGCATTTGCATCCCTCCCTATCCTCATTATGTCTTGAGACGTGACAATTATTATTACTCTTATTTTTATTTTTCTATTCCTATTATATTTGAAAGACATTGCATTTGCCATGGGGAATTTTAAGCACACAATGCAAATATAAAGCCTTTCATGGAGTAGAAACTATTGAGCTGCACACTGGTTGTTGGACTTTTTTTTTGAACACCTGTGTCCTGGCAGTGAGGCTATATCACTCCTACTTTTCATCTCTACATACAGATAATGAGCCTATTTTACACCATCTGCTCACCATTGTCTATTATCTTATTTGATAAAAACTGGCAGTGCTGTCCCTTTTCCCTGTGGTGGCTGGCAGTCCTTCCCCTGCCCGGGCAGTCCACTCCATCCCACTCCTCCAGATCATTGCCCTCCTGACTGGCTCACCAAATTTGTTGCGGGGAGTTTTTCCCGTCTCCCACATAGGTTCAAGGATAAGGAAACCAAATTTCTTAGAATCAGAAGAACTTTTTACAAAGTTAAGCCCAAGCAATAAAGGAGGTCAGTCTTCAGTGAACACTGAAGAGTTGGCATGACATATTTGCTCCCTCTTTTTGGTGAATTCAGATTTGTCCTACTCACTCTAACTCTCTTTACCACCACTAGATGTCTCAGCATCCCATTTACCATTCGTTATCTATAGCATGCAAGGTCCCTGAGACAGCACCAGGTCAGCCTGACCTCCTTATCAACATTTTACACACAAACCTCCTACACACGTACTGTGAGTTCTGCCTGTTAATCTATCAAGGTTTTAACTTTTTCTCGTCTTAAGTAGTTCTTTGTGTAATTTGGTAAAAACTACTTTTATTAGACAGACGGACTGGAGCCTGCCCAGGTGATTTAATATGTTTGTTCTACTCTTCTTCTGATAGTGATGTACATGCTCTGCTCTACGTCCTAGGAATTAAGGCCATATGATAATAATGAACTTTTTTTCATGTCAAGTTGCCCTTCACAGACAGAACACAATTCAGAGTCACTTCTCTGAGGTATATAAAGACCAGTATTATGACATTAATTATATGCATTACAAAAGAGGTAACAAGAAAATATCAAATGTATTTTCTGATTATTTCCCACAAAAGCTAAAGGCCTGTAAACAACGGAAAACGCTGATAAATGCCAATAACAGCCGATAATGGCTGATAACCTCCAGTGAACGCTGATAAATGCCGGTAAATGTTGATACAGTATATAAGCACAAAAAACACCAAATTAAACTACATTCATAAATTAGTAATATATATTCGTGTGTGTGTGTGTGTGTGTGTGTGTATTGGGTACTTTTCTGTTTTGGACAAACAGTTGTGTTTTAGTTTAAACAATTTAAGTCTGAATTTATATTTGTAACACTCAGTTTGTGGATTTTATTTTAAATAAACAAAAAATGGTACTGAAAGTTTGCCCCGCCCCCATCCGATTAATCAAGGAAAATAAATAAATAATAATAATCAACTAATCGATTTGAAAATAATTATTAGTTACAGCCCTAGTAAAGTTTATAAATGCTAATAATGACTGCTAAACACTGTCAAAGTCTACTAAATGTGATAATGGCCATTATATACTGATCATTTCTGATAAACGATGGCAGACGCTCACATAAACATGATACAAATTTCCAATAATCACTAATAAATGCTCACATGGTTTAGCAACGTAGATAATGGCTTATAATTGCTGATAATGACTAAAAATGTGGTTAAATACCAGTAAATACTGTTTAACTGTAAAAAGTCATTACTGAAATGTCTAGTTCAACCCTGAAACTTTATCCGTGTGCTGATTGGCTCCCTCGACACCCGTGCAGCAGCGTATCCAGCCATGCCTCTCCATTTATGTAACCCTTTATTATCTCGACTAACTCACCAGCTATGGCCTCCATATGCTACAAAATTTCGCTTCCTACTCTCCTCCTACCAGCACCACCATCAAGATCTACTAGAGTGGTTCCTCCTTTTGTACCCTTTGCAGCAGCAGCGTGCTTCTCTTCTTTTCTATCAAAAAGACTCACTCACATTAAATGAGTCCAATTACAAAATAGTTTTTTATATAATTTTTTTATTATTATTCAGATCTTTTATGTAAAATATTGCAATGACAAGTTCTATTTTTTTGCTATACATTGAAGACATATGGGCTTGAGATCAAAAGATGAATGAGATGATAGATCTGAATTTCAGTTTTCATTTCCTGATGTTTACCTTCTATATGTGTTAAACAACTTAGAACATGACAACTTTTGTGGCAGACCACCCGATTTTTGGCTGAGAAAAGTAATGTCTTAAATTAAATAACATTTAATATTTGGTAGCATATCCCTTGCTTGCAATAACTGCATCAAGCCGGTGACCCACTGACATCAGCAAACTGTTGCATTTTCTTTTGTGATGTTTTTCTAGGCTTTTATTACAGCTTCTTTCAGTTGTTGTTTGTCTCCCTTCAGTCTCCTCTTCAGGAGGTGAGATGCTGATCAATTCAATTCAATTCAGTTTTATTTGTATAGCGCTTTTTACAATACACATTGTCTCAAAGCAGTTTTACAGAAATATTAACACGGTATACAGATATTAAAGGTGTGAATTTATCCCAACTGAGCAAGCCACTGAGTAGTGACGGTGACAAGGAAACACTCCCTAAGATGTTTTAAGAGGAAGAAACCTTGAGAGGAACCCGACTCAGAAGGGAACCCATCCTCATCTGGGTAACAACAGATAGTGTGAAATAGGACAATATTGACTTATAAGAAGTCTGTATGGCCTTAGGATTCCCAGCAGTCTGGAATTGGAGAAGATTTGAGCTCCATCCAGAGGCAGAAAGGATCTGGATCTCTAGTATCTCCATAAATTCGTGTGGGGCTCGGCAAAAGGAGAGAGGGAGAAAAAAGATTATCAGGACTGCGAAGTAGTAAAATAGAATCTAGTCAGGGTAGGCTGAGTTAAGCAGTAAACAAATACGTTTTAAGCCTAGACTTAAACACTGAGACTGTGTCTGAGTCCCGGACACTAATAGGAAGACTGTTCCATAACTGTGGGGCTCTATAAGTGAAAGCTCTTACCCCTGCTGTAGCCTTCACTATTCGAGGTACCGTCAAATAGCCTGCATCTTTTGATCTAAGTAGGCGTGGAGGATCATAGAAAATCAAAAGGTCGCTTAGATATTGTGGCGCGAGACCGTTTAGTACTTTATAGGTTAATAAAAGTATGCAGTGTGGATAAGATCGGGGTGATGTGGTCGTATCTTCTAGTTCTAGTTAGGACTCTAGCAGCTGCATTCTGGACTAACTGGAGTTTATTTATATTCCTACTGGAACATCCAGACAGTAAGGCATTACAGTAATCTAATCTAGAGGTGACGGATGCATGAACCAGTATTTCCGCATCATGTAGTGATAATATGTTTCTTATCTTAGAAATATTTCTGAGATGAAAGAAAGCTATCCTAGTAGTATTATCTACATGAGCATCAAATGATAGACTAGAGTCTGTGATGACACGAGAAGTAGTCGGACGCAAATGCAGATCAAGACTCTTTATTGAAAGCAATCGCAAACTTAAAGCATACGGAGCATATATAGCAGAACCGTGCTAACCTAAATGCAGGTGCTATTAACCTGATCGTACCCAGGGGTAAAACTGAGACATAAATGTATTAATTAAATAAATAAGTCAGACTGAATATTAGTATTATCCAATACGAGGTCAGGGTGCTGTCAGGACATCAGCCTATAGGAGTGAGAGTTGCTACATTCCAGCCAATAGGATGGCCGAGCCCGCCTCTCAGCTAAGCGAGGAGATAGGAAGAGATTCAGTAGTAACTAAGGCATCGTGGCGGCATGTTGATTCTGCTGTTACGGGTGTAAATTGCCAACAGTGTAAAGTGCCACGAGAGAGTCTAAGTTGGAAGGCATGCTAGAGTAAAGTGCCATTCTCTTGCACTGGTCAGGTTTTTAATGTTGAGTTCAGATGTTGATTGACCGGGATATGGTGGAGTCCGACCCGTCGGCGAAGATTCTGGATAACCTCAGAGAAATTGTTCCAGTAATGGATGGCGAGCCAACCCCACTTGATCTCGAACCTGATTGCAGCTAGGAGCACGTCCCGGAACTCTGATTAGTTTTTCCTTTGGCCCAAGGGATCAGGTAGAACTGTGTGCACATTGACACTTGTTTCCTTTGGAGGAGATCACTCAGACTGCACTGACTACGGTACTCTGTAAACCGTGGGACTGTGGACTCTGTCTCACACCCAGGACCGAGTTTAGTCAAATTAGTTGTTCAGGGTGATCTGATTTGAGTATCACATTGTTGAAGGAAGTTGTGTTAACTTAATAATTGTTTAGTGTACAAACACTGTGTTCTTCTGATAACTGTTTAGGATATAAGTTTGGTATTCTAAAATTGTATTTATTTCATTAATTTTATTTCCTTACTGTTGTATTTTTTTCCTATTGGGTATTTTATACAATATACAAAGTTAACTTAAATTGTGTATCTGGTGTATTATTTCACTGTCGTCATCCAACTCGTGGCTCCAGCGAGTGAACCTATAGTCTTTTGATCTGGCCCAATTCCGACCATCTAGGTATCTTACTTACTCATAAGTCATCACACGCTGTAATACCCCATTACGCGACCCGCCCTTGACGAGCGGGTTACAGAGTTAATTGTGGCGAGCCAGCAGCCAGGAGCCAGTCAGATGTTGGATTACGACTGTGGAACGCCATACGTTGTGTCCTTTGATAGTTTTCCACGTAACCTTCTACTGTTGCTGCATTATGGAGATAGTGGATAGGTTAGGGGTTAAGGTGCCCAATGCGGTAATAGTGAGTGGGTTAGCTGGGTTAGATAAAGATGAGTCTATCGTTAACGATCTAAAACAGTAGACGATAACACCTCTGAATTTCATAAGAGCCTCATAGTAGAGTACACCTCGGGGATAGCCCTACAAACTCTAGGACCTCGGTGCCCGTATATTCATACACTATCCTTGAACGGAAGTGCTTAGAGAGTTATGTCAAAGATAGAGGTCTCCTCGATGCTATGGAGCCAAGCACACTCTTCGACACTCTCCGGCTCGAAGCTTCCAATTCGACAGAGAAACCCTTCGCGATGTTGACTCCTTGCAATCCGCAGGCGAAGGTTCTATCCCTACCCGAGCTACTTTACTTGACACAGATCCCAAGTTGCCGCTTCTCAGCTTAATGCCAGAGAAGCCACAGACATTACGGCCCTGTGATCTCAATCCACCAGAGGTGCGGAGGGTTGTAGTAGAACACGTTGTTAGGAGCGAAGACAAGGGCAAGCATGCTCATGCCGCTATAAGACTAAGATCGTTTTCTGGGAAGACATCCAGATCGTACAGCGAAACTGACTTTGATACTTGGCGTTCTCATGTGGACTTGCTTATGCAAGACGATTCAATCTCTGATCTTGATAAGACAAGGAAAATACTAGAAAGTCTTCTTGCTCCAGCATCTGATCTTATTATTCATCTTGATCCTGCCTCTCCACCTACAGATTACTTGGTATTGCTGGATTCTGCTTTCAGAACTATGGCTGATGGAGAGGAACTGTTTGTCCGTTTCATGAATACTTTACAGGATCATGGGGAGAAGCCTTCTGCTTATCTGCAGCGCTTCAGGTGGCTTTGAACCTCACTGTCGCGGAGAGGGGATTGCCAAAGGGTGAGGTGGACCGACATCTCCTTGAACAATTCTCCCGGGGTTGTTGGGACGAGGGTCTGCTCACTGATCTCCAGCTAGAGCGCAAGAAACTCAACCCTCCATCGTTTGCAGAGCTGCTGATGCTGCTATGGGCCGCAGAGGAACGACAAGAAACTAAATCCAACAGGATGCGGCTTCATCTGAGTGTCACTAGGCAAAAGACTGTCGCCCAAGCACACTCTGTGCGTGAAGTCTGCAAACTCCGTACCAGCCAGGATTCCAGAGACATGAGTGTATTGTGAAAGCAAGTAGCTGACTTAAAGGATCAGATAACCATGCTAGCAGGCACTAGACAACCTGTTCTCAAAAGGGACTTACAGAGAAAGCCCGAAATTAAAAAACCTGACCAGGCAAACACAGTGATTACCACACCAACCACAGGTGACAATCTCACCCAGAAGCCAAAGCCTTGGTATTGTTTCCGATGCGGGGAGAATGCTCATTTGGCGGCCACGTGTGGGTCCGACCCTAATCCTGATCTGGTAGCTGCAAAAAGGTGGGAAAGGCAAAACAGTGGCATAGTGCATTTAAACTGAAATCAGTTCCCGTCGAGGGGCTGCCAGGAACTGTAGCGAGTTGTAAATGTCCCACTAAACCGAAGTTTAAGTTAACGGCCAAGAGACGAACTTTACTAAAGTCTCATAGGAAAGTGAATTCCTTTAGATTACCAAGGGGATTAGTAGGTGCAAAGAGTACCGCTCAGATCAAAATAGGAGAGGAGAATGTCCATTGTTTATTAGATACAGGCTCCCAAGTCACTACAATACCCAAATCATTTTACCAGAGTCATTTGATGAAGCATGAGATTAAACCACTCTTCGAGCTGCTAGAGCTCGAAGGCGCAAATGGGCAATCCGTGCCTTACCTTGGGTATATTGAGCTCAGTGTCACTTTTCCTAGGGAGTTCCTGGGGGTGGAAGCTGAAGTGCCAACCCTTGCTCTAGTAATCCCAGATAGGAGTACAGTTTCACAGCCCCTGATGTTAATTGGGACTAACACCCTGGATGTATTGTATGAAACCTATGCTGGAATCGCTGCTGAGGTGCAGCCATCGACATCACATGGGTACAAAGCAGTACTGAAAGTTCTTGAAACTAAGGCATCATCAAGATTGTTATGGTAGAAATGGATGGGTTATCATGCATGAAAAGAATTCCCACCTTGTTCCAGCTGGTCAGACGGTGGTGGTGGATGGTTCTATTTCTGCACCTGGACTGCTGTCAGAGAAAACTGTGGTGCTTGAACATCCGTGCATATCATCTTTACCGAGCGGATTACTTGTGAAGACTTGTCTCATTGACGTACCGCCCTAAAGCTTTCCATAAAATTCCAGTAGTACTTACCAATGAAACCGATCACGATGTCACAATTCCTCAGAAATACCTTCCAGAAAGTTCTTTCACAACAACAGAGTGTGAATACCCAGAAACCCAGCACTAGTTCTAAGTGTACCTTGAACTTCAATTTTGACGGTTCTCCAATTGATGCGGCGTGGAAGGAAAGAATTGTGCAACAGTTAAATAGCATGCCAGAGGTCTTTGCACAGAATGACCTTGACTTCGGGAGAACTGATAAAGTGAAACACCAGATTAAACTTTCCGACGAGACACCATTCAAACACAGAGCTGGACCTATCCATCCGAATGACCTGGAAGCTGTCCGTAAGCACCTGCTAGAGCTGCAACAAGCAGGAGTCATTCGTGAGTCTTCTTCACCTTTTTCTTCACCTATTGTGGTAGTGAGGAAGAGGAATGGGGATGTTCATCTCTGCATTGATTACAGGAAACTTAACCTCCAGACTATTAAGGATGCTTATGCGCTCCCAAATCTGGAAGAGACATTTTCCACTTTGAATGGATCTAAATGGTTTTCAGTCCTTGATTTAAAATCCGGATATTACCAAATTGAGGTGGACGAATCAGATAAAACCAAGACCGCTTTCGTTTGCCCCATGGGTTTTTGGGAGTTTAACCGTATGCCACAGGGTATTACAAATGCTCTGAGCACTTTCCAGCGGCTTATGGAAAGTGCATGGGGGACATGAATCTTAAAGAGGTCATTGTGTTCCTTGACGATATTATCGTGTTCTCCAAGACACTTGAAGAGCATGAAGCTAGGCTACTGAAGGTCTTGAATCGTTTGAAAGAGTACGGGCTGAAACTTTCACCCGAGAAATGTGTATTTTTCCAAACTTCAGTGAAGTACTTAGGCCATATAATGTCGAAGAATGGAGTAGAGACAGACCCTGGCAAAGTGGAAGATCTAAAAACTTGGCCAGTACCTTGTGACCTGAAATCATTGAGGATTTTCCTTGGTACGTCTGGATACTATAGACATTTTATCAAAGACTATTCTAGCATTGTGAAACCTCTTACGGATCTTACCGAGGGTATCCGCCTCTGCGCAAGAGTAATAACTCTAAGACAAAACATCAGAACTACAATGATCCTAAGAAACCCTTCAGTGAGCGTTGGACACCTGCATGTGAGCACGCTTTTAAGATCATCATAGAGAAGCTTACTACTGCTCCCGTACTGGGCTTTGCTGACCCTAAGTTGCCGTACACTCTGCATACTGATGCCAGTACTACCGGGATAGGGGGCGGCTGTATCAGGAACAGCAAGGTCAAAATGCAGTACTTGCTTTTGCTAGTAGAGGGTTATCTAGGGTGAGTCACGGGACCCAGCCCACAAACTAGAGTTCCTGGCCTTGAAGTGGGGCGTGACTGAGAAATTCAGTGACTACTTGTACAGGGCTCAGTTCACTGTCATCACTGACAGTAACCCCTTGACATACATCCTGACCACAGCAAAAATGGATGCTGTGAGTTACCGGTGGCTGGCGGCCCTATCCACTTTCAACTTCCGACTTCAGTATCGAGCAGGGAAGTTAAACTCTGATGCGGATGGTCTTTCTAGACGACCACATGGAGGGCTGAGCACAGATACCATATCCCAGAAGGAGCAAGATCGTATCCGGCAATTTGCACAAACTCACTTGGGTGAGTCATTACCCTGCCTTGACCCAGATGTCGTGAGTGCCATCTGTGAGAAACATCTAGTTCGGTAAACCAGCAGTACTGAGCTCAGATAGCGAGGATGTTTTGACACTGGTGCAGTCATTAGCAATGTCTGCAAAAGCTTTACCATCTGCGTTTGTGGATGACGATCAGGGTGGTGGTTTACCGATAGTTCCCTTCATGTCCCGCGACGAAATTAGAGATCAACAGCGCTTAGACCCTGGTATAAGAGGAGTAATAGCTCAGCTCGAAACTGGTGAGAGGTTACCTTCCACTGTCCCAAACAGAGATTCCTGACATCCATTTACTACTCAGAGAGTTGAGTCACCTAGAACTACATGATCTAATTCTCTACAGAACCCGGTCGAAGGTGCCCAAAAGACTTTCCAACTTGTTCTTCCGGGATGGCTAGGCCTGTCGTTTTCAAAGTCTGCATGATGACATGGGTCATCTTGGTATTGAGCATACTCTTGATCTTATCAGAACTCGGTTTTATTGGCCGAGAATGGCTGCAGATGTGGAGAGACTTGTGATAGGTGTGTTAGGAGAAAAACAGCTCCGGAGCGAGCAGCTCTGTTGGTGAATATTAACACTACCAGACCGCTTGAACTTGTGTGCATGGACTACTTGTCCATCGAACCAAATAAAAGTAACACCAAAGATGTGCTTGTCTTGACCGATCATTTCACTAAGTATGCTATTGCTGTGCCAACATCAAACCAGAAAGCCCAAACTGTTGCAAAGTGTCTATGGGACAACTTCTTAGTGCATTATGGTATTCCAGAACGATTGCAAAGTGACCAAGGGCCTGACTTCAAATCACATGTCATCAAAGAGTTGTGTAAGATGATGGGTATACGCAAAGTTCGTACCACACCTTACCATCCCAGCGGTAACCCGGTAGAATGTTTTAACCGAACCCTTCTGAGCATGCTCGGGACGTTAACCGCAGAAGACAAGACACAGTTGCATAAATTTGTCAAACCCTTGGTGCATGTGTATAACTGCACGAGGAATGATGTAACAGGGTTCTCACCCTATGAGCTAATGTTTGGCCGTCAACCGAGACTACCTGTCGACTTGGCGTTTGGCTTACCGTTGAAAGGGAGTGACAGCAAGACGCACTCGAAGTATGTTCAGAAACTGAAGTCACACCTGGAAGATAGCTATCGAATAGCGTCCCAAAATGCTAGGAAGATAGCGGATAGGAACAAAGCTAGGTTCGACAGGCGTGTTACTCCTTCTATACTTGAGGTTGGGGACCGAGTGTTAGTTAGAGCAGTTCGCGACAGATATCCATGTAGTTGTGAAGCAAGCTGGGGATCTCCCTGTGTACACTATTCGGCCAGAAACTAAGGAAGGACCCCTGAGAACAGTCCATCGTGACCTTCTGCTACCGTGTGGTTTTCTTCCGGTCTCTGCAAAGGCGGACCGGCGGGTGCAGTCAACACCACGTAAACCCAGAACCAGGCAGTCTGTAGATCCGGATCCTGAGGAGGATATTTTTGCCTATTCTGATGCAGAGAATGATAACTCAGTTAGTTGGTCCCCAGGCCCATCTATAAGAGAAACATTCACAGTAACTAAGCTGTATGAAGTTCCCAGCCATAGGCATGACAATACCTATCACCCACAGGTCGATGAGTTAGCGGGTGAAGTAGACATGCCGGTTGCCCAACCAGTGAGTGATATTGATTTACCAGCAGATACTACCGACCTGCATGAAAGTTCACCAGTTGGAGATAGCCCGTTAGAGCTTACTCTAGTGAATGACAAGAGTCACAATTCTGATGCTCCGGTGAGCGGAGCAGATGAATTGCCAGAATTGGACCTTATCTCAGGGTCTGGAGATGATTTACTTGTGGCTGAGAGTGAGCTTGTAGTGGAAAAGGAGGCCGGGCATGTGTCAGACCATTGCAATGATGCTAGAGAAGCAGAGCAGGTTGAACCTGACGGAGTAGATGTTCCCCGGCAATCAGAAAGACACAGAGTTCCCCCTGAGAGACTACAGTACACTCGGCCGGGAGGGCCTTTGTTAGCTATTGTGCAGTCTCTGTTCCAGGGCTTGAGTTTAGCTTTCACTGATGCGTTACAAGAGACTAGCCTTCCTGAACCCTACTTGGAACCCCTTCATTCTTCCAAAGTTGTTTTTAAGCAGCCGCACCCATACACGGGGACGTGCATGGAGTCAAGGGGGGAGGGTGTAACCCAGGGGTAAAACTGAGACATAAATGTATTAATTAAATAAATAAGTCAGACTGAATATTAGTATTATCCAATATGAGGTCAGGGTGCTATCAGGACATCAGCCTATAGGAGTGAGAGTTGCTACATTCCAGCCAATGGGATGGCCGAGCCCGCCTCTCAGCTAGCGAGGGAGATTGGAAGAGATTCAGTAATTGTAGCGGCACGGTTGATTCTGCTGTTACGGTGTAAATTGCCAACAGTGTAAAGTGCCACGAGAGAGTCTAAATTGGAAGGCATTCTAGAGTAAAGTGCCATTCTCTTGCACTGGTCAGGTTTTAATGTTGAGTTCAGATGTTGATTGACCGTGGATATGGTGGAGTCTGACCCGTCGGCGAAGATTCTGAATAACCTCAGAGAAATTGTTCCAGTAATGGATGGTGAGCCAACCCCACTTGATCTCGAACCTGATTGCAGCTAGGAGCACGTCCGAGAACTCTGATTAGTTTTTCCTTTGGCCCAAGGGATCAGGTAGAACTGTGTGCACATTGACACTTGTTTCCTTTGGAGGAGATCACTCAGACTGCACTGACTCGGTACTCTGTAAACCGTGGGACTGTGGACTCTGTCTCACCACGACCCAAGTTTAGTCAAGTTAGTTGTTCAGGGTGATCTGATTTGAGTATCACATTGTTGAAGGAAGTTGTGTTAACTTAATAATTGTTTAGTGTACAAACACTGTTCTTCTGATAATTGTTTAGGATATAAGTTTGGTATTCTAAAATTGTATTTATTTCATTTATTTTATTTCCTTACTGTTGTATTTTTTTCCTATTGGGTATTTTATACAATATACAAAGTTAACTTAAATTGTGTATCTGTTGTATTATTTCACTGTCGTCATCCAACTCGTGGCTCCAGTGAGTGAACCTACAGTCTTTTGATCTGGCCCAATTCCGACCATCTGGGTATCTTACTTACTCATAAGTCATCACACACTGTAATACCCCACGACCCGAACTCGACGAGCGGGTTACACTTAGCAACCAGAGGAACTTCCAAGCATCGTGACATCTATACAACTAAACATACAAACATAATAACCCGTGCCGGGCTCTCAAACCCCGGCATCTAAATAGCTTATGTCATTAAGCATAACACAAAACACCTGTCCTCTTGGATGAAGCGCCACAGCGGCTTCCCGCGGCCGTGGCGTGACATGACAGTCCTCGCAGTTGTAGCGCCACAGCCGCTTCCAGCGGCCGTGACGTAACAGAGTCAATAATCACTCCGAGGTCTTTAACTGCTGTACATGATGAAACAGAAAGTCCATCCAGAGTAACCATGTGATCAGAATGATTACTTCTAGCTACACGTGGGCCTAATAAAAGTATTTCTGTTTTATCAGAATTAAGTAGGAGGAAGTTAGTTAACATCCAACATCTACTGTCTTCTACACAATCCTCAACTTCACTAAGTTTCTGTCTGTCCTCTGGCTTCGCTGAAAAATACAGCTGTGTATCATCAGCGTAACAGTGGAAGATAATTCCATGTTTACGAATAATTTGTCCTAGGGGTAGCATATATAAAGTAAAAAGCAGTTGGCCTAAAACAGAACCCTGTGGAACTCCAAAAGTAACTTCAGTTCGCATGGAGAAATCACCATTTACATCTACGAACTGATACCAATCAGTCAGATAAGACCTGAGCCAGGAAAGGACTGTTCCCTTAATACCAACAACATTTTCTAATCTATCAAGGAGAATAGTGTGATCTATAGAATCAAAAGCTGTCCTAAGGTCGAGTAACACAAGCAGCGAGACACAACCCTGATCAGAGGTCAGTAGTAGGTCATTTACTACTTTAACTAACACTGTCCCTGTGCTATGATGATGTCTAAATCCTGACTGATACATTTCTTGAATGTTGTTCCTATCTAAGTACGAGCATAACTGCTTTGCTAGAACCTTTTCTAAAATCTTAGAGATGAAGGGGAGATTTGATATAGGTCTATAGCTGGACAATTGAGAGGACAAATGAACGTTAGTTGGTAAGGTCTGGTGATTGACTTGTCCAGTCTAAAAACCTTCCACTTTCCCCCTGATGAAGTCCTGTGTTGAGGTGGCAGTGTGTTTTGGATCGTTGTCTTGCTGCATGATGAAGTTCCTCATCATTAATTTGGACGCATTTCTCTGTAAATTGTCAGACAGAATGTTTCTGTAGACTTCTGAATTCATTCTGCTGCTACCATCATGAGTTCCATCATCAATAAAGATTAGTGAGAAAGTTGCATAAGCAGCCATGCAAGCCCAAGCCATGACACTACCTCCACCATGTTTCACGGATGAGCTCGTATGTTTTGGATCATGAGCAGATCCTTTCTTTCTCCACACTTTGGCCTTTCCATCACTTTGGTAGAGGTTCATCTTGGTTCTAGAACTTTTGTGGATCATGTCTGTATTTCTTTGTGAATTCTAATCTAGCTTTTGATTCTTATTGCAGATGAGTGGTTTGCATCTTGTGGTATGGCCTCAATTTTTGCTCTCAAAGTCTTCTTCACATAGTGGATTGTGATATCTTCACCCCTGGCCTTTGAAGGCTACTGGTGATGTCACTAACTGTTGTTTTTGAGTTTTTCTTCACAGCTCTCACAACATTTCTGTCATCAGCTGCTGTTTTCCTTAGTTGACCTGTTCCATGTCTGGTTTTTAGTACATGTGAACTGTAAGTTGAGGAGAAGGAAGGTGGAGGCAGGCTTGAGTCAACTCAACTGTTTATTTATTATTTTCCTGCTTTTCAGCATCTTTATTCTTTCCTTGTTAACACATGCATGCACACACACATAAACACATCATGCTGGTGGATCTCTCTCTCTCTCTCTCTCTCTCTCTCTCTCTCTCAAGGCATGTGTGTCTCTCCCTCTTATCCTTACCTTGTTTCACTGCTATAGAGAACATTCCTTACCACTCACTTTCTCCGGCTCCACCCCCATTCCCAAACCGGTGCTCGTCCACGCCCCACCTCCAAATTACACTAGTGGTTTCTTTCTTTTTCAGGACATTTCTAATTGTTGTATTGGTTATACGCAATGCTTGTGGAATGGCTCTGATAGATTTTCCCTCTTTTCTCAGCTTCAAAATGTTGTGTTTTTCTCACATGGAACCTGTGACCGATCTCTGATCTTCATGTTGGTTTATCCTTTTTAACAAGAAATGCGTTCTTCACAGGTAAAACCCAGGGATCTAACCAAGAGTAAACATTCAGAGCTATTAATTATTTAAATAATCAATTTAACAAGACACACCTGGGCAACAAGAAACAGTCACAGGTTCCAATATATTTGATCACATATAACAAATGGGTGGGTGCAAACAAAAGGTGCCATGTTATAAGCTGTTTAACACATCTAGATGTAAATATCAGAAAAAATTAAAGCTGAAATTCTGTCGTCTCATACATATCTTTTGCTCTTAAACCCAAATGTCTTAAAAGTAGAATTGGCCATGCTGTTCCAATACTTTCAGTGGGGACTGTATGTTCTGACATATTTATTTTGCTTCTCGAGCTTTGTTAATTGCTGAGATGTTGCTTCATTCACAATAATGTTATTTTAACTTTGTATTTTTTGTTTTTAATTATAAGTGGTTGTTCAGCTGGAGTGAATAAAGCGTCTCTTATTCACTTCCACGTCCATGGTGAATCCTTTTATCTGTGCTCCATTGAAGATGGGTTTTTAAAGGTACCTGTGACATGACTGAGCTTGATTACCAAAATATTAATCAGCTCTTCTGTAATTGATAACTCTGGATATGACATGCCAAGTTAAATCAACTTAGGGTTTAATGTTAATGTTTAAAGTTTGGTCAAACAGATTTCAGGAATACGTCCCGATGCACTACATTAACTACAGCTTTTTCCAGGAAAAAATTTATTTGGGGCTGTGCTCCTCTGTAACCCCCAGTGATATACCCTTCTAACACCACTGGTCATATGCATACACTACGTGATCATACAATAAGTGTGAATCACAAGTAGAATTCATACTAGGGTTACAAATATGCTTTCTGGTTCTTTAATACTATATTTATGAATTTCTTTGAGACTATGTTGCTAATACATACAGTATAAACTGTTCATATGGAATCTGTAACTGGAATGTATTCATTCACACTGTTGAACATGTTTGCATGTAAGGAGAGTCTCTGTGTGCCAGTGTCCCACAAAGATTTACTGTTATTATTGCACAATCTTTCCATCAGCCTTTTTTCATACATTAACTTTGGATGCCAGTGCTAATGTAATTACACCTGCTTATATTTATCTGTTCACATGACTGTTCTGTCCCAACTGTGTCACTGGAAGCAAAATGATTAACTTGATGATATTAAATTTATTTCTAGTTAAGTAAAGTGATAAACTGATTAATGTACCAAAGAGGCTGGGTCTCTTTCTGAGAATTAAAATAGGACTAGTGATCAGGCGCTTACTGGACACTTGACAAAACAGGATGTAGGGGCTTGCAGCTAAACAGGAACTAAAGACACAATAGGAACAGAGAGGTTTCAAGTAAACCAATTTGAAAAGCGTCACTATCTTGTAGGCCACTGTAGCATCTCAGCAAGAAATGGCCAATCTCCTGGATCTTTTTACACTTCAGCTGCTGTTTGGTGAGTTTCTATATGCAAAATACCAGATAGGAGTAAATTATAAATAACTGTCATTAGAGTAACTGGTGTTCTGGACTTTATTGAAGTTATTAGTCTGTTAGTATATCTAGGGATAGAATGCAGTCATATAACAGTTTTAACAGAAATGTATCTGAAAGCAGTTTTTAATGTCAGTGTAACAGTTTAAAACCAAATCTCATGATTTAGAGTAAACTCTGAACTGAAGCTGTCGTTAAATGTGGACTCACTGATACATGAATCTGTTCTCTTAATGTGGTGGTATTCTTACAGGTTTCTGTACACCGTGTCTCCTTCAGATCGCTTCAACTGATCATGTATCTGTCCATCCTGGAGAGAACATCACCCTGCTCTGTAACATCACTAATTATTCTGAGATATCGTGGTATCGACTGAGATCTGAGGAGGTGAAGCTGCTGATATCTGCTGAAAAATCTAAGCTGATGAAAATCTTTTCCATCCGTTATAATGTGAATGAGAGTCACTTTGATATAACAGAAAGCAGCAGTTCAGTCAGTTTAGTGATTATTGGAGTTAGAGAGACAGATCTGGGATTTTATTTCTGTGGAGGTCGAAACGACGCAACACACATTCAGTACGGGAAATTCATCAGACTGAACTTTACAGGTGGGTGCCAATACTTTATATATATATATATATGACTGATGCTGTCTTTATGTATATTTATATATTTGTTTAGTGTAACATCATATAATTTAATTTTCATCAAGGTTTTAGAGTAAAACCTTAAATTTAACAAAAAAATATATAATATTTAGATCATCAGGATCTCTCTCTCTCTCTCTCTCTCTCTCACTTGGTTTATTTATTTTGGAGATTTCCACCTGATGGAAAAGTGTAAATAAATTATAAACTATGGCAACTGTAAATTTCTTGAATTGTTAGTTTAAAAGGTTTATTGAATAGACACTTCTCACTCAAGATGATCTGCTTATATTCAAAGTTTTAAATAGAGTCCATCTGTCCAAGTCGAGATTGTCTGTGATGTATCCGGATGTTGAGGACAAGTGTGATAAATGCCATGGCTCTCCCTGTCATCTTAGCCATATGTTTTTCTTCTGCCCTGAACTCCATGGTTTTTGGTCTGGCTTTTTACCATCATGTCCACTATTATATATTGGGATCCCTCAAGCTTCAATTCCTTTGATTACGATACAAAAGGATGTTATTGCTTTCACATCCCTTATAGCAAGACGTTCCCTACTGTTACATTGGAAGTCTGCTAAATACCCATCTATCTCCCAGTGGATAAAGGCGGATGTTTTTCTGAAACTCGAGAAAATAAGATATACGATGAATGGTTGTACAAATAAGTTTTTTCATAAATGGCATCCCTTTATGCCTACTTTATGGAGTTACAGACACTTCCCACTTAAAGGTTGGTGCCTGTTGTTGAATTTTATAATATCTTTATAACCAGCAACGTTAATGGTGCCATGATGAGCGGGAGGGGTGGGTTGTGGGTTCAATTTTGTTTTCCTTTGTATAAAAGAAAAAATCTGTGAGTATTTACTGCTGTTGCTCATTTTGTATTTTTGGGAAATGGTGGGGAGGACAGAATAGAGAAGGCGATTTAGATGGGCTTAGCAGTATAGCAGAAATGTTCAGCAGAACTGGTTTAGCAAAAATTGTTCTGTAGAAATGTTCATCGAAGTGTTCAGCAGAAATGTTCAATAAAAATGAAACATAAAAAAAAAGATGATCCGCTTATCATTTTTTTCTGCAGATAAATATTTAAATAACAGAATCGAGTTTATTGTCATGTGTATAGAGAGTCAAAGTTTGTGAACCCTTTGGAGTTACCAGGGTTTGTGCACTGATTACTGATATAATGTGATCTGATCTTTATCTAAGTCAGAATTATAGACAAACACAGTTTGACTAAACTAATAACACACATGTAGTAGTAGTTTCCAGGAGTTTATCGAGTATACTGAGTAATAACTCACAGTGCAGGCTGGAAAAAGTAAGTGAACCCCTGCACTAACAACTTCTCCAAAAGCTAATTGGAGTCAGGTGTTTAAATTGAGGAGATGAGATTGGAGGTGTGGGGTGTACAGGTGCTTTACCCTTTAAATAAAGACACAAATTCTAGTTACTGACAAATCTGTTCTTCTTGATGACAGCTGATTAGTGTGAACCATGTCTCCATCCCATCAACGTCCACAGGACCTTAAAAGACACATTATAGAGACACACAAAGCAGGAAAAGGCTGAAAAGCATTTCTCAACACCTGGGTGTTCACCAATCTACAATAAGAGAAGCTGTCAAGTATAAATGGAGGAAATTTAAAACTGTTGCTTCTCTCCCTCAGAACGGGCGTCCTGCAAAAATCCCACCAAGACCACCACGAGCAATCCCAATGGAAGTGAAAAAGAACCCAATGGTAACAGCAAAAGACCTGCAGATTGAGAGCAAATTTAAAATATAGTACATGTGAAAAAACATTGCTTTAATTTAATGATTTAATAAAAATGACTATTACTTAATTAAAATCAGTAACACCTTTTTAAAACTGCTATTATTATTATTATTATTATTATTATTATTATTATTATTATTATTATTATTATTATTATTATTATAAAATACATGTTGAAGTTAAACAGCTGAATCATTGTGTGTAATGCTGAAAGGGAAAATGGATAAATGTTATATGACACAGTGTCAGTGAGTGAATCAGAGTGCTTCATTCTGAATCGTACAGAAGAGGTTTTTCTCTGCACTATACTGATACTGTCACTCTGTGTTTGTGTATTTCAGCTGACCAAAATCATGTGTCTAACTCACCTGATCCTCCAGTTACCCAGCAGTCTACAGGAGCAGCGCTCTGGATTATAATGTCTGTGTGTCTGGTCTCCATCCTAATAAACATCATCTCCATGTGTGTGTTCTGCAAAATCAAAGGTGCAGTTACTCGTAGATTCTTACCTTCTTAATCAAAGCAAATTGGAGTTAATGAATCAGTGACAGAAATGAGGGTGGCATTATAATATACAGGTGTGTGTGTGTGTGTGTGTGTATAGAATCAAGTTTATTATCCTGTGTGTGTGTGTGTGTGTGTGTTTATATGTATATGGCTGTCTGACAATTTTCTTCAACTAAATGAAAAATTCAGAGATGATTATATTTGGTCCACCAAAACACACAGAGAAGATAACCCGTATTCTTGCTCCTTTATATAACTGTGAAAGACAGTGTGAGAAATCTTGGGGTGATAATCGACTCAACACTTAACTTTGATAAACATCAATTCTGTTGTTAAAAGTAGCTTCCATCAGTTTAGGATGATTTCTAAACTACAACCTTTTTTTTAAATTGAAAAAATGTAGAGATAATTCATTCTTCTATTATATCTCGATTGGCATTTTATTACATCTACAGTATGGAAACTCTCTTTATGCAGGACTCAGTGGGAACTGTCCCACCTACAGCTTGTGCAGAATGCTGCATATTACTCCTGTGTTATAATCTCTTCACTGGCTGCCGGTTCAATTCAGGATTGATTTAAAGATTTGATTACTTGTTTTAAAGCAGTATGTCACTTTGCTCCACGTTATATCACAGACCTCCTGAGCCTTTATAGTTCATCAAGGCCTTTGAGGTCTACAGATCAGATGTTGTTGGCTGTACCTCGGTCTAAGCAAAAGTCAAAGACTGTTCAGGAATTCTCTGTACTTGCTCCTAAATTATGGAAAGATCTCCCTCTTTATATTCACTCGGCCCCATCAGTGGAGATTTTTAAATCTCAGCTAAAAACATTTTTATAATTTGGCGTTTGAATTGGGGAAACCCTGAGTACCTGAGATGTCTTCTGATATTGATCACACTCTGTATATGCAGTTTCTGTTGGAGTTTGTAGTGCTGTTGGTGTGTGTGGGTGTGGGTGTGTGTGTGTTTTTTTTTTTACTGTTCTTTGATGTTTGGGTATGTGTGTGTGTGTGTGTGTGTGTGTGTGTGTTTACTGTTCTTTGATGTTCTGGTTGTGAAGCACTTTGTTCAGCTCTGTTGTTTTTAAATGTGCTTTATAAATAAACTGAGTTGAGTGACTCTCAGCCTTCAGAGCTTTGTGATTGGTACTACTAAATTTTTTGTATGTATCGTATTTTTTTAACAAATTAAATTATTTTCCATTTCAGGGAAGTCAGTATTGTCACACAACAGTAACACCACAGACTCCACTGAAAAGGTACCAAAGACATTAATTTATTACAGTTTATTTCATCACTGTTTCTATATCAACAAATTATTATTTAAGTAATAATGGGGCGGCTGTGGTGCAGTTGGTAGAGTGGGTTGTCCACTAATCGTAGGGTTGGCGGTTCGATTCCCGGCCCTGGTGACTCCACATGCCGAAGTGTCCTTGGGCAAGACACTGAACCCCAAGTTGCTCCTAGCACCTTGCATGGCAGCTCTGCTACCGTTGGTGTGTGTGTGAATGGGTGAATGAGACACAGTGTAAAGTGCTTTGGATAAAAGCGCTATATAAGTGCACATTTAGCATTTACCAAAAAATTATAGTAAAAGTGCCTTTCTAAAAAATTTGATTTTTTGTACGTATTGTTTTAAGAAACATAAGAAGCTGTACATTATTATGGGTTAGTGTTTGTCGTGAGTGCTTGTCGTGGTCTGATGTGCAAATGTAGTTCACGCTAGACCGATTTCCCAGGGAAAGGAACACACATGTAGGGTTCAGGAGTGTTTCATCTGCATATTAATCTAATCTGAATTTCTCTGTAAAGGTTCAAATGAAATTAAATTTTATTTTTTTCATGGAATCACCAAGTCACAAAAAAAGCCTCACTTCAAAGGAAGAGACAAAAAGGGGGTGATGCAGGTTACTTTAACATTTCTTTAAAAATTCATTTTAATATATTTTAATTATAGATTTAGCATGCTACTGTAGAAAAAACCTATAATATTATGACACCAAGGAGAGAGTGAACTTCAGCATCAGATACATTATGTACTTGTACAGCTGCATTTTAACTACATTTTAAAAATCATTTAAATAAACTGTAAATAAATATATAGCTAAATTTTAATAAATCATAATCTCTCTCTCTCTCTCTACAGGAAGAACATATTAATTATGCCAGCATCCAGTACAAAAGAAGGTCCAGAGCAGCTGCTAAGAAAAACACAGCATCAGATTCGGACAGTGTGACCTACGCTACAGTCGCCTCACAGCCTCGGAGACACTGACCAGCACAAGGTCTCACAAATTTAATATTATCATATCAATATCAACATCATAAAATGTGTTGTTCCCTCTGGATCTCTTCTTTATTTGTTTAAAATGGGTTATTTAGTTGGCAATGCATTATTTAAAATGAACTGTTTTGGACTAAATATTTGGAATTAATGAATAAACATTATAAGAATCATCTGTATTTTTAATAAATCTGTGTATATATAAGGCCTAAATAAACCCAACCTCATTCACTGATTAAAAAGAGTGACCCTGAGCTTCTGGGATTCTGATGGAGATTAAAACCATGTTGTAACTGGTTACTGATGGATCTGTCTGTTTTAATAACAGGTAAATATTATAAACTCATGGAATACTCCAAAGTTAATTAATGATTGATGTAATGCCCATCTTAATCACTTGATGTTAATGTATATGTAAAAATGAATAAATAATCTGAAATGACTTATAATATAAATCTCTAGTCCATCATTATTGATTCTATAAATTAAGTTCAGATATACACTAGCCCAACTCTATCAAAAAGACCTTTATTAAATGTGTAAGATGTTTATAGAATTGTCCTCAAGGTCAACATGAACTGGTATGAATGTGTAATGTACTACATCTAAACTAAAAGAAATATCACTAAGAGCTACACGTATAAAAGAAGTGTCCTGAAACTGAGAGAAATGTGTCTTTCACCTCATCAGTGTATATCAGTGTAGGGGTAAATGTTATGTGGTATAAAGCTGCTGTTCAATTTAACGTGCTGGATGTAAGTTTTGTGAATTTCACCTTCTCCGATAAAATGTTATTGTAAGAGTTGTGCTGTGTCTGTCTAAAAAAAAAAAAAGTAACACACAATCATAGAGAACTCGGGGCTGCATCCAAACTGACATCACTGGTGTACTGAAATATTATTTAGTACAGTAGTATGTGACTTGGAACACAGTCTAAGTATACAACACTCCGATGTACAATAAAAGTGCCTCTCATTTTTCTGTATGTACCTCGTATGTATAATTCTGTGTGAGCTGTTTTCATATCTTCATGTTCACATGTTCATATAAATCAGTCAGTATTAACAGATTGTACAGATTTAAACTTCAACTCAAACTATACATTTCTTAGAGTCTTAGAATTATAACTCAGGAAATGTTCTAGTCTGAAATCTTATTCTGAAATACAAAAAAAGAACAAAACCTTTCTCTGGTACTGAACAAGGCAATTTTACAAGCTCAGCTATTCTTCTTCTACTTTTGATCTGTGGGTTGTGTTAATAACCACATGGCCTGAACAGGAAATAGCACACAAGTGGGCAAGTGTTCTCAGAATTCTGTAAAATACTTGCAGAAGACTGTCATCATGATAACTGATCTTTATATACCTCAACTGTTTAATACATTTAATGATTTACATGAATTCTGTTACACAGATCAAATAAAGAAGAATTTTTTCAAGCATAAACAGTAAATATTTATTATAGTCATTTCTTCAATCTATTGTCTGAGAGAGAAATTGTAGTGAAGTTATTCTACTTATTCATAGTTGACATTTATTTACAGCGATTCTCACACAGATCCTCCACTGAATTAGGGAAGTCAAAATGCTTCTGTTTTTATGCCTTATGTTGTGGTTTAGCTGAAGCCACAAGTCCATACATCCTGTTCTGATCAAATTTCCAAGAAGCTGCTAACAGCAGTACTCTGATTATTCATAGAAAGCACTTACACACCCAGCCTCATTAGTTATTTCAGCAGTTTGTCACTTTGTATAACTTTATAAAGTTAATTGTTAATTGACCTTTTCCCTTACTCATACATGAGGTGTGATAGAACTGTCATGTGATACAGAGATATTAGTTGATGGGGTGTAAATGATGTGTAATGTGAAAATGATTCTCTGGCAATGGGGTCGATTCTTCATTTACTCTGACAAAGAGATAACAGTCTTGTACAGTGTGTGCTTTTGCCTGAACATTTCTCTCCCATGCAAACACAGTGCGGAAAGAGCGAAGAGGAGGAGCAAAGGAATAATATCAATAAATAAAGATTTAACATGAATCACAAAAAACATAACTGACAAAGAGATACCAGTCTTATACAGTGTGTGCTTTTGCCTCATTTCTGTAAAATAAATTTCAAATTTCATAATTATTCATTATGCCATAATGCAAGGATTTTTATCTAGAACTATAAAACTGGATCTGTACTGACTGCTTGAACATGAACATGCGCATTAGTGGTGCACACTCTTGATCTAGGATCACAAGCAGGTCATGCTCCACAACATGTCCTATGTGCATATATTTCTGCACACTCCTGACCATGCTTATGCAGGAATCACTAGTGGTAAAAAGTGTAATAGTGGGTAAACTGATTATGAGGAGCTTCCATTCCACATATTGTCCATTATATCAGCATATCTGAAAGAGTAATTACTGATTTCACTGCTCACAACAAGATGCATGAACTTGTATTGACCTTGTATTGTATTGTATATGAACTTTGATTGTTTACACTTTTTTAACCTTCGCTGCCTGCCCTGACCGTCTGCCTGTTTAACTACCACGTCTCTGATCTGCCTACAACATTGACCTCTGCCTGCTGTTATGTCTATTTATATTTCTTAATTTAATAAAGATGCACATGGATCTCCACTCCGTTGACCCTTCATTACAAAAGACTTTGCCCAATCCTGATCCGGCGGCCATTGTACATTTATCGACGAGGTCTCAGCTGAAGCAAAAGTGTTAGTAGTGCACCAGCAAACAACTGAAGCCGCTGACATTGCTATCAGAGGAACTAGCTAGGCTATGCAACACCTCCACTTACCCACACCAAGCCCAGCAGTTCCAGCAGCTCTACCATCTTGCCCCGCGGACCGTTCCACTCCTGCTAACACCATAACCGCTAGTCCACGTTTCGCTTTTCTGGAGAAATTTGATGGATCACCAGCCGAATGTAAAGGGGTACCACAATGCTCACTTTGTGAATCAACAACCCACCTTATATCCCACAAATGAAAGCCGCATCTCCTTTGTCTGTTCACTGCTCACCAGAAGGGCCTTGGATTGGGCAACCGCGGTATGGAATAATGATCACTCGATCTTTTCCTCATTCAGTGACTTTTTTTCAACGATTCTGCGAGGTGTTTGTGAGAGGCCGGTGACAAGCTTCTTTCTCTCCAGCAGGGGAGAGAGACCGCCATGGATTATGCGCTTGCTTTTTGCATGTTTGCTGCTCAAACCAGGTGGATAGAGGTTACTCTGAAACTGCTAATTCATAAGGGACTGCGCCTGGAGCTTCATTCAGAACTGGGTTGCCGTGATGAAGGGAGGACCCTAGATCCATTCACTGAGTTAGCCATTTGCATCGATAACCTCCTCCAAGTTTGAAGACCCATCTCTCATGCCAGCAGCCGTGGAACAACTGTCGAGGGCTTAATGTTACACAAAACTTGACCTGAACCACTTACAACCTTATTTGGATTCATGAGGGAGATGAGTGGAAGACGGTGTTCTATGAATATCTCATAATGCTGTCTGGACTGGCCAATAGGCCCTCAGTATTCCACGCCGTCATCAATGATACCTTCCGCAACATACTAAATCAGTTTGTGATCATTTACGTCAACGATATCCTCATCTATTCCAATACCGTTGAAGATCATATCCATATCCAAAAGTGTGTTCCTGCAATGTCTCATATCTCACCAACTCTATGCCAAGGATGAGAATTGTGAGTTCCATCAAAAGGCAATATAATTTCTAAGCTATATGATCAGTTCCGAGGGTGTGACAATGGAGTACAGTAAAGTAAGGGCAGTGCTACAGTGGTCCACTACTATAAAGGAGCTCCAAATGTTTCCTAGGATTTTCACTTATCCTCCACCGTCCTGACCCAGATAAGCCATTCATTGTCAAAGTGAACGCTTCGAATACCAGCATTGGAACCATACTCTCCCAGTGTCATGGCATCCCTCCCAATTTCTTCCACTGCACCAACTTCTCCCACAAGCTCTGCACCACCGAATAGAATTATGACATCTGGAATCTGGCCATCCCAGAATCACTGCCACCCTCCAAATATTATGTAATCGGTTTTATTGGTCCACCATGCAGGCAGATTTTCATTGCGATGCCTCACCTGTTTCACATCAACTTCTTATTTCAGTTTGTCACGTCACTATTAGTCCTAAATTGCCCCGTCCCAACATTTTTGGAACATGCACCAATTTCAAAATATATTTTTACCTTCAAAAAATATGCAGTTGATTAGGTAAAACTTCAAATGTCTTTGTTTTTATATGTTTTTGTTTAAAATACAAGTCAAAGTACATTTACAATCACTCCTCTTTGTTTTTATTAGCATTTTCCATACAGTCCCAACTTTTTCAGAATTGTTTGTCAGATCAGGTTGTATATTAGAACTGAAACAGACCCAGAACGCTGTTTAATATTTTAAATAAATAAAATAAAATAAAAAAATAGCCTCTGCTTTCATCCAAAAACAAACTTGAGCGTCTTCATTGTTCCAGACACTACTGGACCTTCAAATGGGATCGGGTTCGATGGTCAGATAAAACTAAAATAAAGCTTTTTGGTAAGAAACACCAGAGGTGGTTTTGGAGCACACAGAGCGGTAGCCATTTGGAAAAGTACCTCATGTCCACAGTTAAATATGGTGGTGGCTTGTTAATGTTTTGGGGCTGTTTTTCTGCCAGAGGACCTGGACATTTTGTTAGGACACATGGACTCTATCAAATATCAACAGATATTAAATGGAAACCTGACTTCCTCTGCCAGAAAAATTAAAATGATGCCGTGGTTGGATCTTCCAACAGGACAATGATCCAACACATACATCAAAATCAACATTCAAATGAAATCTGTGAATGGCAAAATTATATGAACCTTTGCTCTCAGTATCTGGTGTGACCCCTTGTGCAGCAATAACTGCAGCAATATCTTTGCGGTAACTGTTAATCAGTCCTGCACATCGGCTTGGAGGAATTTTAGCCCGTTCCTCAGTACAGAACAGCTTCAAGTTTTTGGGTTTCCTCACATGAACTGCTTGCTTCAGGTCCTTCCACAAACCTGCACTAGTATAAGAGGTGAAGATGCGGCCTAACAGGCAGGTGATTGGTAATGGAAAGTGTATCTTCAGACTGATTATGCAGATGACCACAGATCTCACAGACACACGTCAAGACAGTGTTCATTAGCAGAAAAACAACACCCAAAACACTTCTATATCAGCTGGTGGTGTTAATAACCATAAACCCTCCATAGGAAATAACCCACATCTTTGTAAACAAAACCTCCATTAAAAAAGTTTCAGAGTACATCTCTTGGGTTTAGACCCATTTCAGTTTCTTTGCAGAAACCAAGCGTTCACACCCACCTCCCCTCCAGCACTATGTCAGGTTTGATGTTTGTTTTCATCCATTTCTTACTGGAATGACTATAGTAGAAGCTAAACACTCATATCTTGATTGGTTAGACGCATTTTAGGTAGGTAGGCAGATATGTAGGAAGATATGTACAGTACATTAATTGTCCCTCAGGGAAATTGCTTTGTCAGTTTGGATTTTGAAGGCTCCTCCTTTCACATGTCAGCTTGGAACTGGTGTAGGCAGTCTTTCTCAAAAAAGTTTTTATTAGCCATAATGATTAAAATGAGAAAGAATTTGGCGTGCCATATTTGTTCTGTCTGACTCCAGCCCTACATCTGTGGCACGTCCACCATCCAGAGTAATTGTTCTATTGTTGTTAAACATGTTTACAGGCTGCTGAGTAGGTGACATAAGCACATTTCAAGGTATGTAGATGTACCTACTCAACAGGGTTGGAAACAAATTTGGAAAAATTCAGGGTGTATGTGCAGAACCAAAAGGCAACAAGAACGTGGGTTTAAACCCTTGGATGCGGCAAAGAAAATTAAAGAGGTCTAAACCCCTTTTATGAAGAGAGATACTGAATCTTTGTCTTCACCTCCACATCAATGGTACCGTCACACATGTGTAACTCTATTACACAAGAAGGAAGCCACACATCAACTCTATGCAGAAATGCTATTGAGTTCTCTGGGCCCAAGCTCATCTCAGATGGACTGAAAGGCAGTGGAAACGTGTGCTGTGGTCAGATGAGAACATGTTTCAGCCAACCAGACTGTTATAAGTGAAAGGTGTAAAAGCCAGCATCTGTGATGGTCTGGGGTGCATCAGAGCCCAAGGCATGGGTGACCTGCATATGTGTGAAGGAACCATTGACGCAGAGGCGTATATTGGGATTTTAGAGAGACATATACTGCCATCAAGGCAACATCTTTTCCCAGGAAGTCCATGGTTATTTCAGCAGGACAATGACAGGCTTTGTTCTGCATGTGCTACAACAGCTTGGCTTCATAAACACAGAGTATGTGTTCTTGATGGTCCTGCCAGCAGTCCAGATCTGTCTCCGATGGTGCATTGTGAAGAGGAAAATCAGATAATGGCATTTAAGAACTTTTGATCAGCTTAAGTCTTGTTAAGCAAAAATGAGCAAAAATTCCACTTGCAAAACTGCAACAGTTATTATCCTCAGTTCCTGAACGATTAGAAAGTGTCATTAAAAGGAAGGGTGATGTAACACAGTGGTAAACATGCCTCTGTCCCAACTTTTTTGATGAGTGTGTTGAAGGCATCAAATTCTAAATTTGTTCATATTTACAAAATACAATGAAGTTGGTCAGTGAAAACTTTGAATGTCTTTTCTTTGTACTTTTGTGAGTTAATTTAAGTTTCAAGAAACTGGACAAATCACAGATTTTTGTTTTTATTGCATTATTTATTGCAACTTTTATGGAAATGGGGTTAGTAACAGAGCTATTGTTTATGAATGTGGGGGTCATTTTCATGTGCAGCATTTGTGGTTATTAACATCAGCAGACACAGAAGTGTGATATGGTTTTCCCCCAGTGAGAAACAAGAGAAGTGTGGTCAAACACAATCTGAAAGATACTCTTTCCATTACACTGTCTGTTAGGCCTCTTCACACCTTACACTAGTGCAGGTTTAATAGTTATTTTATGATAGAAGTAATGTTCCAGACAGAATAGTAGGTTTTATTTCAGATGCTGAATTGTGCTGATTATTTGTTCATAGGAATAAATACTATGCAACTATGTTTGTTAACAGGATGTACTGCATTAGGAATGTTTGACAGGGAGAGATAGACCACCCTCGCTAAATTGGATTTTTTAAAATAAATAAATAGGCCATCCTCGCTAAATTGGATTTATATAATTAATATATATATATATATTCATATTCCAACCCAACCACTGCAGCAAGCTATTTAAATGATCAGTTTTTATTTTTGAACAGTTAGTTTACACGTGATGAAAAAAAGTTCAAACATTTGCAGCATGGTGTAAAAACCTTTATATATTACCTATTAATTTATATCATTAGTATGATATTTAAAATCCAAAATATGTCTCAAAGAAATAGATTACTTTTGTATGAAAATGCATTCTAATTTCACGTACACTTGAGCCTTTAACCTTAGTCCTTCCCCTTTCACCTCGTTTGTAGAGGACACCAACTTTAAGCATGAGAACGAGAGCGAGTGGATAGAAATGAGAGGCATCCAGCACCGCACAGTCCCTGATGCCCTTCACCACACCTGAAACATAAAACCACAGTGAGTCATGAATGCAGAACAGGAAAAGAGTGAACTGTGCAGGTTGTGGCTGGAAACTGCCATTTCTTGTTAAACCAAAGCACGATGTCTGGATCTAAAAATAAAATTTAAATTAAATTAAGGCCTTTAATGAAGTACAGGCAGCAGAGCTTCAGAGCTATCATGGTTGCCAAACTTTGCACTCTAGAATACAATGATCACATTACAGAATTTTCCATTTCTTATGTAAAGAGTAAAAGTAAAACTTTATATACACTGAAATCCTGGTATATGAATTCACATGGACTGCATTTATTAAAACACCACCATTTAAAACAAAACTAACATGTAATCGACTCCACAAGACCAGACTATGATGTTACAACCCAGTCTAGGTTGATCTCACAGTTCAAAGGGAAATACCTCTAGATAATGGAAGCCAGGAATGAGACACAAAGAGTTTTAATGAAGGTGTGGTATAGTGTACAAATCAACAAGTACATATATACACAACTGTACATAGAACACACAGGAATAACTTCAGGGTGGGCCAAGGCCAAAATAATCAACAAAAGAGTTCTTGGTTTAGAGTGTCATATATCAAGGAGGTAACTCTAGACTACAGTACCCATCAGCCACTGCACTGTACTACATGTCACATGACCACCTGCACCTGAATCACGTTTCTGTTAATGAGCACACATATATATAGCCATTGTTTGCAGTGTTTCTCTGTCTTTTGTTTGTCTTACACTACTGTGTTCCATGTTCCTGTGTTTTATTTCATGCCACAGTATTTTACCTAGTTGTCTTAGTGTCTTTGTTTTGTTGTTTGTTTGTTTGTTTAAATAAAACTGTTAAAATAAAATCTGCGATTGCTTCTGAACCCTACCTTGAAACGTGACCTAGAGAGCTTGTTTACCTAAAATAAAAACAACAAAAATACAAATGTACTTCCCTAACTCCCTAATCCAAAAACAGAGACAAAAAGGATCCCACTCCCAACAGAAACAGCAGCCACACCCCTTGACTGCTGGTAAACCAAGTGAAAAATATATACAATGGTGTGTGTGTGTGTGTGTATATATATATATATATATATATATATATATATATATATATATATATATATATATATATATATATATATAGTTTGATTATCCCTGTACACACACACACACACACATATATATATATGTATATATATATATATATATATACATAATACTTAAATACTTAAACAGGTAAAGGGATAATGAAACTCAGTCAGAACCTGTCTTGAGTCCCCCTTTGAGCAGCGCGCTGTGGAGCATGTGAGCGAGCATGCACTTCTCCCTTGTGGACAGTTATGACATTTGGACACGTGTGTTTGTTTATGTTTCTGTCATGTCCCCTCCCAGTTCTATCATTGCTGGGATTTCACATGGGTCTGTATTGCCCTCAGCTGCTAGCATTTACGAGGCTGATCATGTCGGCATATATACCGCGTGCCTCCCAGCACACAACGCGGAATATTAGATAGAATAGAATAGAGAAGTTTAGTTTAGTCTCGATTCGTTTATGTCCATGTTCGGTCCCTTGTTAAAGTTAGTTAGGTTAAACATTAGATTTAGTCCACGCTTGTTTCTCCACTACCAGTCCCTCGCAGTTGTTTATGTTTCATGTTTGGTATATCGACCCTGTATCCCGTGACCGTGACTTTGATCCCTGCCTTGCCCAGTTTATGCCTGTTTGCTGATCGTCTGACCTTTGCATGTTTTGGATTATGTTTATGGATGACGTTTTGGATATATCTGCCTGTCTCTCTAAATAAAACCCGTTCATTCTGCGCTTGCATCCGTCCTATCTTCCTCACGTCACGAGATGTGACAGACCCAGGCAAAAGACAGAACCATTACAGCAGTCAGAACAAGTACAGTATCTCACAAAAGTGAGTACACCCCTCACATTTGTGTAAATATTTGACACTGAAGAAATGACACTTTGCTACAATGTAAAGTAGTGAGTGTACAGCTTGTGTAACAGTGTAAATTTGCTGTCCCCTCAAAATAACTCAACACGCAGACATTAATGTCTAAACCGCTGGCAACAAAAGTGAGTACACAACTAAGGGCCCAATTAGCCATTTTCCCTCCCCGGTGTCATGTGACTTGTTAGTGTTACAAGGTCTCAGGTGTGAATAGGGAGCAGGTGTGTTAAATTTGGTGTCATCGCTCTTAGTGTTGTCACATGAAAATATTTAAATATTTACAAAAATGTGATGGGTGTACTCACCTTTGTGAGATACTGTAGATGTACCTACTCAACAGTGTTGGAAATAAATTCGGTACAATTCAGGGTGTATGTGCAAAACCAAAAGGCAACAAGAAGGTGGGCTTAAACCCTTAAGAAAATTAAAGAGGTCTAAACCCCTTTTATGAAGATATGTACTGAATCTCTGGGCTGGCAATTATTTATTTATTTTAAAAAATCCAATTTAGCGAGGATGGCCTATCTCTCTCTCTCTCTCTCTCAGACATTCCTAATGCAATACATCCTGTTAACATAGTTGTATAGTATTTATTCCTAAGAACAAATAATCAGCACAATTCAGCATCTGAAATAAAACCTACTATTCTGTCTGGAAAATTACTTCTATCATAAAAATAACTATTGAAACCTGCGCTAGTGTAAGGTGTGAAGAGGCCTAACAGACAGTGTAATGGAAAGAGTATCTTTCAGATTGTGTTAGACCACACTTCTCTTGATTCTCACTGGGGGGAAAAAACATATCACACTTCTGTGTCTGCTGATGTTAATAACCACAAATGCTGCACATGAAAATGACCCCCACATTCATAAACAATAGCTCTGTTACTAACCCCATTTCCATAAAAGTTGCAATAAATAATGCAATAAAAACAAAAATCTGTGATTTGTCCAGTTTCTTGAAACTTAAATTAACTCACAAAAGTACAAAGAAAATATATTCAATGTTTTCACTGATCAACTTCATTGTATTTTGTAAATATGAACAAATTTAGAATTTGATGTCTTCAACACACTCATCAAAAAAGTTGGGACAGAGGCATGTTTACCACTGTGTTACATCACCCTTCCTTTTAATGACACTTTCTAATTGTTTGTGGACTGAGGATACAGTGCGGGAAAAAAGTATTTGATCCCCTGCTGATTTTGTACGTTTGCCCACTAACAAAGAAATGATCAGTCTATAATTTTAATGGTAGATTTATTTGAACAGTGAGAGACAGAATAACAACAAAAAGAATCCAGAAAAACGCATGTCAAAAATGTTATAAATTGATTTGCATTTTAATGAGGGAAATAAGTATTTGACCCCCTCTGCAAAACATGACTTAGTACTTGGTAATGACTAAGTAATTTCTTTTAATTTGCAATGCCCTGGCTGAGGGAAGGAGATTCTCACCCAAGATTTGACGGTACATGGCCCTGTCCATCGTCCCTTTGATGCTGTGAAGTTGTCCTGTCCACTTAGCAGAAAAACACCCCCAAAGCATAATGTTTCCACCTCCATGTTTGACGGTGGGGATGGTGTTCTTGTGGTCATAGGCAGCATTCCTCCTCCTCCAAACACGGCGAGTTGAGTTGATGCCAAAGAGCTCCATTTTGGTCTCATCTGACCACAACACTTTCACCCAGTTGTCCTCTGGTGGTCAGATGAGACCAAAATGGAGCTCTTTGGCATCAACTCAACTCGCTGTAAGTGGTGTACATGGTCTGCAACATTGTTTATGTTGTACGTGTCAATGTAACATAAACATGAATGCAAAGACCCAAGGTTTATTTCAGAACACCACTTCTTCCCATAGTGCATCCTGGTGCCATCTCTTCCCCAGGTAAGTGACGCAGACACACCTGGCCATCCACATGATTTAAAAGAAAGCTTGATTCATCAGACCAGCCCACCTTCTTCCATTGGTCCATGCTCCAGTTTTGAAGCTCATGTGCCCATTGTAGGAGCATTCTGTGGAACACAGGGAGTCAGCATGGGCACTCTGACTGGTCTGCAGCTATGTAGAAAGCTGTGATGCACTGCGTGTTCTGACACCTTTCTGTCATAGCCAGCATGAACTTTTTCAACAGTTTTTCAACTCTTCTGTGGGTTTGGACCAGACAGGCTAGCCTTTACTCCTCACACGTATCGATGAGCCTTGGATGACCATGACGCCGGCTCACCAGTTGTCCTTCATTGGACCACTTTTGGTAACCACCTCATACTGGGAACACCACACAAGACCTGGCATTTTTTAGATGCACTGACCCAGTCGTCTATCCATCACAATTTGACAATTTGAATGTCAGAGTAGCTCAGATCCTTACACTTGCCCATTTGTTCTGCTTCCAGCACATCAACTTCAAGAAGTGACTGTTCACTACACTGACAGTAGTGCAACTGCAAACACAGGTTTACATTACTGTGCTCATTCTAATGCATTATTGTTTCTATAGTAACGGCTCATTCTCAGGGACTTATATGGCTAACATTCCATATAAACAGATTAAAAACATAAAAATATTTCATTAAGGAAATGTTGATGATTATGATGGAGGAGTTTATGGTTTGTGGTTTCCCGGTAACATGACAAACTGCTTTTTGTCTAATTAAGTTTAAGTGAAAGAAAAAATAGAGGCTTAGGCTAGAACAACTGTTTATAGCTGCTATGACCTCAGTGAGAACAGGAACTAAATTGTTCAGCGTACTTTGCACAACATTACATATAACTATAAATAGAAGCATGACGTGCCATTATACCCGAAAACCTTTATTTATAATTCAGAAAACTAATAAAAGACGTTACTGTGGTTCTGAGGACTTGTTTTGATCAAACACTGAAACCACAATGATACTAAAACCACATGTCCTGAACAGGAAATAACCCACAACTGGGTAAAATACAATCGATTCTTTTTCTTCTGAACTGAGACACAAGATCTCACTTAATATTCTCATCTGATATGTTCAGTGAGGAGTAATAACAAAATGCTGTAATGTTTAATATGTCTATTATAATTCTATAATTTCTTAAAATTAATTTGCAGTCAGGTTTAACAGACCGTATTTAAATCTAAAGCGTTTTACAGAAGAAAGATTTAACCCTCCATCAGAATCTGATCATTGACATTTAATCTCTCTTCAAATAAAGATATAAATAAAGTTCAAGACCTGTCCTGTACATCTAGATCTGTTAAACAGCTTAGAACATGGCACATTTGATGGCAGACCAACCAATTTTTAGGTGAGCAAAAGTATTGGAGCAGATAATGTTAAAGTAAATAACACTGGTATTGCCTTTCCAATTCACAATCATTTTGGAGGGGATTCTTCTCGACGTTAATCAGAATCACTTTCTTTAATGTGAGGTGTCATTGATAATTGTTGTGCTGTCTAGTTTGGGTGTGACTATGTCCACTGCAGCCTCAGATTCTGGTTGGCTGACAGCGTTGGAACCCGATCTGATCTTCTGCTGCTTGATTATCATGCTTATTCACATGTTATTTGACATTACCTCAGACCTTTTATGGCTAGCTCCCCTTTTGCATTCAATCTTCCTCATGGCATACTCGTTCATAATGTGCTCACTCTCCAAGTCAGATTCTGGGTGATCTTTATTTTGTGATTTTTTTTCTTCTGTTCATTCTCCCTGTTTGCTCTGCAGTTGGATTCTATCTTTTAAGTAATGGTTTGTGGCTCACTCAGTTTGTGCAGCTCTCTGATACATTAAGTCCCAGGCCCGATTCTGACACAGGGTGAGTCACCACATTACATGACTAGATCAGGATCTTTATCAGGCCAGTCCTAGCACACATGCCATATGTCATGATGTCACTGCTACAACTTTATACTGAACCATACCAATCACTGTATATATGAATCATATTCAGGGAGTCAAAAGTGAAGCCAAATGGTCTCCTAGCCCATCTAGTGGTTGGGCGTAGTACAATTCTTGATCAATTTAAAGGTGTGGTTCATGAGGTGATTGATGGCTTCATAAAACAAGGCAGCTAACACAAGCTATGTTATAGAATAAGCTGCGATTTACAGACTTGACGTTAGCGACCACTCTAATTTATTGGCAAGGTTAGCCAGTCTCTCCTTTTTATACACTGCACTGACGAGGAGGATAAAACAGTGATAATTCGCATCAAGTGTGTGTGCGTGTGTTTGAATACAGGTATGTGTAATCAGTAGTCAGGGGAGCTTAACCCTGAAAATGAGAGTATGGTTTGGGAACTGTAGCCTGTGGCGGCTATTTATATAGGCCGTAAAGCAGTGTGGGAACTCTGGTTCTTAGCATCCATGTTTGTAGGCTGTGATGTTTCTTGGGAGTTGTGGTGTGACAGTGAATCGAGTCTGTCCATAGGACAACAATCAGTCGCACACTGCACAAATCTGCATTGTGGGCAAAAAGTTCGATTTTGGTTTCATCTGACCAGAGCACCTTCCACATGTTTGGTGTGTCTCCCAGGTGGCTTGTGGCAAACTTTAGACGAGACTTTTTATGGATATCTTTGAGAAATGGCTTTCTTCTTGCCACTCTTCCATAAAGGCCAGATTTGTGCAGTGTACGACTGATTGTTGTCCTATGGACAGACTCTCCCACCTCAGCTGTAGTTCTCTGCAGTTCATCCAGAGTGATCATGGGCCTCTTGGCTGCATCTCTGATCAGTCTTCTCCTTGTCTGAGCTGAAAGTTTAGAGGGACGGCCAGGTCTTGGTAGTGGTCTGATACTCCTTCCATTTCAAAATGATCGCTTCCACAGTGCTCCTTGGGATGTTTAAAGCTTGGGAAATCTTTTTGTATCCAAATCCGGCGTTTAAACTTCTCCACAACAGTATTACGGACCTGCCTGGTGTGTTCCTTGGTCTTCATGATGCTCTCTGCGCTTTCAACAGAACCCTGAGACTATCACAGAGCAGGTGCATTTATACAGAGACTTGATTACACACAGGTGGATTCTATTTATCACCATCAGTCATTTAGGACAACATTGGATCATTCAGAGATCCTCACTGAACTTCTGGAGTGAGTTTGCTGCACTGAAAGTAAAGAGGCCGAATAATTTTGCACGCACCACTTTTCAGTTTTTTATTTGCTAAAAAAGTTTAAAATATCCAATAGATTTCGTTCCACTTCACAATTGTGTCCCACTTGTTGGTGATTCTTCACAAAAAAATTATTTTATATCTTTATGTTTGAAGCCTGAAATGTGGCAAAAGGTTGAAAAGTTCAAGGGGGCCGAATACTTTCGCAAGGCACTGTATATATAATATATATATATATATATATATATATATATATATATATATATAATATATATAAATTATTGCTGTCCACTCTGTCATAATTGGATAACCACCTCTTTAAGGCAACAACAGACACAAGTTAAAGTGTAAACTGTCCAGGTGACAGAGGGGAAGCAGATTGAAAAACAAGTGAAAAGTATGTCAAGTGATTTCATAATACTTGGGATGCATTTGACATGTCTGAAGGCTGTTTAGCTGTTTAACTTGCTGCAGGTGTCAGAGCTAGAGGTTAATCATGGAGAGCAGTAACCATTACCCCCAAGCTACATTAGCTATATTGAAATGATGGATAATATCAGCTAGCTAGTAAATGGTAGCGCGATCTGTGTAAAGCTAAAGCTAAAATGTTTTCCTGACAATGGTAAAATCTGCGAAAATCATATGAATCACTAATATAAGCGGACAAGAGGCAGACCCACTGTAAACTCAGCTCTATCTACTGTGCATGCTTTGGCTCAATGGTGATTCCCATTTAGACCAAAAAGGCTTCAAAAACCCACAATGGAAGTGAATAGCACCAGTCACATATACAGTTATTGAAAGAGATGGGCAGCAGCAGCCTTTCCATGAAGCCTCTGGTGGTTACCATAAAAACCCCATATACAGGTTTCTGCAGTGGAATTATTGGTTGGATCTTCTGACATGTAATGTAATGACAGATCACTAAATAATTAACTATAGTATCTGATTTTATTTCACATAGTTTTTCAATCATTACAAATGCTGACACTGATTTCACTCCATATCTGAGATTATTAGCCCAATATTTCTCCGCATCAGGTGTGTGCTGCAGAGGTGTGAAGTTAACTGGTTGCGTATATAACTGCTGTGATTGGTTGGAGTAATGTGGCTGTTAGGGAATTATCTTAATTTCTGGACTGAAGTGTAGTGCATGAGTCTATGAATAAATGCAGGCCGTTTCACAAATACCGTGTGATGCACAAATGAATGTGCGTCTAGGTGGCTGGGTCTGTATGTTTTCTGAGAATTAAAATGGGACTAGTGATGTCAGCAGCTTATTGGACACTTCGAGAAAAACAGGATGTAGAGGCTTGTGGCTAAAGCGGCTAACAGGAACTTAAGACACACAGTAGGAACAGCAATGTTTTACTAAGTAATTTTTTTTTTTAATCACCACTTGTTTATAGACCACAATCAGAAATGGCCAAACCCCTGAGCCTGTTTACATTACAGCTGCTGTTTGGTGAGTTCTCACATACATATATATATATATATATCTCAGATAGGTGAGAAATATAAAGAACTGTTATTCAGTGTAGCAGTGAAAGAATGAATGGTATACAGGCCCTCTTGAAAGTTATTAGTCCTGAGGAGAATCTCTGATCATTTGCAGGCATACAGCTGTTTTATTAAGTGATTTGCAAGTTAACATTGAACTGAAGTAGATGCTAAATATGTGTGTACTGATTGAAAGATTAGCTGGTTTGGACAGTGATGATGAACCTCTTAATGTGGTGGTGTTCTTTCAGGTTTCTTTTGTCAGAGTCTTTTTGAGATCACTTCAACTGATCATGTATCTGTCCATCCTGGAGAGAACATCACCCTGCTCTGTAACATCACTAATTATTCTGAGATATCGTGGTATTGACTGAGATCTGAAGAGGTGAAGCTGCTGATATCTGCTAAACAAGGGAACCTGGAGAAAACCTATTTCCTCAGTTATAATGTGAACGAGAGTCACTTTGATATAACAGAAAGCAGCAGTTCAGTCAGTTTAGTGATTATTGGAGTTAGAGAGACAGATCTGGGATTTTATTTCTGTGGAGGTCGAAACGACGCAACACACATTCAGTTTGGGGAAACTCATCAAACTGAACTTTACAGTTGGGTGCCAATACTTTATTCAGTCTGAATATTACTATATATTTGTATAATTGTTTAGTATTACATTTTATCATATAATTAAATAAACATTTGTTCTACTATTTTAATGTATAATCTGGCAAATTTATTAAACCCGTGTAAATTT
Source organism: Ameiurus melas (assembly GCA_012411365.1). NCBI lineage: Eukaryota > Metazoa > Chordata > Actinopteri > Siluriformes > Ictaluridae > Ameiurus > Ameiurus melas. The sequence continues at coordinate 27,845,971 of CM022764.1, read as the reverse complement.
TTTTTTTTTTTTTTTTTTTTTTTTTTTTTTTTTTTTTTTTTTTTTTTTAGATTATTATTAACTGTTAGTGTTTAAAAATATAAAATATGAGTAAAGTTTAGTGGTAAGATCAGTTTGCCAATAATAAAAGAATAATAAAAACTTTTCACGTGAAGTTTCCAGCACTATCCCTCAACTGCTCAGCTGTATAAATGAGATAAATGTAAGTCGCTCTGGATAAAGGGCATCTGACAAATGCCATAAATGTAAATAAATGTTATATGAAAGCCTGTTTTTAACTCTTACACACAGACTCAGTGATCGCATAATCAGATGGTCTGGTTCATTTTGAATGGTAGAGAACAGGTTTTTCTCAGCACTATATTGATATCTGTGATACTCTGTACTTATGTATTTCAGAGACTCATGAGAATAACTCGCCTAAGCCTCCAGATACCCGACAATCTATAGGAGAGTATAGAAAATATATCAAACATATGTATAAAAAATGGCTAGGACATGTAATCAATGTGTATAACTCACTTCTGGATATGTTAATGAAGTGTATTCAATATGTAACCTGCATTTAGAATTACTCCTTAAAGTATAATCAAATAATCTGTATGGGTTAAAAGCATAATTTATATGTATAATCAATAGTTAGAAGCATAATCAAACTCCATAGAATAATGGTTTATCAAGTAATATTCTGAGTGTGGATTGAGTTAGAGGAATTCTGTGTCTTACTAAACAGTGGGCCTAATTACTTTCTGTGTCTAATCTAAAACTATAAGACACATCAAACATATGGTCTTCTTAGTGTGAACCCGTGTTTGTTTAAACTCAGTTTCACCTCTAACTGTGTAAATTAGAGGTTTTGGGTTTTGTCTAAAGCAGACTTACTCTGTGGTAGTAAAACCAGAGCTTGTGTTTATCTAAATGCAACTTCACTTTATGGTAGTAATTTGGACACATTCCAGAACTGGGTTTCTAAAACAGAGCCTCTTAAGATTGTAAATCAGTGACAAGAGTCAACAGAAAGGTACCAAGATGCGGCTATAGGATGTGTCATGGTAAACAAACCCAGGTCTGGTAAAACTTTTAAAGATTATACAACTGGCGTACATGCGCACAATTCTGGTATTTTGGAGATTGGTCAGTTCTATAAAGAAACGTTGAATGCCACACCTAGGAATTAGGTTTACTGTTTTGGGAAGGTATATAAAGACATGTTTGTGTATGTACAAGTTGGACTCTCTGCAGACAGTCACACTTTGTTGGTTTCCAATAAAGTTGATTACGTTTGACATCTACAAAACTCTCTGTCTTTGAAGTTTTTTGACTTAGGCTAGAAAGGTTGATTTTATCCACAACAAGAGCAGCTCTGGACTACTGTGTGTCTGGTTTCTGTCCTAATAAACCTCATCATGTGTGTGTTCTGCTGCAGGCTCAAAGGAGCCATCATCTATCCATATCATCTCGGATTGGACATAATTTTTAATTCATTAAATTCTTTACCAGTTGCATTTATACATATAGATTATTTCGCAGAACTTAGCTGCAACGCTACTACTAACTACAGCAAAAAGAGAAAAAATATATATTTCGTAGGTCAACTAACATTGAAATTTAAATAAATAAAAATTATCTCAAATTTTTGTCATCATCTTACACTGTAAAACCGGATAGTTCTTTTAACTCATGAATTTGAGAAAACTAATTATCAAATTAAATATTAAGGTTGATAAATCAATTTCTTTAAGCCAAATACACTTAAATATAACAAAAAAGTTACTCAAATGCTGCATTTAAACATATTTTTTGTTATATTTAAGTGTATTTGGCGTAAATAAATTAATTTATTAACTTAAAAACTTTTGAGGTAATTAGAAAAAATATATATATATATTTATTTTCTCTTTCAGGAAAGTCAGTATCATCATGCAGCTGTTTGTCACAGCTCCGTCAGATCAGAACTCCAGATCCCAGAATGCAACGCGCACCTCGCACTCACGCATGCACTCTAAGTCCCCGGAGTTCTGATCTGAGACACCTGCTGCCAATCACACACACACACACACACACACCCACCACTAGTATTTAGAGAATCACTTGCCTCGGAGTCATTGTGAAGTATACGCTTAGCGACCTTGTTTCTCTGCGATATCAAGCTGTTCTACTTAGATTGACTTCCTGTTCACCACGACACTTACTAACGGTTTCCGACTACGTCTCTGTCTCACCCCGTTTATCTTGTTCGTTCGATCACCTGAACCTTACACGTCTCACGTTCTACGCTGCCCATAGACTCATAGCCCCGCGTTGCTTTACTGTCTTCCGCTCCCGCGATTGTGCCGTTTCCACACCCGGTGACACTGTCGCAGTAACACCACAGATGCCAAAAAGGTACCAGAGATATTAAACTATATTATAATGGTTTTATTCATTATTGTTTCAATCATTTTAATATGTTTCAAAGTAATAGCAACAAATTTTGAGTCAAAAGTGAGAAGGTAGGCTTTTACAACAGTTTAACATGTCCCCAGATTTAAAGTCAATATTAACTAATTATAAACTTGAATATTAAAATAATAATAATTTGTAATGATTAAATCTGCTCAATGGAAATAATTGGAGTAGGCCTATACACACAGTCACTGTGTAAATATGTTCATAGTTGCAGGTTTTGATTAATTGTATTAAGAAACATGTTAAATGTTAAGTTAATATTTAATTAGAAAAATGTAAGTTAGTGTTAAACATGTGATAGACAAATGTTACTGCATGAAATAAAAAATAATGCACCTGCCATGGTCTGATATGAAAATGCACCTGCATGCTACATCAATTTACCAGGGGAAAGGAACACACATGCAGGGAGTGTTTCATTTACACGTTCACTCAATCTAGATTTCTCAATGAGGGTTAAAATGTTATTATTTTATTTTAATTAATTAATGTTTTTTTTTTTGGTTTTTTTTTTAAACATTTTGTCATTGAATCACCAAGATAATTGTGTGTGTGTATATATGTGTGTGTATGTGTGTGTGTGTGTGTGTGTATATATATATATATATATATATATATATATATATATATATATATATAAATATATAAAAATAAATTTATTTGCTAGGCTACAGAAAAAGTATGCTATTTATAAAAAAAAAAAAAGTGCCGGTTTTATTTATGAAACTCAAAAAACCCCTAAATAAATAGAGGGTGACATGAGGGAAGTGTATATGGGGGCTGGTGATCCCTCTTCCCCGTTGAGAACGCTCGTGAGGAGAGAGCTGTAGTGGGGCTCTGAAACAGGAAAATCCTCCACAGAGGAAGCAGCAGCACCGGGCAACATCGTCATCCTTTTCAGTGTGATCGTCTGGGGAAATCAGTGATCACCAGCAGTGTGTGGTTTGGACCGCCCCAGCTTTTAAAGAGTTGTTATTTATTGAAGCTAAGATGTTTTCCAATACCAAATGGGCCTGTGTGAAAATGTATTTGCCCCTGTAGTTACCAATTCCCCAAATCTATGAAAGTGCATTGACAACAGGGTTCAGCTGGACTAGACACAACCAGGTCTGATTACTAGAAACCCTGTTCAATCACATCTAAACTTAAATAGAACTTTTTCAACAGCATGAAGTTGCTTAAAAGTTCTTACCCAGTAACACACTATGGCAGAGTTGAAAGAAATTCCAGAAATTATGAGGCAGGAGGTGATTGAAATACATCAGACTGAGAAGGGTTACAAAGATATTTCAAAGGCTCTGGGACTCCAGAGAACCACAGTGAGAGCCATTATCTTCAAATGGGAAAAACTCGGCACAGTAGTGAACCTTCCCAGAAGTGGCTGACCTTCAAAATATCTCCAAAGGTACAGCAACGATTCATCCAAGAAGTCACAAAAGAGCCAAGGACATCAAAGGACCTACAGGCCTCCCTTGAATCAATAAAGGTAAAAATAGGCAAAAACGGCATCCATGGAAGAGTGACAAGGTGAAACCAGTGCTAACCCAAAAGAACATTAAGGCTCATATGAATTAAGCAAAAACACAATTTGATGATTCTCAAACCTTTTGGAGGAATATTCTGTGGACTAGTGAGTCAGAAGTAGAACTGTTTGGAAGACAGCATTCCCGTTACATCTGGCATAAACCAAACACAGAAATCCACAAAAGAACATCATACCTACAGTCAAACATGGTGGAGGAGGTGTGGGGGTGCTTCAGGGCCTGGGTGACTTGCAATAATTGAGAGAAACATGAATTCTGCTCTCTACCAGAAAATTCTAAAGTAGAATGTCCATAAGTTGAAACTCAAGCGCAACTGGAATATGCAACAAGACAACAATACAAAGTAAATCCACATCTGAATGGCTCAAAAAAGCAAAATAAAATTTGAGTCCTGACTTGTACCAATTTAGATGCTGTGGCAGGACTTTAAACGGCAGTTCATTCCCAAAAACGTTGCTGAACTAAAGCAGTTCTGCAAAGAAGAGTGGGCCAGACTTCCACCACAGTACTGTCAAAGACTGATCTCCAGATATCAGAACAGTTTGGTTGCAGTTATTGCTGCTAAAGGAGGCATAACCAGATTTTAAGTTTAAGGTGGCAATTAGTTTTTCACATGGGTGTTGGATAACTTTTTTGCTCAATAAAATAAATAAGTAAAAACTGTTGTGTTTATTTTTGCCTTTGTTTCATGTTGTATCTTATTTGAAGATCTAAAAGTATTTAGTAGAGATACACAAAAACAAAAAGAAATCAGGATGGAGCAAAAACCTTTTTCATAGCACTGTATATACATACATGTAAATATATTTTATTTAAAATGTATGAATGGGGTGAAAAAAAGGGTTTAGGGCCCATAACATATTTAATAGTAAACAGTAACATTAAGACAATTATTGTTTCATGGTGTAATGTGATGGTCCTCTCTCTCTCTCTCTCTCTCTCTCTCTTCTCTCTCTCTCTCTCTCTACAGGAAGAAAATATTCATTATGCCAGCATCCAGTACAAAAGAAGGTCCAGAGCAGCTGCTAAGAAAAGCACAGCATCAGATTGTGTGACCTACGCTACAGTCGCCTCGGAGACACTGACCAGCGCAAGGTGTCACAAATTTAATATTACATCATAAAAACTGTCTCTCTTCTTAAATTGTTTTGAATATCGAATGGTTTTAATGTGTTTCTGTGAACTATTTTTAAATAAATACTTAGTATATTTGGAATGAATTCATTAATGCTACAAGAATCGTCTAGATATTTAGATAAATAAATAAAATTATTAGGCAAAGTAAACAGCTCATAAGGCCTATATAAGCCCTACCTTGTTCACTGATAAAAAGTTCCATATTAGACATTAATGGCTGTGTGTTGAGTTATTTTGAGGGGACAGCAAATTTACACTGTGACACAAGCTGTACACTCACTACTTTACATTGGCATTTTTATGCAAATGAGCGTGGCTGTGCATGAGAACATCAATATAGAATGTGTGAAATTAATCACTGGACAATGTGTACAGAAGTGTGATAACTGAATTTTCTTGAGTAATTGTAATGTGTTTCTTATTATGATATGCAGCACTTTGGTCAACACTTGTGTTGTTTTAAATTTGCTGTTTAAATACATTTGTCTGAACACTTTTTTAATAAAATTTTTAAAATGCATATTCTTTAAATTAATAAGTAATTGTGGAAGGGTGTTTCCTTCATGTTTTCATGACTTGTGTTTGTGCAGACAGCTGCTTGAGAGAGTCAGTTGATGTTTTCATATTTAATGTGCTGTCAGTGTCATTTACTGCCATGTAGCCGACCTTTACTGGAATATCCACATTTACAATACATGTGTTAATTGTAAGGGTGTTTAAAAACTTTATATAACCATGGTGGACCTTTTTAATAAAATGCTATGTGGAGGAAGTGCAAAAAGTACAACACCAATAATAAGAGTTTATATAATATAAGACTATTGTTATATTATCAATATAATAATGACAAAAACAGTGTTATTTGTTCACATTAGTAATTGGTGTAGTTATATTAGTAATATGATAGTCTGTTAAAAAATAATATTTTAGTACTGTTTTATGTTTACTCCTATTGATGGTTCAGGTCAAATAATAATTTGATCAGGCAAATTCATAAAATCACTTCTAAAAAAAACCTGCACTAGCATAAGTGTTGAAGAGGCCTAAAGGGCAGGGTGATATGGAATGGAAAACTACAGACTGATTATGCATATGACCACAGATCTCACTTTTTTAGAAGACGTGAAGACAATGCTCATTAGCAGAAAAACAACACCCCAAACACCGTATATATCTGCTGGTGGTGTAACCATAAACCCTCCACAGGAAACAATCTACACCTTGATAAACAGCTCCATTACACAAAAATGTCTTGAGTTTAGACGCTTTACAGCACCCAAGGGTTCACACCCACCTCCTACACTCCAGCAGTGACTCAGGCCCGAGAAATTTTTTTTTTTCACCCATGTGTTACTGAAATGCCTATATTTGAAACTAAACACTCATATATTGATTAGTTAGTTGCTTGTTAGGAAGTACAATACAGTACTCCTGAGAATGTGTTTTTCATTGCAGCAAAATAAGGCATACCAATTTACAAGGATGAAATGAAAACAATTCTAAACAAATTCTAAACAAAAAGGAGAGTGGTACAGAAATTAAGAACCAGTAACGTCTGAAATTACTTGATGTAAGCATCAGCAATATGCTCCTGTAAACATGTCTCATGAAGCACAAAGCAATACATTCCCAATATTCTCTTTTTCCTCAGCAAACACTTCTGTAGCCTACAGTGATTTTACAGGTTCCTCTTTTCACTTGCAGGCTTGGGACTGGAAAAGGCAGAGTGTTTCTCAACAAAGCTCTATTTTATTAGCCATAATTATTAAAAGAATTTGAACTGCTGATGCTACAAAGAAAATTAAAGTGATCTAAACCTCTTGTATGAAGAGATGTACTGAATGCTTTGTAACAAACACTATCTGACAGAAACACTTTCCATTGCACTGCCTGTTAGGCCTCTTCATGCTTTATACTAGTACATGTTTGATATAATTTATTTTTCTGATGGAACATTTGCCAGTCAGAATAATAGGTTTTATTTCAGGTGCTGAATTGCACTGATTATTTGACCTGATTATTTGTTCATAGGAATAAATACTACACAACTATCTTTGTTTGTTTGTTGTTAACAGGATGCATTGTATTAGGAATGTTTATTTGATATACAGTGCCTTGTGAAAGTATTCGGCCCCCTTGAACTTTTCAACCTTTTGCCACATTTCAGGCTTCAAACATAAAGATATAAAATTTTAATTTTTTGTGAAGAATCACCAACAACTGGGACACAATTATGAAGTGGAACGAAATCTATTGGATATTTTAAACTTTTTTAGCAAATAAAAAACTGAAAAGTGGTGCGTGCAAAATTATTCAGCTCCTTTACTTTCAGTGCAGCAAACTCACTCCAGAAGTTCAGCGAGGATCTCTGAATGATCCAATGTTGTCCTAAATGACTGATGGTGATAAATAGAATCCACCTGTGTGTAATCAAGTTTCTGTATAAATGCACCTGCTCTGTGATATTCTCAGGGTTCTGTTGAAAGCGCAGAGAGCATCATGAAGACCAAGGAACACACCAGGCAGGTCCGTAATACTGTTGTGGAGAAGTTTAAAGCCGGATTTGGATACAAAAAGATTTCCCAAGCTTTAAACATCCCAAGGAGCACTGTGCAAGCGATCATTTTGAAATGGAAGGAGTATCAGACCACTGCAAATCTACCAAGACCTGGCCGTCCCTCTGAAGTTTCAGCTCAGACAAGGAGAAGACTGATCAGAGATGCAGGAAACGCCTCCCTGCAAGTAAATATCAAATCACTATGCGCTAAGGTTAGGGGGCGCTTTACCATGCTTGCAATGCTGGTATCAGATATCACACATGGCGAGCGGTGAAGTGAGGCCTCAGTCCGAGGAAGCACCACCATTTTTCAAATCTGTGGTGCGGGGACATGTTTGTTTTGCAGTTGAGTATAATGCAGAGGAAGTAAAAACGGTAAACAAAAAAAAATGACTGTGTGCAAGTATTGTTTTATATGTGTAGGCTACTCAAATGGAAACACTTCCAACATGACTGCACACCTGCAACACCACTACCCAGCGATATCACTGTCTGAAAGCAGGGTAGCAGAGCAGGTAATACAGTCATTTAAAAAGCAACAGTCCCTCGCTGATTCCATCCAGCATACATACCCAACTGGTTCCAAGAGAAAAAAAATAACAAAGGCAGTGGAGGTAATTCCCAACCTCTATGAAAAGACATGCAGTAGTATCATAGACAAATTCGCTGGAAAACAAATGAATTTTATGAATTATTTATTATTATTATTATTATTATTATTATTATTATTATTATTATTATTATTATTATACAATAGACTAGTAATGTGTACAAGTGGATTTTTTTCTTTTGCTTTTTATTAATATAAAGAGTATTGTAATAAAAAGTGTTTTTTCTCCTTAACCTCTTATTATTCCTGTCGCCTAAGCATAGATTAACAAAAAACACTGATGTGCCTAGCCATCAGAAACAAACCGAAAACCATGGTTAAAAAACAGGTATTTATTGAACCATGGGCTAACTGTATTGGTGCATCTTTACTGCTCACTACACTGACAGTAGTGCAGGTACAAATCACAGGTTTATGTTAATGTGCTCATTCTAATACGTTGTTGTTTTTATAGTAACGGCTCATTCACAGGGACTGGTATGGCTAACATTCCATATAAAAAAAATTAAAAACATAGCAAAAATGTTTCAGCAAGGAAATGTTGATGAATGACAGAGGAGTTTATGGTTTGCAGTTTCCTTGTAACATGACAAACTGCTTTTTTTTGTCTCATTAAGTTTAAATGAAAAATAAATAGAGGCTGCTGAGATAATAACTTTATAGCTGCTATGACCTAATTGAGAACAGGAACTGAGTTGTTCAGTGTACTTTGCTCAGCATTACATATAACTATAAATAAAAGCATGGCGTGTCATTATACTGAAAACCTTTATCTTTATTCAGAAACCTAATAAAAGACGTTACTGTGGTTCTGAGGCCCTGTTTTGATCAAACACTGAAACCACAATGATACTAAAACCACATGTCCTGAACAGGAAATAACCCACAACTGGGTTAGATACATTTGGTTAGATTTTAAATCAAAACTCAGACACTTAAAATATCCCACTTAATATTCTCATCTGCTATGTTCAGTGAGGAGTAATAACAAAATGCTGTAATGTTTAATATGTCTATTATAATTCTATAATTTATTTTTATTAATTTGACGACAGTTTAACAGACCGTATTAAAATCTAAAGAGTTTTACAGGGATTAGAAGAAAGATTTAACCCTCCATCAGAATCTGAAATCTGACATTTAATCTCTCTTCAAACATAAAAATATAAAATATTCAAGACCTGTCCTGTTTAGTGGACTCAGATTTATATGTATGACATTCTTCTTCCAGTCAGTAAATATCGCCACCTACCGGCACCATTCTGCAATGAGTAGCATTTTAAAGTGGGCAGAAAAATATATCAAGAAAGTGTAGAATAAAGAAGGTAAATAACTTCCTATCAATAAGATGTAGTGGCTTTAGTCCTGAGGTTACTACAGTATTTTATTAAATTAATCTGGATTAATTACAGGGAAGAAATAGTCACTTAACCAAAAAAAATAAAACCTTTAAGTGAGCTGACTAGCAAACTGTCACATTAGCCTAGCGTGTGTTAGCTGGCTAACTCCACATCAACTTACTGAAAGATCCACAATTAATTCACAAAATGAAGGAGTGATTGTATGAAAATATACATATCGTATGAAATGCTTTCTTTTTCTTTCTTTTTTTTACCTCAGGATTGTTTCGTAGGTTAGCTCACTGATATATTAGCGCACTAATGCTTTCACCAAAACTCTCTAAGGCTAAATGAACTATCATGAACTATACCGTTCAATTAACTTCTCTTTGTGTTTCTTTTTTTGTCCCATAAAGACACATATTTGTTGTGGTGGTGAAATTTCTGCAACACTGATATTGTTTATCATCATTTTCACATTTAGGAATAAAAGTTGTCCTGAGAAGACCATCAGTCTGATCTCAAACCTGCTTCTGAACTTTATTACTCGATCAGACCCGTTCCTTTTCACTGTTCCTGTGTGAGAACAACAGCATTAAGAAATATAATCAACCATTTTGTGAATAAACTACTGCAAAAGAGAAATTTTAAGAGCGGGGCAGGCTGTAGTGCTGCTTTCTCATTGGTCAGCACAACATGAGCAAAACTAAAGGGTTCTAAAACATTGTTTTGTTTGTTTATTTATTTATTTAACTTTAGATCAACACAAGTTAGATTTCTGTATTCCTCTGTCACTGATGCTTGAAATAATCCACATTTCTGGGATTCAATATGAACATCATGAATAAATATCATCAAAATTCTTCCATAACACCACACCCTTAATTTACCCTGCTGAAAAAGTAGATCCCTCACCTACACGCTTCTTAACTGTGAAGAAGTAATGTTACAATACAGTCTGGATCTGAGATTAAAATCCTGCTCATAAATAAAATAAAACTATTTTAATTTCTCTAAAGATCCTTTCACATGTCTTTACGTGTATATTATCTGTGTTCGTACATCATCTATGATCATCTCCTCTCTAATTAAAGAGACAATGTATTTTATATTCTTTAACCCTTTACACACTGAATAAATTCACTCCGTCCAGTAGGTGGCAGTAAAAGGATACTGTACATGTGCTACACTCCTATATTACTGTAGTCTACACCTCTAACATACAGTGAAGATAAATCACATCAGTACTTTAACACTTTATTTACATCACAAGACTTTATATGAAACTATTTAATGTCTGATTCCAGGACTGCAGCGCTGATTCTGTCTCACTGATATTACATTCTTCACATCTGTATGCAAAGGTAAAGTACATTTTAATCACAGGTAACATCTTCACAACAACCTGTGTGTGTGTGTGTGTGTGTGTGTGTGTGTGTGTGTGTGTGTGTGTGTGTTAGATAAATCACTTGTAACATTATTAAAACATTTTTTAAATTACTTCCTAGTATGGGGACATTTAGAAAATAATGCTCCTGTTAAACAACTGCTCTTCTTGAATATATATTTTATTAAAATTCTCCTAATTGTTTGCACTTACAATCTTCTAAGCACACACACACACACACACACAGAGAGAGACTTTGTGCAGCTGAAACATAATATTTCTCTCTACATTTTAATCTTATAGACAAGAACAGATTAAAGTTCTATAAAAAACAGTGCAAATAATGTGGAACTATTAGCATTATACGGTTTATTTATTTATTTTTTTTAAAGAGAAATAAAAGCAGGAAACTGCACCACATCTCTGTCCACATTTCACATGTGTTTAAATAAAGCTATCAGTCATTTACTTCGTATTGGCCTTTACACACAGTGCAGTGTTACATGTTACACAGGACTAAAGTCTTTTAACCACTAGAGCTCTAGTGTCACTTATAGCCCAAAGAAACATACATTTTCAACACATCTGGCTTTAATGCTTCAACTCTTCATGAAGCTTTAACATCACTACTTTTAACCTTGGAACTCTTTTAAGAGAAAAATGTACCAAAGAGTCCTTATTAATATATTTTTGTTTGAAGTTAAGACATTTGTGAATATTTAAAGGAACGTTTTCCTAGATTCATTGTTGAACAATTATTTTTAAAATGGAGTTTAAGAGTTACGAGAGCTGAATGACGGCACCGTTGGGGAATCACCCAGATAACATGCTTTTGGGGACAGAACAGGAAGTCATTCATCTTCAGACCACACGGATTATTAGTGAGTACTTGATGTATGCGAGGTCGATGGGATCGTAGCAGGTTCTCTGCTGATTCTGATCCTCATGCTGCTGATGTTTTCTGGGCCGTCAGGAGACACTGGTGTAGGTCACAGAGGTCAAATCAGACCGGTGCAGGTCCACTTCCTGTAGAGAGAAACATCTGATAATGTGACATTATTAGTCTGCTTTAATATTGACATGATCTCAGCGCTGACTTCCATCAACTACATTTCATCATTTCATGGTTTTTCTGGTACCTTCTCGTTCGAGTCCCCAGTGGAAGAACACTTATCTGAAAAATAAGAGAATTTAACATAGACAAAGACGACAATCTCAAAAATGTCAAACACACAGATTTCACTACACAGCTTTTTACAGTAACTAACGTTTTCATTACACATTCATTCTGCACTCGTGTATAAGGGCTGCTGTACGGCCTGGAACAACAGGAAGTGTCATAAATAAAGGGAAGTGTGTGTGACAGGGTGAACGGTGTAAATGTTGGTCTTCAGGCTGTAAGTTCTCACCTTGTAGCGTGGAACAGTACAGAGAGGAGCAGATGATGCTTATTGACACAAAGACCGCACACACACATGATAGGATTATAATAATAATTCCACAGAGTGCAGGACCTACAGACTGCTGTGTGTCTGAAAGATCAGTCTCATGATGCTGATCAGCTGAAACACAGAGGAACACAGAGATATCAGTAAAGTATCTGAGAGGAAAGTGTATCAGATGACATTCTGATATCTTTTAGAACTTTAATTTAGTGTTAAACACACAACGATCAGACTGTCACTTATACACTGTGTAACAATAAACAACAACAACAACAACAACCGAGAGAAAAGTCTTTTCTTTTCTGTTGTATTAATCATTACAATAGTTTCAGCTCACCACATCTGTACTGATATCTCTCGTTATATTTTTCTTTTATTAAGATTTCTCTCAATCATGGATTTGGGACATGAGTCACTATTTGAAACACTTTTCTCCTCCACACTGAACTGATCTTCTCACAGTTCAACAACATTCTCAACACTGCTCTTTAAAGTGTGGCTGAATAAAATAAAGAACCCTTGAAGAAAATGAAGCGAGAGGAAATAATGTCCAGATTAACAGAACTTTAAAAAGTCTGGAGTGTCAGGTGCTCGAGATTTTACTGTTTGTTCATAAAAATAATCCTTGAAATAATACACAAGATGATAGAAATAATATTATGAAAAATAAACACACAAACTAAAACTAAATCAACTAGCAATAATCAGACTGAATAAAGTATTGGCACCCACCTGTAAAGTTCAGTCTGATGAGTTTCCCAAACGGAATGTGTGTCGTTCTGTTTCATTATTTAGCTGCAATATGCAGAAATGTTTGGATTTATAAGCAACAGCTGAGTATAAATACCTAAGCCGGTTCACAATGTACGATTTTGACCATGATGTGGTCGTCTGATGAATAAATGGATAAATATCTGAGACTAGTAGTGTTTGATCGGTAATTTGACGTGTTCCCCGACAGCAGATTAAAGACCGTTATGTTATAATTTTTCCTCTGATTAAATTCTGGTTGTGTCAGAAGATCTGAGGTACAGTCCTGTAGTCTTCTTGTGTGCGTTATACAGTCTGACATTAATGAGAAGTGAGATCCTACAGTGTGACATGTCTTACAGCACAGCGGGGATCGTGTTCGTACAGTCTGACAAGCAGCAGTCACAAAGGACTATTAAATACCACACAGTGTTCACTCGGATTAAAAATAAGTCCCTCTGCAGTGCCATGTTCATATCAGATATTCTGCTGCATATCATAATAAACTGTCTACAGCCGTACACTCCTGGACAAAGAACAATGGGATAATACCTCATACCATTGTGCATACGTACAACTTTCACACATTAACTGGCTTGTTTATATTTCTTATGAATATACTGGCTAAAACACAAAATGGAAACCAAATCAAATGATTATTAATATATAAATAATAAATGGTTTAGTATTGATCAAAGTTGTACATTAATAAAATTTATTACATTCATGTTTTGTTTTGTTTTTTTTGTTTTTTTTGAGTACAAAATACTTTTGTAGTTATATTAACAGGGAACAATGTACATATTTAAATTCCATGCTCCAATTTTTTCAGTGAACCTTGAAAAAGACTTAAATTAAGAAATAAATGTGTTGTTTTCTATTCTGAAAAAAAAACATCATTTCTATTCAGAAAAGTTTCAATCTTCACTCGGCATCTGCAACTTTCTCCTGAAAAGAGTTCCCTACAGTTGGGGGCGTTAGCAGCACATGTAGGGGTAGAAGGAAATGAAACTGGATTTACTGCCAAAAATATCGATAAAGAATGAAACAGATGAAATACAAACACCATGAAGTAGAGCAGATTAAACCCATTATAAAGGAAAGGAGAAAGGAAGAGATGATACAGTGGTGTGAAAAAGTGTTTGCCCCCTTCCTCATTTCCTGTTCCTTTGCATGTTTGTCACACTTAAGTGTTTCGGAACATCAAACCAATTTAAACAATAGTCAAGGACAACACAAGTAAACACAAAATGCAATTTGTAAATTTGAAGGTGTTTATTATTAAAGGTGTTTTTTTAAAAAAAAAAAAATCCAAACCATCATGGGCCTGTGTGAAAAAGTGATTGCCCCCTAAACCTAATAACTGGTTGGGCCACCCTTAGCAGCAACAACTGCCAACCGTTGCTGCGATAACGTGCAATGAGGCCTTTACAGCGTCCTGGAGGAATTTTGGCCCACTCATCTTTGCAGAATTGTCCTAATTCAGTTACATTAGAGGGTTTTCGAGCATGAACGGCCTTTTTAAGGTCATACCACAACATCTCAATAGGATTCAGGTCAGGACTTTGGCTAGGCCACCCAACAAATCTTCATTTTGTTTTTCTTCAGCCATTCGGTGGTGGACTTGCTGGTGTGTTTAGGATCATTGTCCTGCTGCAGAACCCAAGTTCGTTTCAGCTTGAGTACGAACGAAAATGTTCGGAATTGATCTCCTTCAGGATCTCTTGGTAGACAGCAGAATTCATAGTTCCTTTTATCACGCAAGTCTTCCAGGTCCTGAAGCAGCAAAACAGCCCCAGACCATCACACTACCACCACCATATTTTACTGTTGGTATAATGTTCTTTTATGAAATGCAGTGTTCCTTCTACGCCAGATATACTTGGACACACACCTTCCAAAGAGTTCCACTTTTGTCTCTCGGTCCACAGAATGTTGTCCCAAAAGTCTTGGGGATCATCAAGATGTGTTGTGGAGAAATTGAGACGAGCTTTGATGTTCTTTTTGCTCAGCAGTGGTTTTCTGGAACTCTGCCATGCAGGCCATTTTTGCCCAGTCTTTTCCTGATGGTGGAGGCATGAACGTGGACCTTAACTGAGGCAAGTGAGGGCCTGCAGTTCTTTGGACGTTGTTGTGGGGTCTTTTGTGACCTCTTGGATGAGTCGTCGCTGCGCTCTTGGGGTGATTTTGGGCGGCCGGCCACTCCTGGGAAGGTTCACCACTGTTCCATGCTCCGCCATTTGTGGATAATGGCTCTCACTGTGGTTCGCTGGATTCCCAAAGCTTTGGAAATGGCTTTATAACCCTTTCCAGACTGATAGATCTCAATTACTTTCTTTCTCAATTGTTCCTGAATTTCTTTGGGTCTCGGCATGATGTGTAGCTTTTAAGGATCTTCTGGTGGACCTTACTGTGTCAAGCAGCTCCTATTTAAGTGATGCCTTGATTGTGAACAGGTGTGGCAATAATCAGGCCTGGGTGTGGCTAGAGAAATTGAACTCAGGTGTGGACAACCACAGTTATAGTATGTTTTAACAAGGGGGGCAATCACTTTTTCACACAGGGCCATGATGGTTTGGATTTTTTTTCACCTTTAATAATAAACACCTTCATTTACAAATTGCATTTTGTGTTTACTTGTGTTGTCCTTGACTATTGTTTAAATTGGTTTGATGTTCCGAAACACTTAAGTGTGACAAACATGCAAAGGAACAGGAAATGAGGAAGGGGGCAAACACTTTTTCACACCACTGTAATTATGAGTCTTAGAATAGATCACGCTGGATTAAATCTAACATTACACAGAACAGGAAAACACCCCACTGGACTCTACACACACTGCAGTACACAAGAGACAGAAAACACATTCTGTTAGACTGCAGAAGATATGAGGAGGAAAGAACTGAGCTAGAGATGAGGATTGGAAAACCAAACATGACACTAGAGAACTTGCTGGAAAAACATCTGGGAAAATACACTGTCCCCTAATAAATGATCTACAAAATACTGGGATACGTGAGAGACTTTAATAATTCACTATGAATATCTAGTATTTATGTATGTCTGTATGTATGTATGTCTGTATGTATGTATGTATGTATTTATTTGTTTATTTGTTTAGCTTTGTTATTGTAATTATTATTGTTGTTTTCCTGCCAATCTGCTACCCACACTCCAGTCCAGTGGTGGCACTAATGCACCTTAAGTTGGTTTTCCAACCGCCTAAACAAAAAGAATTTGTGGAAGGGCCGGAAAAGGAAAAGGAGGAGGAAAAAAGAAGAAGTTAGCATTAATGCTAAAAAAAAAACATGAAGCCATCTACAGCGTGTCGCCGTTCTGTTATGAGCTGAGGTAGGAAAATATTCCTATTTTATCCACACAATATGTTTTAAATTGTCTTTAAAGTATTTAAGGATGTTCACTGGACGTGTTGGTGATTATTTCTGATTGTGAGTTGTAGAGATTTTAGGAGTTTAATGTCGTTTATTGAAGGCCCTTAACCCTCTCTGCTCCAGTGCTGTATCAGACCTGCGTGAAGTTGAACTCCCCCCGCAAAACGTCAGCAAAATAGTCTCATTCGTTTGTGCTTATAAAAGTTCCGTTTGTGCTGCTTACGTTTATAAAATATTAGACATTGAATTATAGGCGTTAATCTCCTCGGTGTGAGTACACTTTTAGAGTAGAACTGCCGAAGACTTTTTCAAGAGAAATCATATCATCATTTGTTCAATAAACAATTCTCTTTACTTCATTCCCTGGTCTCTCAGGATTGAACTTTTCATTTATTTACAAGGAGAATCATCTGTTACACTTCACTCCCCCACACACACACTTGGGCCATGTATGTATAAACAGAGCTGCAGCAAACAGATTATGGTGGGTGTGTGTTTATTTTTGATAATGTTAATATTACGACTGTTATTCTCATAACAACATGTAAAAATAAAAAAATAAAAAAGACAGTCGGCAAAAACCGGCACAAACGATTTAGACCATTTCGGGTGAATTTGGAGCATGTGGGGGGCTGAGTGACCCCAGGATGACCTATAAATATTCTTTTAATATCTCCTGAACCAAAGCACAACCGAACATTTTTACGGCACAAACGATTGAGACTGTTTTGCGTTGGTGGGGGGGCAACTTCATGCAGGTCTGTATCATGGCTGACCACAACTTCCTGATATGCTGGGAAGAAAACAATTTCACTGTGCTCTACTGTATATGTGATCAATAAAGTCTCGTTATCGATATCATGCATTTCTCTCAATGGATTAAGAAACAATGTGAAATGCAGAGCCCTTTTTTTGTTTGTTAAAAACCATGGATCAGATTTTTGGTTTTTTCAAGAAACCAATTCCTCACAGGATGGTTTCTATTTTGGAGATCCCACTGGGGCAGTGTGATCGGGCAGCTGTGGAATGTGGTAGAGCGGGTTGTCCACTTTCGTAGGGTTGGCGTTGATTCCGACCGGATGACTCCTCATAAACAAGTAGTCCTAACCCTTGCATGGCAGCTCTTACCATTGGTGTGTGTGTGAATGGGTGAATGAGACACAGTGTAAAACGCTTTGGGTAAAAGCAGAGACTCTATACCTGGGGGAGGAGGGGGCCAAGCAATAATATTTATAAAAAGCAAAAAAAACAGGTGTATTAATCAGCAATAACACAACACCTCTTACAAACCACAGTGCTATCTCGAAGGTTGGTCTTCTAAAGATGTTTAGAAGAATATCACATTATTGATTGAGCAGTATTGGAGCAGAGCTTCAGAATTAGATTCATGTTGTTGCAGCGGGAGCTGTTGAAGTTTGAAATCTGTAAATATCTTAGAAAATTCCGTAGTAACTTAGCTGAACTCAAAAGAGCAGAAGAAAATAAGGTGGTGTCTAAAATCGCTTTCTTCTAAACCCCCAGAGCTGCTTTCTGTAGCTGATAGCTTGAGTATGCTGAACTGCGAGGTAAATTAGATGAGCTGTACACCTGTAGAGCACAGGGCGCTTATATAAGGTCTAGACAAAAATGGATAGAGGAAGTAGGCGTCACAGCATATTTTTTCAGATGAGAAAAAAGTCGTTTAAGAACCTCATTAATTGAAACTTTAAATATTGATGGAACAGTGACCGGTAATCCTCAAGAAATTGCACGATTCTGCGCTAATTTTTTTACAGTAATCTTTACCATCGAAGTTATTCTGAAGAGACAGTCTGTACTGTCTGCAGTCTGTTAAAACCTGCAAGACTATCTCAAGAAAAACAGAAACCTCTGCGATAGTGAAATGACTTTATTAGAAGTTAATAACTCAGTTATAGAACTTAAAAACAATAAATCACCCGGAACTGATGGGAACTTACCGCAGAGTTCTACAGACAGTTTTCTAAAGAATTATCCCCTTTTTTACTTAAAGACTTTGAAGAAAGCATACAGAATGAGACTCTTCCCCCAACTCTCACTCAAGGTTTAATTACTTTAATCCCAAAACCCAAGAAAGATTTACTTTTAATTGACAATTGGCGTCCTGTATCTCTGCTTAACAATGATGACATAATTTTAGCTGTTATATTTGCTAAAAGATTAAAATTTGTACTGGATTCTGTAATAGATGAGACACAGTCTGGTTTTATGAATAAAAGACACATTGTTAATAATATAAGATTGGTTCTTGATTTATTGGATTATTCAGAATTGATGCAGGAGGACAGCTTTATTCTCTTTTTTAGATTTTTATAAGGCGTTAGTGATTCTTTGGTGTTTTTTTTTTTGAGCCAAGGCACCATATTTTACATGAGAAAAATCACACGGCACACCATGTCACAAAAAGTATCTATAATGAACATCTAGTATCAATTTACTTACTCAGAGTGAAACCTGGGCCTGTTTAGTTGAACACAAAGCTGATATTCTTGCAGGAATTGAAGAAAGACAAACACGAAGATCTTCCTTAACAGCTCTGAGTCTCTCTCTTTTCTTAGTCTTTATAGTAGTCATGCTTGAGAAGCCCAGCTCGAATAGATAGGTTGTGGAGAAAGGGAGAAGAGCTGAAATGGCTTTGTTTCCCAGAATGGGGAACTCCTTGGCAGCAGTCAGCCAAAAACTGTCCAACGGTAGATCAGCAAAGCTCAGCTTCAGACCACGATTTTGTCTCAGTTCAGTTATTTCTTCCTGCTCCTGCAAAGTCATGTCCCAACAAGTTTAGCTCCGCCCCAACTCGTTGAGAGGAAAGCTAGTATTGGTTTCCGGTGTGTAACAGATGCTATCGTTCATTTCAAACAAAGTGAGGAAACACCTCGAATTTGGTGAAGCACCTGAAAGTTGGTCCTATATTATGTTTGTTTGAGGCAGCTGCACTGCTGACGTGAAACCAGCTAACGTTATGCTCCATGTAATGTTGGCGATAGCCGGTTATTTGTTAGCGATGCTAACACATTAGTGTTATAAACTTCCTCCTAATGGTTCACCATGCATCTCCATTCAGCTCGTGTCCTGTCAGCTACATGTAGCCTCATGTCACTAATAATTATTCACATGTTCATGATTTTAATAAATCTTTTTGGCCTGCCACCATATCAGTGAATTTAAACTAATGATTACAGTCAGAGTATAAGGGGTGTGTACGCGTGCGTCTGTGTGCATGGGTGTGTACGCGCGTTTGGGAGTGCACCAACCAAATGAAAATGTGCATCAAATATAACAATATGCAAACAAATAAACAATTCAGGTGAATGCAGAAAAGTCAATAACAGTATACACAGTATAAACTGTATAAACAGTATACAGGAGGAGAGACGCAGACAGATCACCCGGTGCAGGGATGACGTCATTTTGTACCAGAACTTGGAATTTATCATCATTACACCGGTTCCTTCGACAAAAACCCAATAGGATTTTATGTAGATTTTTGAATTATTGTAAAAATGATCAACAAACGTTTACAACACAAACACGTTCTGTCCAAGATCATTTTCACAAATCAACAACTTTTATGAAGTTTGAAGCCTAAATACAATCCCCAGAAATAAACAGCTAACCGTACGCTATAAACAAACTACACCACGGTCGTTCGACTTCACTGTTACCATCACCAAGCCTCCGACAACTTTCCAAAACTTTATTTAAAACATTTTCCATAATATGGATTTACTCTGTGGATGAATCTCCATCCATGTTTTTTGGGGGATTTGTGCAAAGCAAACCTGAACCAGTTTATTTCCAAATTTATTTCCTGTTCGGCGTTACGACGATGTTTAATGTCCCCGACAGCCTCTGTAGTCACGTTTAGCAACTTGTTAGTGTCATGATTTCCCCTCGCACAAACCCTGGAGCTCGCAGTGCACTCTTTTAATGACCTTGACTTCGTTTACTTTCTACATGTGTGTAGATGTGTTTTTATATCTACATTTCTGTCCTTTCTCCGCCCCTGTATTGTTATGTGTCTACAGAAAGGCTACCAACAAGGCACAATATAACTTTAAATAAATAAATGAGTAAAATAAAAATATTTTGATGTGGTCATCTTTGAGCCCCTTGAATAGACTATGTTAGGTCTATAACTGTATGCACGTAGTTCGTGCATGTGCACGGCCCTTCATCGCTCCGAGCTCAGTGCTGGAAGTGGAGGTCATGAAAGTCGCGCATCTCACTCTGGTTGCTAGACTATTTGGCGCGTCAAACACGTCATTGTTCGGTCAAATTTATTCGGCCTTTTCACTAATTTCGGTTGCCGATCATTCGGTGCATCCCCAATTCATGGATATTTGCTGTGTGCTCCATGGGGAAAACTTGAGAAGCCCATTGGAGAAGATGATGGTGATTATCATGTAAAAGTATTGATGTATGTGACACTGTGGAACTACTGGTGATTTATGACTTTATCTATCCTACTGGAATCTGAAATTAAATATTACAGTATATTGTATAAGTAATATAGCAAAAATAAATAAAAAGAGAAATGATTATAAACCAATCAGCACTCTGTTACCTTTTGATATTAAATCTATTTCTTTTTTGACACCTTCCTTTCCTTGTTTTAGAAAATGTTCACACGCTCCTCCAGACACTATCGGGGCATCACGACCTCCTTTTATTCCATTTGTATCGTCTTGGGTACCGTGTGTGTGAGTAAGTAACTTTTTGTTATGAAATAGATGAAATAAGGCTCTTAACATAAGATCATTGTCTAAAAGGTGACAAAGTAATCTAGATTATAATTTTCCATCTCAGACCCCCTCTCTGCAGTACCTGAGTTCACTGTATCTGGACATGTGGGGTCTACAGCTGTCCTGCCGTGTAAACTGGAGAATGAAGACACTGGAACACTGTATATTAAGTGGCAGATCGAATCTGAGATTGTGTTTGAGCGAGATGGTGAGGAGACCTTTCCGGGTGAGGGATATGAGGAGCGTGTGGACGTTCCTGTGAAAGAGCTGCGTAAGGGGAACTGTTCCTTGGTGTTACGCAATCTGACAACTACTGATGCAGCTCTCTACAGGAGCTACAAGATAGTGAGTCGCACCAAGAGATCTGTCAACCTAAAACCAGTAGCGCTCAGCCGTGTTGATCTCTCAGTCGATGGTAAGTGAGTGAGTCTCAGTAGATCACACACTGACCATTACACACATCAGAAATCAAAGCTGGACATGAGGAACAATGGGAAAGGCACTAAGCTTACTGTAGAACAAAAGTGGTTCATATGGGGCGATTTAATGATCTCAGTGTTTTAACTACTAGCCGAGGACTTCTGCACTGAACAGATCATTACAAAGCTCTTTATGTGTGTGTGTTAGATTGAGCAGGAGAACACGCAACACCTGTCCATCTTTTTTGTTTCATCACACACTTGTAGAAGCATCACAACTTTACATCTAAATCATTTTCATTACACGAATGTGCAGTAGATTTTTAAATCAGAACGTCTTTACCCCAGACAGCAGGAACAGTGGAGCTGAAATCATTCTCTTGGTTATTTGTACAATGTATTACCTATGAAATACTATTTAAGTGATCTTCATTGTCAAAATATTCAGCTGACTTTATTCTAAACTATTTGATCATTTATTATAATCACGTATTCTAGTGTTACTAATATGAAAGCTTTTATTTTAGTGGAGAGGGAAAGTTAATAAGGCATGTTAAACAGTACTGGAGTTAAAGGTAAGACTGAGAATGTAAACACTGAGCTACATTAGTAGTGACCTGACCTACATGTGTCCCTGATCTACAGGTACAAAGTACAACACTTTAGCATCATTGAGAAGAGTTCACACAGAAGAGCTATGATTGTACCAAGATGATCAAATGTTTTTTCTCTTACAGGAAACCTGAATGAAGAGAATAAAGCTGTAAATGAAGTTCCCAGAGGTGAGATATACTTGTGTATTTAATTATCTGTAAAGCAGATTTCATTTCTTATACAACCAGTAACATTAATTCCATTTATTTCAGTATGTTAAGTTCACTGGACTTTTTTACTCCCTGATGAATTCTGTCCACTTCATTATTTTGTCATTTTTGTTTTTAATTGCCAACAAATTTTTCTAACTTGGTTAATTCTACACTAAATGACCAAACGTATGTGGTTCTGACTTTAAATTATTTTGGAGCTGCAGTGATTCTTCCCAGTGAGGAGCGAGTGAACACAAACCATGCAAAATTATACTTGTGTGTATATACATGTGTATATTGTTTGGTTTTGGTTGTAAACCTCACTGCTTAGACTTTATGTGGAAAATGTTCTAGCTAAACTAGAAAAAAATAACAAATTTCTGCTTTTTTCCAGATGATGCAGGAATGAAGTGTCCTCAGCTACTGATCATGATCTTGTCCCTCCTATCATGTTCACTCCTCCAGTTCTGATTAGAAGAATCCTGAGTGTGACCTAGAGCTGTGTACAGGACTGTCTATATGCTTAATTTAATGTCCATAGTACGGCTACCCTTGATGAACAGACCTAAGGGGAGGGGTCAGACAAAGATCAATACTAATGACGCTTATAAAAAAGTACAGGAAAGACAGAGAATAAACGTACCCTGTCCACTTTAGGGTTACAGGAACCTACTCATGGAGGCAAGCATTGGGTGTTATCCACAAGCAAGCATCTGGTGACCTGGCTGGTGACATAACTCAGAGTTAGCCTGAAATGCTGATGTGGAGCCATTATGTGCAGTTAACACCTGCAAAATGAAAAGGTTCAACAGTATAAATGAGGTATAAAAGATTCAAATAGCAAGACTCAGCAAAAACTAACATCTTTTAAGTAGGCAATAAATTAACATAAATAAATTAAACAGTAGTTTACAAACCTCGCTGTAGACGAACTTGAATGTAACATAGCACATGTAAACTCTGAAAGTGTTAACCAATAGAGAAAAAAAATAGAAAACAGGGTAGGCTGTGATCTCTTCTTACTGGAATAAATAGCAAAATAACTGATTATTGTGAAAGACATTTCTGCCGAACATTTGATGCTTGTGACTTTTTCATTGGCTGCCACTAAATCCCAGATCTCAGTCCTGATGCACAGCTCTAATGTGACTTTTGTGTGTAACGTGTTGGAACAGTAGGATGCCATTTCAGACACGTAAGACGTGTATATAGCTGAGGCTAAATCCCAAATATATTTATACTGTTTACACGGCTGCACAACAGTTAGTTTAACAGAAATATATTTAGACCAGTTTAAACACAACTAAAAACTTAAGAATGTATATTGATTCTATCTTCTGTACTGCTTAATAAGGTGATAATGATCCTGTTGACAGTTCTGTCTGACAGATAAATATACACTTCATTTCATTATCTGCAGCAGACAGAATAACTTATTAGAGGTTTTCTTATATCATAGTTGAAGTATTGTTTCCAGAGTTTTCTGTTAAACTGCCCTGAGTGTCCTAAGTGGTATTGTTACTGGTGCTGTATATAATCGCTTTTGATAATTAAGGCACTCTGATGAACAAATTCTAAGGAACAATGTGCAAGTTTAATCAACATGTGACCGTATTTTTAAAATAACAACAGGGATGAAACACACACCAGCTTTACATTCCTTCATTTATACTTTTACTCCAAAACACCTGTATATTGACTTTATATTTGAATTAATGTTAAAGTACATAAATTAAAGATCATCACTAATATCACTGTTAGACTCTTAAACTCATCATCTTCAGTAAACATTTCTCCCAGTCAGGGTCACAGTAAATCAGGAGACTCTCTCAGGAAAACCGAGTGCAAGGCAGGAATACACTCTAAACTGAATCAGAAATATTTTATTTGCATAATTAATTATATATATATATATATATATATATATATATATATATATATATATATACACACACACACACAATATATATAGTGTGTGTATGTGTGTATATGTGTGTATATATTACATTAGATTAGATTATAACTAATATTGAACTGCATAATTACCGAGTGATATTGGTGATTTGATTGAAAACAAAAAGGTGCTGTATAGAGAAGATAAATTGCTTTTAAAAATAGAAAATCTACTGTATGGAGCAACAACCAATGACAGATTAAACAGTCAATATTGTTTCATTCAAAACAGAAAAAACACTGTACAAAAAAATGACATTTTATCAAATACACCACAGGATTTTTTTAAAATCTAATTTAATTTATATTTGAAATATATATAACTGAAATATATGATCATTTAAAAACTTTTGTTAGCTGCCAACCTCTATTTTTTTCCTCTCTGCCTGTTGTACACTGTAGCAAATGTGCCTGTTGAATTACAATAAACAACTGGCAGCTAAAAAATAAGTAGAACGTTTTCGGTTAATTTTAAGGACATTTCCTTCAACCCTAAAACAGAAAAGTCTGTAGATTTACAGTATATCAACTTCTGTTGATCCTTACACAGAAATATCTGTAAAATTACAGCAGATACTCCGTAGCATTTGTAGAACATTTCTTCACCACTGAAAATTCTAATGATCAAATCTACCATTTCTATGGGCAGTTTCTTCAAGGCTGAAATGAAAAATTCTGTAGACTCACTGTAGTAGCTTACATTGTCTGGTAAAGCTACAGCGCCTTCCACTAATATTGGCACCCTTTGTAAATATGAGCAAAGAAAGCTGTGAAAAATTGTCTTTATTTTTTAACCTTTTGATGTTTTGTTAAAAAAAATCACAAAATTGCTCTCATGGATAGCAAACAATTACTAACAATTAAAAAAAAAATCACATATTTGTTAAATATAGGTGTGCAACAATTAAGGGCGTCCCTATAAATTCATAAGAGAAAAATATATTTGAATTTTATTTCCATTGATATTTAAATTTTTTTAGTACACCTGGGTGACTAGGAACAGGAAATTCTTCAACCCTGACTCCCTGTTTCACAGGGGTATAAATATGAGGTAACATATTTATTAACATAGGCCAAATTCCCTTGCGGCAAAAGGTTGTTGAGCTTCACAATATGGGAAGTGGCTATAAGAAAATAGTACAAGTATTGAAAATGCCCATTTTCACCATCAGGGCAATAATTAAGAGGTTCCAGTCAACTGGAAATGTTAGGAATCAACATGGAATTGGACGTATGTGTTATGCTTTCATGTAGACGAGAAACAAAAAGGATATTCCTTCAGGAAACTTTAATAAAAATGCTTGGAACCAACATGATAACTAAACATGTGCAGCATTCTCTCACTCTACTCTCATCTTTCTTCACCACTTAATTACCACCAGGACCTGAGCACCATATAGTGGTGTTACTAAACAGCACATTAAATGAATGTAAGGAAACACCAACAATAAACAACATGAACATTATATAACAATAAACCTCAGTAAAAAAAAATAATAAAGTCCTCATTGCCAATTTGTTAATTTGAAACTTTAATTTAAAAAAATGCTCTGAACCAATATGATAACTAAACATGCACATGTGCAGCATTCTCTCACTCTACTCTCATCTTACTTCACCAACTAAATTTCACCAGGAACTGAGTGCCATCTAGTGATGTATTAAGATAAGGACATCACAGTGTGTCTATGTTGTCTCAACGCATGGTGAAGAGGACGGTTCTAGTGGACAAAAAATCTCCAAAGTACAGATACATGGCATCATGGACTCTATCAAATATCTACAGATATTGATGTTGAGAAATTTCGCATCCTATACCGGTAAAATGCTGACAATAGATTATAAACAGTCTTAGACATCAGTAAACCCCCACAATTGATCAAAAACGCTAACAAATGGTGGTAAACTCTGACAAACGCGGGTAACATCGCTGAATGTCGGTAACACCATCAAGTGCCGATAAACACTGACAAACACTGCTGTACAAACTGGTAAACACTGATCATTGCTTATTCTGTAAATGCTGTTAAACACAATAATGGCCAGTAAACACTGATAATGGCCAATAAACACTGATAATGGTGAATAAAAGCTGATAACAGCTGGTAAACAGGCATAATGGCTGGTAAATGCTGACAAAATGCTGATTATGGCTAGTAAATGCTGATACTGGCTGGTAAATATGGATAATAGCTGGCAAATGCTGATAAACACTGATCATGGCTGGTAAATGATGACAAATGCTGATAATAGTTGATAAACAAGATAATGGCCGACAAATACTGAAAAACGCGATTAATTGCTGATGAAGAAAGAACAAAACACTGGTAAATGTGATAAACGCTGATAGCTGATAAACACTATATATGACGATAAACACTAATAAACCTCAGTAAACAGCCATAAACTCTATAAATGTCGGTAAATGCTGGTATCTGCTGCTAAAGGCCAATAAACAATGATTACGACTGATGCCGGTAACGACTACTGATGATGTTTGCATCATCAGCCAACACGGTCACAATATGCAATATGCATATATGCAATGCAATATGAACATTTATTCATTTATTACTCTTTGTTGTTCACCCTCTACTGTGAACTGTGCAGTATTCCATTTTTACTCCATCCATCCATCTTCAAACGCTTATTCCTTCTTCAGGGTCGCGGGGAACCTGGAGCCTATCCCAGGACGCATCGGGCACAAGGCGGGCCAGTCCATCGCAGGGCACAATCACATACACACTCACACACCCACTCATACACTATGGACAATTTACCAACTAACCTACCATGCATGTCTTTGGACTGGGGGAGGAAACTGGAGTACCCGGAGGAAACCCCCGCAGCACGGGGAGAACATGCAAACTCCGCACACATGGCCCCGGCGGGAATCGAACCCCGGACCCGTGAGGCGAACGTGCTAACCACTAAGCCACCGTGCGCACCCTGTAAGCCACCGTGCATCTGTATATATTCATATTACTATTCATCTGAACATATAATGAGGTGTTCATAGTGTACATATTACCATTATTATTACTCTTATTCTTATTTTTCTATTCCTATTATAGTTTTTTAGACATTTTTCTATTCTATTCCTATTTAATGTGTGTTTTCTTATCTGTTGTGTGTAATTGAGCTGCTGTAATGATGGAATTTCCCCAGTGTGTTATCAATAAAGTATTAACAACGAAAATTTCTGATAAATGCTGGTAAATGACAATAATGGCCGATTAATGCTGATAAACCATGGTAAACACTGTTAAACGCTGACACTGACTGATAAATGGTTGTAAATGCTGATAATGGATCAGTACGGCTGATAAATGCTGGTAAATGCTGGTAAACATTGACAAATGAATTTTCTCATGGGGAATTTTAAGCAGACAATACAAATTCTACCCATTGAGCAAAACCCATGCAAAGCCTTTCCTGGAGTAGAAACTACTGAGCTGCATACGGGTTTTCGGACTTCAGGAATTTTAAAAACCTGAGTTCAGGCAATAAGGCTATATATCACTCCTACTCTTCACCTCTGCCTACAGATAATGAGCCTGTTATACAACACCATCTATCCACCATTGTCTTTTATCTTCGGTTCATTGCTTATCCTGCTGGAGGGCATCACAATGTTACAATAGACCACAGTGCATTATCTTAGAAACCCTAGAGGCATGACATATTTGCTCCCTCTATTTGTTTAATTCTAATTTGTCTTACTCACTCTAACTCACTTTACCACCACTAGATGTAGCCGCATCCCTTTATGTCACCCATTTACCAATTATGTTATCTATAACATGCAAGGTCGCTGGAACAGCACCAGGTCAGGCTGATCAAGATTTGACACACATACCTCCTATACGTGTACAGTGATTTCTGCCTGTTAATCTATCAAGGTTTTTACTTTTTCTCATCTTAAGTAGTTTTCTGCATAACTTGGTAAAAACAAGCTGACTGGAGCCTGCCCAGGTAATTTAATGTGTTTGTTTCACTCTTCTTCTGATAGTGATGTACATGCTCTGCTCAACTTCCCAGGAATTAAGGCCATATGATAATAATTAACTTTTTTTTTCATGACAAGTTGTCTTTCACATGTAGACCACAATTCAGAGTAGAATTATATGCAGTATAAAATAGGTAACAAGAAAATATGAAATGTATTTTCTGATTATTTCCCACAAAGGCTAAAGGCCAGTGAACACTGTTAATTGCCGATAAATGCTGATAAAGGTAGATGAACAATGGTAAAAGCTGATAAATGCTGGAAAATGCTATTTAAGGACATCGAGCAATGGTAATGTTGATAAATGTTAATGGTGGCTGCTAATCGCTGTCAATTTTTGCTAAACACAGATAATGGCCGATATACGCTGATCATTTCTGATAAACGATTGTAGATGCTCATAACGGCCAATAAACGTGATAAAAAAATTTCCAATAATCACTAATAAATGCTCAAGTGGCTTATCAACGCAGGTAAAGGCTGATAATCACTGAAAATGAGTGACAAATTCCGGTTAATACTGGTAAATGCTGTTTAACGATGAAAAAATGCAAACATAAATTCCACTTGATTCAGCTAATTAATGACCTGCCATATGTTCTGGGTTTTGCATTACATTATAGCATTTAGCAGATGCCCTTATCCAGAACAACTTACAATTATCTCATTTATACAACTGAACAGTTGAGGGTTAAGGGCCTTGCTCAAGGGCCCAACAGTGGCAGCTTGGCAGTGCTGGGATTTGAACAACCTTCCGATCAGAAGTCCAATGCCTTACTGCTGAGCTACCACTTCCTACTTTATGAGGATATATATTTTTTTTACATATACTTTTTTTTAAGATTCACCCAAGCAGCACGAATCCCCATCACCTCAACGCAATCAATTATCCATTGTACCGCTTTTCGAATAAATAATAAGCTTGGCATGCATTCTCCCCAACATGCACTCACCTTAACATCCACACAGCTATTTAGTCTTAAATCAGGCATCAGTTGGGTACACATAGCCTCTAAGGGACAGTTAAATAAGTTCTGGGGTCGCTGGTCCAGGCACACACCACTGGATGCAATACCAACACATAGGATTAGTTCCTCAGTGTTAAGCCATTGTCAAGCAGGCCCAGACACACACCGTTAGTACACACTCTGGTCCTATGGCTCCTCAGAGCAGCAGCAGCAGTTATAGAATATAAAATGTAATCAATGTGTGTAACTACAAAGTTTACTAATGTTTGGAAATGTTAATAAAGTATAATCTAATATGTATAACCAACAGTTAGAATTATCAGTGAGAAGCATTATCTAAATCCATAGTACACTTGTTGATCAAGTTATATTCTAACTGTGTATTGAGTTAGATGAATTCTGTGTCTTATTGAACAGTAGGCCTCATTGTTTTTCTGTGTCAGTCCATACCTTTCTGCACAGCAGGCATAAAATCTAAACTATAAAACACTTTCTAACAAATGACGTTCTAAGTGAGTAAATTTAGAACCTTGTGTTTGTGTAAAGCAGCTTCACTCTATGGCAGTAAATTAGCAATTAGACACTCACCAGAACTGGGTTTCCAACCAAAGCCCCATAAGCTTTCAAATTAGTGTCAAAATAAAAGATAAGACTTCCAGGAGGAAGAGTACCAAGCTGGGATTATAAGGGTGAATTATGGGACAAAGTAAAAACCGTGGTCTGTTTTAAAGAAAATACAATTGAAAATGCATGTGCCACAAATGTAAGGTATCATATGGATATGAATAATTAATTAAGGAAATGCAGATTGGTTTGTTTCTAGAAAGAAAAAGTGAATGCCCCACCTAGGGATAATTTTACTGCTTCATGTCACGAAGTGAAGGCTGAGACAGAAGCAAGTGCAGGTTTGGCAGGTCAGGCAATCAGTCAAACAGGCAAAACTAGGCAGGGCAGAGAATCAAAGTCAATCGAGTAAACAAAGATCAAATATCAGAATGGCAAACACAAATATAAGGCTTGGACAATGACAGAGACTAGGCAGCTGACTGCATACTTCACAAAGTCTCTTATATGCTGTGTGTGAGATTGGGTGCAGGTGTGTGTATTTAGAGTTCCGCAGAAGGTGAATGTGTGTGGGGGAAGTGTAGTCCATGTTGGCCATGTTTGTAGGCCGCAATGCAAAATGGGAAATGTAGTCACTGGTTTGATGTGACATGACAGAACCCCCCCAAAAATACACTCCCTCCCTCGGGGGTCGTGGCCCTCTGGGCAAAATGTCTTCACATGTCATATGAACCAGGAGACTGAACGGCGTCCTCAGCAGAGCAGGAAGACAGGGCGACATCCTCAGCGGAGCAACAAGGCGGAACGTCATCCTCTGCGGAGCAGGAAGGCGGAGCATCGTCCTCTGCGGAGCAGGAAGGCAGAGCATCGTCCTCTGCGGAGCAGGAAGGTGGAGTGTTGTCCTCAGCAGCCCAGGAAGGCGGAGCGTCGTCCTCCATCAACTCTGCAGGCTGAACTTGGGTGGCTGTGTTGACAGACTCAAGCGTGAGCAGAACGTGGTTGGTTGTGTTATCAGCCTTGGGCATGAGCAGAACTTGGTTGTGTGTGTCAGCAGATTCGAGCTTGATCAGAACTTAGTCATCCGTGTCAGCAGACTCAGGTGTGAGCAGAACTTGGTTGGTCCTGGTTGGTCGTGATGTCGGATTCAAGCATGAGGAGAACTTGGGTGGTCATGGAGACAGTTTCAGACTGGAACTTGTGTGGAAGGTCACATCGTCGATCTCAGACTGGGACTTGGCTTGAGAAGTTGTCTCTTCGACCTCGGACAGGAACTTGGCATTAGAGGTCGTCTCTCTGACCTCGGACAGGAACTTGGCTTGAGAGGTTGCCTCGACCTCGGACAGGAACTTGGCTTGAGAGGTCGCCTCGTTGACCTCTAGCTGGAGCTCGCCTCATGTGTCTCAGGCTGGAGCGCTGAGCATGAGACTGTCTCGTATGCCTCAGGCTGGTGCTCTGAGCACGAGACCGCCTCGTGCGTCTTAAGCTGGCGCTCTGAGGATGAGGTCGCCACGTTGACCTCCAACTGGAGCTCAGCAGGTGCTTCCTTGTGGAGCCGTTTGTGAGTACGTCTGCCCAGTTACAGTCCAGGCCATAAAACCGGGACCCCATGAACCCAAGCCACTATCTCTTTTTTCGGCTTGGGGTGTGCTAGGCTAGAGAAGTACATTTGGCTGTGGAACAAGCACTGCCTCGGGTAGTCACACAATCCACAATTCTCCTCAGTCCATTGCAGTCCACTGGAGAAACTGGACTGAAATAAAAGGTGGCCAGACATCCCCATATACACTGCCATGATGCTCTCCTCACTTTCCTGCTGCATCCATGTTACGGCAAAGTATTCTGTTACGAAGTGGAGGCTGAGTATATCAGAATGGCAAACACGAATATAAGGCTTGGACAATGACAGAGACTAGGCAGCTGAGTGTATACTTCAAAAAGTCTAAATGTTCTCAAAGTCTCTTATATGCTGTATTTGTGATTGTGTGTAAAATTGGGTGCAGGTGTGTGTATTTAGAGTTCCGGAGAAGGTGAAAGTGTGTGGGGAAGTCCACGGCAGCCATGTTTGTAGGCTGCAGTGCAGGATGGGAAATGTAGTCACTGGTTTACTGTGACATGACACTTCAGAAAAGTATATAAAAACATGTTTGTGTATGTATAATTCAGACTTTCTGCAGAAGGTCTCACTTTATTGTTTCTACAAAGTTTAATTACTTTTTGACATCTACTTACCCTCTGTCTCCGAAGTTTTTTGTTAGGCTGGAAAGATTGTTTGCCACGACGCAGTGCATAAGTCTTGGCATTCAGATCTGCATCATCGGTGGTCAGGGGGATTGGGTTGGGGTGCTGTCCGCTTTGTTTAGGTGGTTTCTACTTCTGTACCCTTTGTAGCAGCATGCCTTTCTTCTTTTCTATGACTCTGTATATGTATACTCACTCAGCATCAGAAGCAGCAGCACGGCAGATCTAGTCTGCCAAGACCAAACCTATTTATACTCCATTCCTAGGAATAAAAGCTGACGATCTCGTTCCGAGAGTGGTCATGACTGAAATGTCTAGTTCAACCATGAAACTCTACCCGTGTGCTAATTGGCTCCCTCGACACCCATACAGCCATCAGCAATGCCTCTTCATCTGTGTAACCCTTTATTATCCCGACTAACTCCAGGACTATGGCCTCTGCGCATGCTATGAAATTTCGCTTCCTTCTATCCTCCTACCCAGCACCTCCATCTAGACCTGGTTCAGGGGTTCCTCCTTCCGTACCCTTTGCAGCAGCAGCATGCCTCTTTATGTTCTTTCAGAAAGACTCACTGACCTTAAATGACTCCAATTACAAAATTGTCTTTTTATATTCAGTCCTTCCATATAAAGTATTGGAACGACAAGTTCTCTTTTTTTTTTGCTATACTTTGAAGACATTTTGGCTTGAGATCAAACGATGAATATGAGATGATGCATCTGAAACTCAGTTTTCATTTCCTAATGTTTACCTTCTAGATGTGTTAAACAACTTGGAACATGGCAACTTTTGTGGTGGACCACCCAGTCTTTAGCTGAGCAAAAGTAATGGTCTTAAAGTAAATAACACTTGATATTTGGTTGCATTTCCCTTGCTTGCATTTTGGTAGAGGTTAATCTTGGTTCCAGAACTTTTGTGGATCATCTCTGTATTTCTTTGTGAATTCCAATCTAGCTTTTGATTCTTGCTGCTGATGAATGGTTTGCATCTTGTGGTATGGCCTTGACATTTCTGCTCTCAAAGTCTTCTTCAAATAGTGGATTGTGATGCCTTCATTCCTGCCCTTTGAAGGTTGCTGGTGACGGCACTGACTGTTGTTTTGGGACTTTTCTTCACAGCTCTCACAATGTTTCTGCCATCAACTGTTTTCCTTGGTTCACTCGTACCATTTCTGGTTTTTAGTACATGTGATGAACTTTAAGGTCGGGCAAGGAGAAGGAAGATGGAAGCAGGCTTGAGACAACTCAACTCTTTATTTTGCTCCTTTTTTCTTTTCCCACTTTTCTTTTTCTTTCTTTGTTAACACATGCATGCACACACACGTATAAGCACATTTGTGTCATGCTGGTGGATCTCTCTCTCTCTCTCTCTCTCTCTCTCATGGCATGTCTCTCTCTCTCTCTCTCTCTCTCTCTCATGTGTCTCTCTCTCTCTCTTATCCTTGCCTCATCTTACTGCAACAGAGAACATTCCTTACCACTCAATTTTTCCGGCTCCACCCCCATTCACAAACCGGCACACCCCGCCTCCAAATTACACTAGTGGTTTCTTTCTTTTTCAAGACATTCCTAATTGTTGTATTGGTTCCCAATGCTTGTGGAATGGCTCTGATAGATTTTCCCTCTTTTCTCAGCTTCAAAGTGGTGTTTTTCTCCCATAGACTGATTTCTGGTCTTCATGTTGATTTATCCTTTTAAACAACAAATGCAGTCTTCACAGGTAAAACCCAGGGCTCCAGCTAAGAGTAGATATTCAGAGCTATTAATTATTTAAATAATTAATTTAACAAGACACACCTGGGCAACAAGAGTTAAAGTTGTTTAACACATCTAAATGTAAATATCAGAAAAAATTATTGCTGAAATTTTGTCGTCTCATACATATCTTTTACTCTTAAACCCAAACGGCTTCAATGTACAGTGCAATCAATATAATTGGCCATGCTGTTCCAATACTTTCAGTGGGGACTGTATGCTCTGACATTTATTTTGCTTCTCGAGCTTTGTTAATTGCTGAGATGTTGCTTTATTCACAATAATGTTTTATAAAATAAAATAAAACACTTTGTATTTTTTAATTAGAAGTGCTTGTTCAGCTGGAGTGAATAAAGCGTCTCTTATTCACTTCCATGTCCATGGTGAATCCTTTTATCTGTGCTCCATTGAAGATGGGTTTTTAAAGGTAACCGTGACCTGACTGAGCTTGATTACCAAAATATTAATCAGCTCTTCTGGAATTGATAACTCTGGAACCAGTTTAACGTTTGGTCAAACAGATTTCTGGAATACGTCCTGGTGCACTACATTAACTACAGCTTTTTCCAGGACAATATTTATTCGGGGCTGTGCTCCTCTGTAGACCCCAGTGATATACCCTTCTAACACCACTGGTCATGTGCATCTTCTACATGATCGTACAATAAGTGTGAATCACAGGTAGAATTCATACTAGGGTTACAAATATGCTTTCTGGTTCTTTAGTACTAAATTTATGAATTTTTGTGAGACTTTGTTGCTAATACATACAGTATAAACTGTTCATATGGAATCTGTAACTGGAATGAATTTATTCACATTGTTGAACATGTTTTCATGTAAGGAGAGTCTCTGTGTGCCAGTGTCCCACAAAGATTTACTTTTATTCTTGCACAATCTTTCCATCAGCCTTTTTTTCATACATTAACTTTGGATGCCAGTGCTAATGTAATTACACCTGCTTATATTTCTCTGTTCACATGACTGTTCTGTCCCAACTGTGCCTCAAGAGTAAGAAAAATGATTAACTTGTTGATATTAAATTTATTTCTAGTTAAGTAAAGTGATGAACTGATTAATGTACCAAAGAGGCTGGGTCTCTTTCTGAGAATTAAAATAGGACTAGTGATCAGGCGCGTACTGGACACTTGACAAAACAGGATGTAGGGGCTTGCAGCTAAACAGGAACTAAAGACAACCGTAAGAGAAGAGAGGTTTCAAATAAACCAATTTGAAAAAGCATCACTATCTTGTAGGCCACTGTAGCATCTCAGCAAGAAATGGCCAATCTCCTGGATCTTTTTACACTTCAGCTGCTGTTTGGTGAGTTTCTATATGCAAAATACCAGATAGGAGTAAATTATAAATAACTGTCATTAGTGTAACTGGTGTTCAGGACTTTATTGAAGTTGTTAGTCTGTTAGTATATCTAGGGATAGAATGCAGTAATGTAACAGTTTGAACAGAAATGTATCTGAAAGCAGTTTTTAATGTCAGTGTAACAGTTTAAAACCAAATCTCATGATTTAGAGTAAATTCTGAACTGAAGCAGTCGTTAAATGTGGACTCACTGATAGATGAATCTGTTCTCTTAATGTGGTGGTATTCTTACAGGTTTCTTTACACCGTGTCTCCTTCAGATCGCTTCAACTGATCATGTATCTGTCCATCCTGGAGAGAACATCACCCTGCTCTGTAACATCACTAATTATTCTGAGATATCGTGGTATCGACTGAGATCTGAGGAGGTGAAGCTGCTGATATCTGCTGAAAAATTAAAGCTGAAGAAAACCTTTTTACTCCATTATAATGTGAACGAGAGTCACTTTGATATAACAGAAAGCAGCAGTTCAGTCAGTTTAGTGATTATTGGAGTTAGAGAGACAGATCTGGGATTTTATTTCTGTGGAGGTCGAAACAGAACGACACACATTCAGTTTGGGAAACCCATCAGACTGAACTTTACAGGTGGGTACCAACACTTTATTTAATCTGACTGATGCTGTATTTATGTATATTTATATATTTGTTTAGTGTAACATCATATAACTTCATTTCCATTAAGGTTTTAGAATAAAATCATTCATTTAACAAAACATAAATATTTAGGCTTTTCACCACTTTTGAACATCATTTTTTTTTACAGCATATAAATATAAATAGCAGAATTGAGTTTATTGTCATGTGTATAGAGAGTCAAAGTTTGTGAACCCTTTGGAGTTACCAGGGTTTGTGCACTGATTACTGATATAATGTGATCTGATCTTTATCTGAGTCAGAATTATAGACAAACACAGTTTGATTAAACTAATAACACACATGTAGTAGTAGTTTCCAGGAGTTTATCGAGTATACAGAGTAATAATTCACAGTGCAGGCTGGAAAAAGTAAGTGAACCTCTGCACTAACAACTTCTCCAAAAGCTAATTGGAGTGAGGTGTTTAAATTGAGGAGATGAGATTGGAGGTGTGGGGTGTACAGGTGCTTTACTCTTTAAATAAAGACACAAATTCCAGTTACTGACCAATCTGTCCTTGTGAACAGCTGATTAGTGTGAACCATGTCTCCATCCCATCACAGCAAAAGACCTGCAGATTGAGAGCAAATTTAAAATATAGTACATGTGAAAAAACATTGCTTTAATTTAATGATTTAATAAAAATGACTATTACTTAAGATAGTAACTCCTTTTAAAACTTTTTTAAAACTGCTATAATAATAATAATAATTATTATTATTATTATTATTATTATTATTAATGTAAAATACATGTTGAAGTTAAACAGCTGAATCATTGTGTGTAATGCTGAAAGGGAAAATGGATAAATGTTATATGACACAGTGTCAGTGAGTGAATCAGAGTGCTTCATTCTGAATCGTACAGAAGAGGTTTTTCTCTGCACTATACTGATACTGTCACTCTGTGTTTGCGTATTTCAGCTGACCAAAATCATGTGTCTAACTCACCTGATCCTCCAGTTACCCAGCAGTCTACAGGAGCAGAGCACTGGATTATAATGTCTGTGTGTCTGGTCGCCATCCTAATAAACATCATCTCCATGTGTGTGTTCTGCAAAATCAAAGGTGCAGTCACTCGTAGATTCTTACCTTCTTAATCAAAGCAAATTGGAGTTGAATCAGTGACAGAAATGAGGGTGGCATTATAATATACAGGTGTGTGTGTGTGTGTGTGTGTGTTGTGTGTAGAATGTGTGTGTGTATATATATATATATGATGATTATATTTGGTCCACCAAAACACACAGAGAAGATAACCCGTATTCTTTCTCCTTCATATAACTCTGAAAGACAGTGTGAGAAATCTTGGTGTGATAAACTCAACACTTAGCTTTGATAAACAGATCAATTATGTTGTTAAAAGTAGCTTCCATCAGCTTAGTGTCACGCCACAGCCGGTAGAGGCCGCTGGGGCGCAGTTGAGTCGGGCGCGCGCAGGCGTGGTTAGTCTGCGCGTGAACGCGATCTCACGGCAGGTGTGGTTGCTTAGTTTGATTACCTGCCATATTTAAGTACCTGTGTTTCCCGAGGACGTGGCACGTGATTGTGTTGTGAAAGTATTCAGCCCCCTTGAACTTTTCAACCTTTTGCCACATTTCAGGCTTCAAACATAAAGATATAGAATTTTTATTTTTCGTGAAGAATCACCAACAAGTGGGACACAATTATGAAGTGGAACGAAATCTATTGGATTTTTGAAACTTTTTTAACTAATAAAAAAATGAAAACTGGGGCGTGCATAATTATTCGGCCCCCTTGCGTTATGGTCTTGGTAGCTTTGCAGTGGTGTGATACTCCTTCCATTTCAAAATGATCGCTTGCACAGTGCTCCTTGGGATGTTTAAAGCTTGGGAAATCTTTTTGTATCCAAATCCGGCTTTAAACTTCTCCACAATTACAGTAAGAACCTGACCCTGGTGTGGTTCCTTTGGTCTTCATGATGCCTTCGGCTTCAACAGAACCCCTGAGACTATCACAGAGCAGGTGCATTTATACAGAGACTTGATTACACACAGGTGGATTCTATTTATCACCATCAGTCATTTAGGACAACATTGGATCATTCAGAGATCCTCGCTGAACTTCTGGAGTGTGTTTGCTGCGCAAAGTAAAGGGGCCGAATAATTTTGGTACGCACCACTTTTCAGTTTTTTATTTGCTAAAAAGTTTAAAATATCCAATAGATTTCATTCCACTTCAAAATTGTGTCCCACTTGTTGGTGATTCTTCACAAAAAATAAAAATTTTTATATCTTTATGTTTGAAGCCTGAAATGTGGCAAAAGGTTGAAAAGTTCAAGGGGGCCGAATACTTTTGCAAGGCACATGTTGTAGTTAAGTATGGAGAGACATTAAGTTGACGTTATACTTTGCGTCCTTTATTTTGATTGAAGAGTGTGTCTACATTTGTGAGTATTATTAAATAAAGCATTGATCTGCGCCTATGCCCGTATTGAGTCTGCCTCCATCTACAACACGGTCCCGAACCGTCACACTTAGGATGATTTCTAAACTATAACCTTTTTTTTAGTTGAAAAAATTTAGAGACAATTCATTCTTCTATTACATCTCGATTGGTATTTTATTACATCTACAGTATGGAAACTCTCTTTATGCAGGACTCAGTGGGAACTGTCCCACCTACAGCTTGTGCAGAATGCTGCATATTACTCCTGTGTTATAATCTCTTCACTGACTGACGGTTCAATTCAGGATTGATTTAAAGATTTGATTATTTGTTTTTAAAGCAGTACGTCACTTGGCTCCACGTTATATCACAGACCTCCTGGGCCTTTATAGTTCATCAAGGCCTTTGAGGTCTACAAATCAGATGTTGTTGGCTGTACCTCGGTCTAAGCAAAAGTCAAAGACTGTTCAGGAATTCTCTGTACTTGCTCCTAAATTATGGAAAGATCTCCTCTTTATATTCACTCGGCCCCATCAGTGGAGATTTTTAAATCTCAGCTAAAAACACATTTTTATAATTTGGCGTTTGAATTGGGGAAACCCGGAGTACCTGAGATGTGTTCTGATATTGATCACACTCTGTATATGTAGTTTCTGTTGGAGTTTGTAGTGCTGTTGGGGTATGTGTGTGTGTGTGTGTGTGTGTGTGTGTGTTTACTGTCCTTTGATTTTCCAGTTGTGAAGCACTTTGGTCAGCTCTGTTGTTTTTAAATGTGCTTTATAAATAAACTGAGTTGAGTGACTCTCAGCCTTCTTTTTTCACAGTACTTAGGTACACTACATAAACTAATACTGAACTATGAACCAATAAAAATAGTCTGAATTTTGTTATCTTTGTTGTAGTAAATTTTTTGTATGTATCGTATTTAAAAAAATTTTTAAATTCTTTTCCATTTCAGGGGAGTAAGTATTGTCACACAACAGCTGCAGTAACACCACAGACTCCACTGAAAAGGTACCAAAGACATTAATTTATTACAGTTTTATTCATCACTGTTTCTATATCAACATTTGTTTAAGTAATACCAAAAAATATAGTAAAAGTGCCTTTCTAAAAGATTAGATTTTTTGTATGTATTGTTTTAAGAAACATAAGAAGCTGTACATCTCATTATGGGTTAGTGTTAAATGAGTGCTTGTTGTGGTCTAATGTGCAAATGTAGTTCACGCTAGACCAATTTCCCAGTGAAAGGAACACACATGTAGGGTTCAGGAGTGTTTCATCTGCATTTTAATCTAATCTGCATTTCTCTGTAAAGCTTAAAATTAAACTTAATGATTTTTTTTCCAAGTCACAAAAAAGCCTCACGTCAAAGGAAGAGACAAAAAGGGGGTGATGCAGGTTACTTTAACATTTCTTTAAAAATTCATTTGAATATATTTTAATTATAGATTTAGAATGCTACTGTAGAAAAAGCCTATAATGTTATGACACCAAGGAGAGAGTGAAATTCAGCATCAGATACATCATGCACTTGTACAGCTGCATTTTAACTACATTTTTAAAATAATTTAAATGAACTAAATAAATATATAGCTAAATTTTAATCAATCATAAATAGCTTCACTTTTTATTCTCACTACACAGGACAGTTCAGGTCATGACACAGTGCACACTAACTTCACAAAACAAGCCTCATAATAGACACAATAAACATGTATATCTGTACAACGTCGTATATTTATGGATTCAGTTGTGTTGGTTTTCACTGTTTGGGGGAGAAATGGAAGGACAGTTGTTTCATGGTGTAATGTGATGGTCCTCTCTCTCTCTTTCTCTCTCTCTCTCTCTCTCTCTCTCTCTCTCTGTACAGGAAGAAAATATTCATTATGCCAGCATCCAGTACAAAAGAAGGTCCAGAGCAGCTGCTAAGAAAAACACAGCATCAGATTCGGACAGTGTGACCTACGCTACAGTCGCCTCACAGCCTCGGAGACACTGACCAGCACAAGGTCTCACAAATTTAATATTATCATATCAACATCATAAAATGTGCTGTTCCCTCTGGATCTCTTCTTTATTTGTTTTAAATAGTTTATTTAGTTGAGAATGCACTAAAATGAACTGTTTTGGACTAAATATTTGGAATTAATGAATAAACATAAGAATCATCTGTATCTTTAATAAATTTGTGTATATATAAGGCCTAAATAAACCCAACCTCATTCACTGATTAAAAAGAGTGACCCTGAGCTTCTGGGATTCTGATGGAGATAAAAACCGTGTTGTAACTGGTTACTGATGGATCTGTCTATTTTAATAACAGGTAAATATTATAAACTCATGGAATACTCAAGTTAATTAATGATTGATGTAATGCCCATCTTAATCACTTGATGTTAATATATATGTAAAAATGAATAAATAATCTGAAATGACTTATAATATAAATCTCTAGTCCATCATTATTGATTCTATAAATTAAGTTCAGATATACACTAGCCCAACTCTATCAAAAAGACCTTTATTAAATGTTTGTGCAAGATGTTTATAGAATTGTCCTCAAGGTCAACATGAACTGGTGTGAATGTGTAATGTACTACATCTAAACTAAAAGAAATATCACTAAGAGCTACACGTATAAAAGAAGTGTCCTGAAACAGAGAGAAATGTGTCTTTCACCTCATCAGTGTATATCAGTGTCGGGGTAAATGTTATGTGGTATAAAGCTGCTGTTCAATTTAACGTGCTGGATGTAAGTTTTGTGAATTTCACCTTCTCCGATAAAATGTTATTGTAAGAGTTGTGCTGTGTCTGTCTAAAAAAAAAAGTAATACACATTCATAGAGAACTCGGGGCTGCATCCAAACTGACATCACCGGTGTACTGAAATATTATTTAGTACAGTAGTATGTGACTTGGAACACAGTCTAAGTATACAACACTCCGATGTACAATAAAAGTGCCTCTCATTTTTCTGTACGTACCTTGTATGTATAATTCTGTGTGAGCTGTTTTCATATCTTCATGTTCACATGTTCATATAAATCAGTCAGTATTAACAGATTGTACAGATTTAAACTTCAACTCAAACTATACATTTCTTAGAGTCTTAGAATTATAACTCAGGAAATGTTCTAGTCTGAAATCTTATTCTGAAATACAAAAAAAGAACAAAACCTTTCTCTGGTACTGAACAAGGCAATTTTACAAGCTCAGCTATTCTTCTTCTACTTTTGATCTGTGGGTTGTGTTAATAACCACATGGCCTGAACAGGAAATAGCACACAAGTGGGCAAGTGT
The DNA here is from genome assembly GCA_012411365.1 of Ameiurus melas. NCBI lineage: Eukaryota > Metazoa > Chordata > Actinopteri > Siluriformes > Ictaluridae > Ameiurus > Ameiurus melas. The sequence continues at coordinate 27,804,161 of CM022764.1, read as the reverse complement.
TCTCAGAATTCTGTAAAATACTTGCAGAAGACTGCAATCATGATAACTGATCTTTATATACCTCAACTGTTTAACACATTTAATGATTTACATGAATTCTGTTACACAGATTAAATAGCAAACAAATTTTTCAAGCATAAACAGTAAATATTGATTATAGTCATTTCTTCAGTCTATTGTCTGAGATAGAAATTGTAGTGAAGTTATTCTATTTATTCATAGTTGACATTTATTTACAGCGATTCTCACACAGATCCTCCACTGAATTAGGGAAGTCAAAATCCTTCTGTTTTTATGTCTTATGTTGCGGTTTAGCTGAAGCCACAAGTCCATACATCCTGTTCTGATCAAATTTCCAAGAAGCTGCTAACAGCAGTATTCTTATTATTCATAGAAAGCACTTACACACCCAGCCTCATTAGTTATTTCAGCACTTTGTCACTTTGTATAACTTTATAAAGTTAATTGTTAATTGACCTTTTTCCTTACTCATGCATGAGGTGTGATAGAACTGTCATGTGATACAGAGATATTAGTGGATGGGGTGTAAATGATGTGTTTTGTGAAAATGTGAAAATGATTCTCTGGCAACTGGGTCAATTCTTCATTTAATCTGACAAAGAGATAACAGTCTTGTACAGTGTGTGCTTTTGCCTCAACATTTCTCTCCCATGCAAACACAGTGCGGAAAGAGTGAAGAGGAGGTGCAAAAGGAATAAAATCAATTAATAAAGATTTAACATGAATCACAAAAAACATAACTGACAAAAAGATACCATCTCTCTGCCATCCTGCTTTGATAGAGGTTACTCTGAATCTGCAAATTCATAAGGAACTGCACCTGGAGCTTCATTCAGAACTGGCTTGAGTTAGCCATTCGCATCGATAACCTCCTCCAAGTTTGAAGACCCCTCAACGTGGCAGCATCCAGCTCAGCTGCTCCTTTCAACGTGAGTGAACCGGAGACCATGCAAATCAGGTACGCTCATTGTTCCACTGAGGAGAGAAACCGTCTCATGAGACAACATATTTGCTTGTATTGCAGAGACATAACTCCCAGGTTCACCATAGAGTTGCTTCCAGGTGCCACGCCTCCAATAGGCACAGTATTTCCCCTGGAGTCTATCTCAACTGGAGTCTGAAACTATGAAAGCTTACATCACAGTGGCACGTTCCAAAGGCTTCATCAGACCATCTAGCTCACCAGCATCAACTGGGCTCTTCTTTGTAAACAAGAAAGATGGAGGGCTCCGCCAATGTATTGATTATTATGGTCATAATGATGTCACGGTCAAGTTTTCTTACCCCCTATCTCTCATGCCAGCAGCCCTGGTACAACTGTGGAGGGCTTAATGTTGCACAAAACTTGACCTGAACCACTTACAACCATATTTGGATTCATGAGGGAGATGAGTGGAAGGCGGTGTTCTATGAATATCTCATCATGCTGTCTGGACTGGCCAATAGGCCCTCAGTATTCCAAGCCATCATCAATGATACCTTCCGCGACATACTAAATCAGTTCGTGATCATATACGTCAACGATATCCTCATCTATTCCAATACCTTTGAAGATCATATCCATATCCAAAAGTGTGTTCCTGCAACGTCTCATATCTCACCAACTCTATGCCAAGGATGAGAATTGTGAGATCCATCAAAAGGCAATATCATTTCTAAGCTATATGATCAGTTCTGAGGGTGTGACAATGGAGTACAGTAAAGTACGGGCAGTGCTACAATGGCCCACTACTATAAAGGAGCTAGAATGTTTCCTAGGATTTGCACCGTCCTGACCCAGATAAGCCATTCATTGTCAAAGTGAACGCTTCAAATACCAGCATTGGAACCATACTCTCCCAGTGTCATGGCACTCCTCCCAATCTCTTCCCCTGCACCAACTTCTCCCACAAGCTCTGCGCCGCCGAATAGAATTATGACATTTGGAATCTGGCCATCCCAGAATCACTGCCACCCTCCAAATATTATGTAATCGGTTTTATTGGTCCACCTTGCAGGCAGTTTTTCATTGCGATGCCTCACCTGTTTCACATCAACTTCTTATTTCAGTTTGTCACGTCACTATTAGTCCTACATTGCCCCGTCCCAACGTTTTTTGGAACATGCACCAATTTCAAAATAAATGTTTACCTTCAAAAAACTATGCAGTTCATTAGGTAAAACTTCAAATGTCTTGTCTTTATATGTTTTTGTTTAAAATACTCAAGTCAAAGTACATTTACAAATCACTCCTCTTTGTTTTTATTAGCATTTTCCATACGGTCCCAACTTTTTCAGAATTGTTTGTCAGATCAGGTTGTATGTTAGAACTCAAACAGACCCAGAACACTGTTTAATATTTTAAATAAATAAAATAAAATAAAAATAGCCTCTACTCTCATCCAAAAACAAACTTGAGCATCTTCATTGTTCCAGACACTACTGGACCTTCATATGGGATCGGGTTCGATGGTCAGATAAAACTAAATTAAACTTTTTGGTAAGAAACACCAGAGTTGGTTTTGGAGCACACAGAGAGGTAGCCATTTGGAAAAGTACCTCATGTCCACAGTTAAATATGGTGGTGGCTTGTTAATGTTTGGGGCTGTTTTCCTGCCAGAGGACCTGGACATTTTGTTAGGACACATGGACTCTATCAAATATCAACAGATATTAAATGGAAACCTGACTTCCTCTGCCAGAAAAATTAAAATGGGCCATGGTTGGATTTTCCAACAGGACAATGATCCAAAATATACATCAAAATCAACATTCAAATGAAATCTGTGAATGGCAAAATTATATGAACCTTTGCTTTCAGTATTTGGTGTGACCCCCTTGTGCAGTAATAACTGCAGCAATATCTTTGCGGTAACTGTTAATCAGTCCTGCACATCGGCTTGGAGGAATTGTAGCCCGTTCCTCAGTACAGAACAGCTTCAGGTTTTTGGGTTTTCTCACATGAACTGCTTGCTTCAGGTCCTTCTACAAACCTGCACTAGTATAAGAGGTGAAGAGGCCTAACAGCAGGGTGGTATGGGTAATGGAAAGTGTATCGACAGACTGATTATGCAGATGACCACAGATCTCACAGACACCGCGTCAAGACAGTGTTCATTAGCGAGCAGTACACCCAAAACACTTAAACTATATCAGCTGGTGGTGTTAATAACCATAAACCCTCCATAGGAAATAACCCACACCTTTCTTTGCAGAGCCCAAGGGTTCACACCCATCTCCACTCCAGCACTGTGTCAGGTTTAATGTTTGTTTTCACCCATTTCTTACTGGAATGACTATAGTTGAAGCTAAACACTCATATCTTGATTGGTTAGATGCTTTTTAGGTAGATAGGCAGATATGTAGGAAGATATGTACAGTACATTAATGGTCCCTCAGGGAAATTGCTTTGTCACTTTGTATTTTGAAGGCTCCTCCTTTCACATGTAGGCTTGGAACTGGTGTAGGCAGTCTTTCTAAAAAAAGCTTTTATTAGCTATAATGAATAAAAAGAGAAAGAATTTGACGTGCCATATTTGTTCTGTTTGACTCCAGCCCGACATCTGTGGCAGGTCCTCCATTCAGAGTAATTGTTCTATTGTTGTTAATGTTTAAAAGCTGCTGAGTAGGTGAAATAGGCACATTTTTCCAGGTATGTAGATGTACCTACTCAACAGGGTTGGAAACAAATTTGGAACAATTCAGGGTGTATGTGCAGAACCAAAAGGCAACATGAACGTGGGTTTAAACCCTTGGATGCGGCAAAGAAAATTAAAGAGGTCTAAACCCCTTTTATGAAGAGCTGGTACTGAATCTTTGTCTTTCTAAAATCCCAATATACACCTCCACATCAATGGTACCGTCACACATGTGCAACTCTATTACGCAAGTAGGAAGCCACACATCAACTCTATGCAGAAACGCTAATGAGTTCTCTGGGCCCAAGCTCATCTCAGATGGACTAAAGGCAGTGGAAACGTGTGCTGTGGTCAGATGAGAACACGTTTCAGCCAACCAGACTGTTATCAGCGAAAGGTGTAAAAGCCAACATCTGTGATGGTCTGGGGTGCATCAGGGCCCAAGGCATGGGTGACCTGCATATGTGTGAAGGAACCAGTGACGCAGAGGCGTATATTGGGATTTTAGAGAGACATATACTGCCATAAAGGCAAAGTCTTTTCCCAGGAAGTCCATGGTTATTTCAGCAGGACAATAACAGGCTTCGTTCTGCATGTGCTACAACAGCGTGGCTTCGTAAACACAGAGTGCGTGTGCTTGACGGGCCTGCCAGCAGTCCAGATCTGTCTCCGATGGTGCATTGTGAAGAGGAAAATCAGACATTGGCATCTAAGGACTTTTGAGCAGCTGAAGTCTTGTCAAGCAGAAATGGGCAAAAATTCCACTTGCAAAACTGCAATAGTTATTATCCTCAGTTCCTGAACAATTAGAAAGTGTCATTAAAAGGAAGGGTGATGGAACACAGTGGTAAACATGCCTCTGTCCCAACCTTTTTGAGTGTGTTGAATGCATCAAATTCTAAATTTGTTCATATTTACAAAATACAATGAAGTTGATCAGTGAAAACATTGAATGTCTTTTCTTTGTACTTTTGTGAGTTAATTTAAGTTTCAAGAGACTTGACAAATCACAGATTTTTGTTTTTATTGCATTATTTATTGCAACTTTTATGGAAATGAGGTTAGTAACAGAGCTATTGTTTATGAATGTGGGGGTCATTTTCATGTGCAGCATTTGTGGTTATTAACATCAGCAGACACAGAAGTGTGATATTGGTTTTTCCCCCCAGTGAGAAACAAGAGAAGTGTGGTCAAACACGATCTGAAAGATACTCTTTCCATTACACTGTCTGTTAGGCCTCTTCACACCTTACACTAGTGCAGGTTTCAATAGTTTATTTTAGGATAGAAGTAATTTTCCAGACAGAATAGTAGGTTTTATTTCAGATGCTGAATTGTGCTGATTATTTGTTCATAGGAATAAATACTATGCAACTATGTTTGTTAACAGGATGTACTGCATTAGGAATGTTTGAGAGAGAGAGAGAGAGAGAGAGAGAGAGAGAGAGATAGGCCATCCTCGCTAAATTGGATATATATATATATATTCATATGCCAACCCAACCACTGCAGCAAGCTATTTAAATGATCAGTTTTAAGTTTTTGCAGTTGTTAACGAACAGTTAGTTTACACGTGATGAAAAAAAGTTCAAACATTTGCAGCATGGTGTAAAAACCTTTATATATTACCCATTAATTTATATCATTAGTGTGATATTTGAAATCCAAAATATGTCTCAAAGAAATAGATTACTTTTGTATGAAAATGCATTCTAATTTCACGTACACTTGAGCCTTTAACCTTAGCCCTTCCCCTTTCACCTCGTTTGTAGAGGACACCAACTTTAAGCATGAGAACGAGAGCGAGTAGATAGAAATGAGAGGCATCCAGCACTGCACAGTCCCTGATGCCCTTCACCACACCTGAAACATAAAACCACAGTGAGTCGTGAATGCAGAACAGGAAAAGAGTGAACTGTGCAGGTTGTGGCTGGAAACTGCCATTTCCCATTAAACCAAAGCACAAAGTTTGGATCTAAAAATAAAAATTTAAATTAAATTAAAGCCTTTAATGAAGTACAGGCAGCAGAGCTTCAGAGCTTTCATGGCTGCAAACCTTTGTACTCTAGAATACAATGATCACATTACAGAATTTTCCATTTCTTATGTAAAGAGTAAAAGCAAAACTTTATATACACTGAAATCCTGGAATATGAATCCACATGGACTGCATTTATTAAAACACCACCATTTAAAAAAAACTATCATGTAATCGACTCCACAAGACCAGACTATGATGTTACAACCCAGTCTAGGTTGATCTCACAGTTCAAAGGCAAATACCTCTAGATAATGGAAGCCAGGAATGAGACACACAGAGTTTTAATGAAGGTGTGGTATAGTGTACAAATCAACAAGTAAATATATACACAACTGTACATAGAACACACCAGGAATAACTTCAGGGTGGGCCAAGGCCAAAATAATCAACAAAAGAGTTCTTGGTTTAGAGTGTCATATATCAAGGAGGTAACTCTAGACTACAGTTCCCATCAGCCACTGCACTGTACTACATGTCACATGACCACCTGCACCTGAATCACATTTCTGTTAATGAGCACACTTATGTATAGCCATTGTATGCATTGCTTCTCGATCTTTTGTTTGTCTTACACTACCGTGTTCCATGTTCCTGTGTTTTATTTCATGCCACAGTATTTTACCTAGTTGTATTTGTGTCTTTGTTTTGTTGGTTGTTTGTTTAAATAAAACTGTTAGAAAATCTGCGATTACTTCTGAACCCCCCTAACAGGTATACCTGTTCTCGAACCGTTCCGGATGCCAACCATTTCGGTGAGTTGGTACTCAACCCTCCAGGGGCGGAAGGGTGTCCTTTTATTTCCCCCTTCCGGTTAGGGAGTGGTGGAATTCTTCGGACCGATCCTCCAATCCCCGGACGGTACGGCATCGGCGGGTCCTCCCTGCCATGGCGTCCTTTCCGGTTAGCGTGGGGACCGGCGCGGGGTTGCCTGCTTCGCGCCGGCATGGCAGTCGGAGATGGAGCGATTTTCTGCCCTCTCGCGCGCCAAGTTTCAGTCCGTCGTGACTGTAGCCCCCCCCCCAGCTCACGGGGCTACTGACGCCGGGTGGTGGGCCCACAGCGCGTGCCTCCATGAAAGCCCATTCGCGTTCCAGTGTAGGGCCCCCGCCTGGTGTTGGACCTGAAAACAGAAGTCCTGCAAGGCGAGAAACCAACGAGTTACCCTGGCATTAGTGTCCTTGGCCTTGGCCATCCATTGGAGGGGTGCGTGATTCATCACCAGGATGAAGGGTCAGCCCGCCAGGTAGTACCTCAGCGCCTCAATGGCCCACTTTATTGCCAGGGCCTCTCTTTCCACCGCGGCGTACCTTCTCTCTGTGGGGGACAGCTTCCGGCTGATGTGGAGCACCGGGTGCTCTTCTCCCTCGAAGGTTTGGGAGAGAACGGCGCCGGTCAGGCCGGACCCCCGAGGCCCCTCGGGGTAGGTCCGAGGGCTGTAGGTCACGCAGATCGAGCTCAAGGGTGGCGGTGGCGCGCTCCAGGGCCATCAGGAGCTCCTGGGGGCGTTCGCGGTGCTTGGACCCCCACGGCATGTCGTGCCACACGGGGTAACGCACTCAGGAACCGATCCATAGTCAGCTCTTCCGCCACCTCCAGAGCTGTATGCTGGTCTGGCCGGAGCCACCTTTTGGTGAGCCCCCGGCTGATAGACCCAACAATGAAACACACCAGGATGCCCTCCTTCATGGTGGTGTAGTCTGCCGCATCTTCCGGCTTGAGACTGTAATAGGCCTCACGGGCCTCTCCTGTGAGCAGGGGACCTACGGCGTGGGGCCAGTCGTCCCTTTCCCATCCCTTGCGGCGGGCGATGGTTTCGAAAGTTTCAAAGTATGCCACCGGGTCGTCATCAGGAGCAAGGGGGGCGGGGAGAGGCGGCGGAGCTCAGGTCCCGGGTCCGGGAGAGGCGTGGAGGCCGTGCGGGACTCGGTCTGCAGCACCACCAGAGTCTTTGTCGCCGCCTGGAGGCTTTCCGTGAGTTGTTGGGTGATGGTCTGCTGCTGTATACTGGTCTGCAACAGCTGCTGCAAAGTTTGATCCATCTTCTCTCTCCTTGTCGGAAAAATGTTACAATTTTTTTTTTTTTTTTTAGATGATGGGCGGTTCTGTGCTTATGCCCACATCCTCCACCAGTGTAGCGGGAAAGGGCAGAGCACAGAGACACGGAGGCGGGAGTAGGGCAAACGCTGAGGCTTTATTTTCGTTCTGGTAGAGTGCAGGTTTGTGTGGGTGTGTGTGTAGGTCTGCGGAGGCGGGCTGACGTCGTGACGCTCGCGGGGGCGTGTCGGGGGAATCCCGGAAGAAGCCTCGGGGTTTTCAAGCCATCCCTAAGTGCTGCGTGTCGTCTCAGCCGGCGTCGTCCTTGTCCGTGTCGGTGCTTTGCGAAAAAATATGGGGAGAGAGAGAGATTAGTCACCTTAAAGCGAGTATGCAAGGAATACCTGTTCTCGAACCGAACTCAATCCTCCAGGGGCGGAAGGGCGTCCTTTTATTTCCCCCTTCTGGTTAGGGAGTGGTGGAATTCTTCCGACCGATCCTCCAATCCCCGGATGGTACGGCATCGGCGGGTCCCCCCCGCAATGGTGTCCTTTCCGGTTAGCGCGGGGTACGGCAGTCGGAGATGGAGTAATTTTCTTATATATATATATATATATATTCACTTAAACAGGTAAAGGGATAATCAAACTCAGTCAGAACCTGTCATGAGTCCTCCTTTGAGCAGCGCGCTGTGGAGCATGTGAGCGCGCATGCATGAGCAAGCACCTGCTTCTCCCTTGTGGACAGTTGTGACATTTGGACACGTGTTTGTTTATGTTTCTGTCATGTCCCCTCCCAGTTCTGTCATTGCTGGGATTTCACATGGGTCTGTATTGCCCTCAGCTGCTAGCATTTACGAGGCTGATCATGTCGGCATATATACCGCATGCCTCCCAGCACACAACACGGAATATTAGATAGAATAGAATAGAGAAGTTTAGTTTAGTCTCAATCCGTTACCGTAGTTAATCATAGTCCTAGTTTATGTCCATGTTAGGTCCCTTGTTAAAGTTAGTAAGGTTAAACATGAGATTTAGTCTACGCTTACCAGTCCCTCGCTGTTGTTTATGTTTCATGTTTGGTATATCGACCCTGTATCCCGTGACCGTGACTTTGATCCCTGCCTTGCCCAGTTTATGCCAGTTTGCCGATCGTCTGACCTTTACATGTTTTGGATTATGTTTATGGATGACGTTTTGGATATATGTGCCTGTCTCTCTCCTAAATAAAACCCGTTCATTCTGCGCTTGCATCCGTCCTATCTTCCTCACGTCATGAGACGTGACAGAACCAGGCAAAAGACAGAACCATTACAGCAGTAAGAACAAGTTCAGTATCTCACAAAAGTGAGTACACCCCTCACATGTGTGTAAATATTTGATGATATCTTTTCATGTGACAACACTGAAGAAATGACACTTTGCTACAATGTAAAGTAGTGAGTGTACAGCTTGTGTAACAGTGTTAACTTGCTGTCCCCTCAAAATAACTCAACACACAGCCATTAATGTCTAAACTGCTGACAACAAAAGTGAGTACACCCCTAAGTGAAAATGTCCAAATTGGGCCCAATTAGCCATTGTCCCTCCCCGGTGTCATGTGACTTGTTAGTGTTACAAGGTCTCAGGTGTGAATGGGGAGCAGGTGTGTTAAATTTGGTGTCATTGCTCTCAGTGTTGTCACATGAAAATATTTACAAAAATGTGAAGGGTGTACTCACTTTTGTGAGATATTGTAGATGTACCTACTCAACAGTGTTGGAAACAAATTCGGTACAATTCAGGGTGTATGTGGCAACAAGAAGGTCGGCTTAAACCCTTGGATGCAGCAAAGAAAATTAAAGAGGTCTAAACCCCTTTTATGAAGATATGTACTGAATCTCTGGGCTGACATTTATTTATTTATTTAAAAAATCCAATTTAGCGAGGATGGCCTGCATAGTATTTATTCCTATGAACAAATAATCAGCACAATTCAGCATCTGAAATAAAACCTACTCTTCTGTCTGGAAAATTACTTCTATCATAAATAACATTTGAAACCTGCACTAGTGTAAGGTGTGAAGAGGCCTAACAGACAGTGTAATGGAACGAGTATCTTTCAGTTTGTGTGTGTGTGTTAGTGTGTGGGTATGTGTGTGTGTGTGTGTGCGTGTGTGTGTGTGTGTGTGTGTTAGTGTGTGGGTATGTGTGTGTGTGTGTGTGTGTGTGTGGGTATGTGTGTGTGTGTGTGTGTGTGTGCGTGTGTTAGTGTGTGGCTATGTGTGTGTGTGTGCGTGGGTGTGTGTGTGTGTGTGTGTGTGTGTGTGTGGGTGTGTGCGTGCGTGTGTGTGTGTGTGTGTGTTAGTGTGTGGGTGTGTGTGTGTGGGTGCGTGCGTGCGCGCGTGTGTGTGTGCGTGCATGTGTGTGTGTGTGAGTGTGTGTGTGTGTGTGTGTGAGTGTGTGGGTGGGTGTGTGTGGGTATGTGTGTGTGTGTGTGTGTGGGGGGTGTATGAAATGTTGTGGTCTGACCCTCAGCAGATCATAACAGGACCTTTATTTGTGACTTGTCAGTCTGGTAAACATTAAAGTCACCTGTGTTGATCAAATGATGTTCTGTAGGTCGTCTTCCTGCAAGTTTATATTAATGCACTGGTTTTAATATCTTATCGTTTCTATAGCAACAGCTCATTCACAGGGACTTGTACGGCAAACACATGAACAGATTAAAACATGAGGAAATGTTTCTATAGTAAGGAGATGTTTATTTACCATTTATGGAAGGAGTCTCCAGTGTCAGTGCTTTGTAAAAGTCAGAGGTAAAGTTGTAAGTTTAAGTTTTCTGGCATCTTCAGGACAGGTGAGTTTATGCTTTGTGGTTTCCTCATAACACAACAAGCTGTGGTTTTTCTGTCGTATTAACTTCAGAGAGAAAAAACATTGAGGTTGGTGATTGAATGAACATTTATAGCTGCTATCATGTAAGTGAGAACAGGAACTAACCAGTTTCACAAACTTTCCACAATGTAATATATAATTATAAATAGATTTTTTAACAGTGCATGCCATTTGTTAATAAATTAAATATTGTAACTGTTGGCACATTGTTGTGTTATATGATGAATCTATTTGAGTGTAAGTGGTGCTTGCTGAAGAAGTCTAACAGGAAGGGGATCTGCAGTATGAACTCCTGAACGTTGTTTGTTAATCAGGGAGTAAAATACACAATGTAGATCGTGTTATAATGAATACTCATTGTCTAAATGCTCTAATGGGGATTATACTGAAAACTTTTATCTAGAATTCAGAAACCTAATAAAACATGTTACTGTGGTTCTGAGGACTTGTTTTGATCAAACACTGAAACCACAATGATACTAAAACCACATGTCCTGAACAGGAAATAACCCACAACTGGGTAAAATACAATCGATTCTTTTTCTTCTGAACTGAGACACAAGATCTCACTTAATATTCTCATCTGCTATGTTCAGTGAGGAGTAATAACAAAATGCTGTAATGTTTAATATGTCTATTATAATTCTATAATTTCTTAAAAATTAATTTTGCAGTCAGGTTTAACAGACTGTATAAAAATCGTTTTTTTTTTTTTTTTTACAGGGATTAGAAGAAAGATTTAACCCTCCATCAGAATCTGATAATTAACATTTAATCTCTCTTCAAATAAAGATATAAATAAAGTTCAAGATCTGTCTTGTTTTGTGAACTAAGATTTATATGTATGACTTTCTTCTTCCTGTCAGTAAATATCGCCACCTACCGGCACCATTCTGCAATGAGTAGCATTTTAAAGTGGGCAGAAAAATATATCAAGAAAGTGTAGAATAAAGAAGGTAAATAACTTCCTAACAATAAGATGTAGTGGCTTTAGCCCTGAGGTTACTACAGTATTTTATTAAATTAATCTGGATTAATTACAGGGTAGAAATATTCACTTAACCAAAAAAAAAGACCTTGATGTGAGCTGACTAGCAAACCTAGCCTAGCACATTAGCCTAGCGTGTGTTAGCTGGCTAACTCCACATCAACTTACTGGAAGATCCACAATTTATTCACAAAATGAAGGAGTGATTGTATGAAAATATATCGTATGAAATGCTTTCTTTTTCTCTTTTTTTTTGACCTCAGGATTGTTTCGTAGATTAGCTCACTGATGTATTAGCACGCTAATGCTAGCTCTCCAAAATTTCTGTAACACTGATATCGTTTATCATCATTTTCACATTTAGGAACAAAAGTTGTCCTGAGAAGGCCATCAGCCTGATCTCAAACCCGCTTCTGAAGTTTATTACTCGATCAGACCCGCTCCTTTTCACTGTTCCTGTGTGAGAACAACAGCATTAAGAAATATAATCAACCGTTTTGTGAATAAACTACTGCAAAAGAAAAATTTACCACAGAAATCACAATCTCTCTCTCTCTCTCTCTCTCTCTCTCTCTCTCTCTGCGCATGGGCGGTGATGGAGTGAGTGTGGTGTGTGGAGTGTGTGTGAATGGTTTGGTGTTTTGCCAAAGTTTTCTGCGAGTTTGTTTTCTTTTTCTTTTCTTTAATTTAATTTATTGAGTGTTAAGTTATTAAGTTAACAGTGGTTGGTGGAAGTTGTGAGTGGGTGAAGGTGAGCGGGACGTCATGGCCCCTGAGGCCGGAGCAGAGATGTTGCGTCAGGTGTGTACCGGAGAATGGAGAACAGGTGGAGGAGGTTCTGCTAGTGGTGGGAGAGCAGGTCGGGAGTGAGAATATCTACTCCACCTCCCGAATGAACAAAGCGGTGGTTATTTTGCTACAGAACGAAAGATTCGCCAACACGCATGTATGAAAGTGGAATATGCTGAAAGGTGATATGCTATATGTTATCCCTCTTTCTGCCCCTCTTTCTGCCCCTGCGACACGAGTCATTATTTCAAACCTACCCCCCTTCATCAAAGACGAGCTGATCATGAAGGAGCTGGCCCGCTTCGGAAAACCCTGTGACTGATATTCCGCTCGGCTGTAAGAACTCTGCGGTGAAACACGTCCTGTCTTTCCGGAGACAGGTTTATATGTTTATTAACACCGAGACCAAACACTGGATATTAACTTCAAGTGTCAAGTCGGTGACAGCAGCTACACCGTCTTCACCACCACCGAACGCCTGAGGTGTTTTGTGTGTGGGGAGATCGGGCATAAATGGCTGAGCTGCTCACGCAGAGTGGTGCAGATAGGGAGCTCCGGGGGCGACACGGCCGGGGTACAGCAGCAGCAGCAGCGCAGAGACAGCCAGCGGGGGAACACCAGAGAACAGGAGCCTGGGGCAGAGGGGGGTAACAACACACCAAGGACACAGCAGGAAGAGGTCAGTGAGGAGCACACCACCACTGAAATAATCACAGCACCCAGTGATAACACTGACACCGTGCCCATGATAGTAATAAAACCAACACCGCAGACAGCACTCATAGAAAACCCTACACCGCTATCACTGTCAGAGATAGTGACTCCACACAACAAAAACAGAAGAACCCACAGGACAAGAACATTGAGAAAAATAAAACTGAACTGTAAACAATAAGGGATGGACAAGGTGGAGGAATCGTCCAAACAACCACAGAACAATGTTGAGATGTTGGAAGACTTGGGCCCAGAGTGCAGTGCCAGAGCTACAGGAGAGGAACCCCTCACAGACATGGAGGTCATACTGACTAAATTCTTCCCGGACCCTTCTACCGTGCACCTCCTAGCACATGGCGTGGTATATTATAGTATAGATTAGATACGATATGTTACGATAGAAAGATAGAAAGATAGAATCATTCGTTAGAGGAAGTATTTGTCCATGTTATGTGCCTTGTTAGATTTAGTTTAATTACACCTTAGACTAGTCTGTTTAGTTCACGCTGGTTTATGCCTTTTTGCCGATCGCCTGCCCTTTTGCATGTTTTGGATTACGTTTTTGGATCACGATTTTGATTATTCTGCCTGTGTCTCCCTTCAATAAAATTGTCGAACTGCATTTGCATCCATCCCTATCCTCGTTATGTCTCGAGACGTGACAATTATTATTACTCTTATTTGTATTTTTCTATTCCTATTATATTTTAAAGACCTTGCATTTGCCATGGGGAATTTTAAGCACACAATGCACATATAAAGCCTTTCCTGGAGTAGAAACTATCGAGCTGCACACTGGTTTTTGGACTTCAGGAATTTTAAACACCTGTGTCCTGGCAGTGAGGCTATATCACTCCTAGTCCTCATCTCTACATACAGATAATGAGCCTATTTTACACCATCTGCTCACCATTGTCTATTATCCTATTTGATAAAAACTGTCTGTGCTGTCACTTTTCCCTGTGGTGGCCGGCAGTCCTTCCCCTGCCCAGGCAGTCCTTCCCCTGCCCAGGCAGTCCTTCCACTGCCCAGGCAGTCCTTCCACTGCCCAGGCAGTCCTTCCCCTGCCCAGGCAGTCCTTCCCCTGCCCAGGCAGTCTTTCCCCTGCCCAGGCAGTCTTTCCCCTGCCCAGGCAGTCCTTCCCCTGCCCAGGCGGTCCACTCCATCCCACTCCTCCAGATCAGTGCCCTCCTGACTGGTGAAGGCCCAAATTTAGCCTATTACTCAGAGACAATTTAAATTCAACATAGAAACCGATACTCACATCTGTAAACCCAGTTGGAGATAGAAAAGACACATCAGCCGTGAGTGAGAAGAAGTAAGGGTCCAGACTTTATTTCCACCAACCGATCCACACCAATGAGAATTCTCAGAAGTGATCCCAACACTTGGAGCTTAAGCTCCAGCATATATACTGAGTTTACATAGTAATTAATCAATATATTTCAGAAATACTATGATATCAATACCAATAAGGGTAAAAAGAGCTCATCTAAATTTACAATTAGGTAAATAAAGTTTGACAAACATTTCCAAATAGGTAAAAGAATGTTTAACAACATTCACTATTAGGTAAAGACAGTCTGACAAGAATCCACAATTAGGTAAAAAAATGTTTGACAAAAATTCACTATTAGGTAAAAGAAAGTTTGAGAAAAAATCACCATGAGATAAAGGAAGTCTGAGAAAATTATACCATAAGGTTTCAGAAAAGGCTTTTCACAAATACAAGGTTTTTTCAACATCGGAGATGACCAAAACAATTTAGAGCAAGCGATGACCTTGACCTCACTGCGCAGGTGCCATGTAATTCAATCATTCTTATAAAATGTCTCCTCACAGACGGTTCTCTTGGTCGGTTCTCTCTTAGAAATTTAAGGCCATCGTCTACACCACGCCTGACCCTTCCTCTTGAAACAAGAATCCTCACCATCTGAATTATGAGTAAGTTTCTTTTACATCTTTCTGTATTTCTGGTTTATAATTTATTTTCATATCTGCTCTATATTTCTATTTATATATGGTTATACTACTTGCAAGTGGTTTACTGTACTTATTAAGATGTTATCCTTATAATATCTTACTCCTTTTTATTATTCTTATAAAGTTGTAATGTAACGTGTGTGCGAGAGAGGCCTTTTCGGTGTGTGTGTGTGTGTGTGTGTGTGAGAGAGAGAGAGAGCGAGAGTGTGTGTGTGTGTGTGTGTGTGTGTGTGTGTGTGTGTGGCTATGTCTGCACGTCTGTCCTTGACTGTGTGTGTTATCTATGTGTGTGTGTTTCACTAAATCTCTTATATTTCAGTAACGAATATATCCTAGTGTGTTGATCCACACAAATACTCCTGTTCATCAATTTTTTTTTATATATTTTTTTATATTTATCCCCCTAATACTATTTCTGTGTGTCTATGTTGTTGCCAATTTGTGTTCTAGTCTCTTTTTTCCCTCTATTGAAGGGGGTGGACCTGGATAAATACTCCACCACATCTACGGCTCGATTTCAAAAAAAATTACATATCTCCCGTTTTAATTCATTATATATTTTAACCACAACACTGGCTGGCCAAATTTGTTGCGGGGAGTTTTTCCCGTCTCCCACATAGGTTCAAGGATAAGCAAGGAAACTAAACTTCTTAGAATCAGAAGAAGATTATTTCTGATTATTTCCCACAAAAGCTAAAGGCCTGTAAACAATGGAAAATGCTGATAAATGCCAATAACAGCCGATAATGGCTGATAATCTCCAGTTAACGCTGATAAATGCCGGTAAATGCTGATACAGTATATAATATATTGTAAATGTATTTAATTTATTTAGTTTATATTATATATAAGCACAAAAAGCACCAAATTAAACTACATTCATAAATTAGTAATATATATTTGTGTGTGTGTGTGTGTGTGTGTGTGAGTGTGTGTGTGTGTGTGTGTGTGTGTGTGTGTGTATTGGATTCTTTTCTGTTTTGGACAAACAGTTGTGTTTTAGTTTAAACAGTTTTAGTCTGAATGTCACAGTGCAGCCAGCAGAGGGCGCTGTGGCACGGGGTGTTCTGCCATCAGATTAACCACGTGACCCTTGTTTTGGTTTTGTTTCCTGGTTTGTCACGGGTGTTGGTGTTTTGGGGTTAATGAGCACTAGGATTTAAGCACTGGTTAGGGAGCACATGGCTGGTTATTGATTAGACATTTTTGAGTAATGCTAGGGATTCTAGCAGTCTGGGTCACAAGGATTCTGTGTTATAGCGATTTCCTAGTTAGGCTATACTACGTTTTTTGATTTGAGTTTTCATATTTTTGTTTAAATAAAAGAAGTTGAACTGCACCTGCGTCTGTCTCACGTCTACAACCGCCTGACACTGAATTTATATTTGTAACACTCAGTTTGTGGGTTTTATTTTAAATAAACAAAAAATGGTACTGAAAGTTTGCCCCGCCCCCGTCTGATTAATCAAGGAAAATGAATAAATAATAATAATCAGCCAACTAATCGATTTGAAAATAAATTATATAATAAATATTCTTTTTTAACAAGAAATGCGTTCTTCACAGGTAAAACCCAGGGATCTAACCAAGAGTAAACATTCAGAGCTATTAATTATTTAAATAATCAATTTAACAAGACACACCTGGGCAACAAGCAACAGTCACAGGTTCCAATATATTGCTGAGATTGCTGAGATGTTGCTTAATTCACAATAATGTTATTTTAACTTCGTATTTTTTGTTTTTAATTATAAATGGTTGTTCAGCTGGAGTGAATAAAGCGTCTCTTATTCACTTCCACGTCCATGGTGAATCCTTTTATCTGTGCTCCATTGAAGATGGGTTTTTAAAGGTAACCGTGACCTGACTGAGCTTGATTACCAAAATATTAATCAGCTCTTCTGGAATTGATAACTCTGGATATGACATGCCGAGTTAAATCAACTTAGAGTTAAAACCAAATCTTGTGATTTTTGAGTAAACTCTGAACTGAAGCAGTCGTTAAATGTGGATTCACTGATAGATGAATCTGTTCTCTTAATGTGGTGGTATTCTTACAGGTTTCTTTACACCGTGTCTCCTTCAGATCGCTTCAACTGATCATGTATCTGTCCATCCTGGAGAGAACATCACCCTGCTCTGTAACATCACTAATTATTCTGAGATATCGTGGTATCGACTGAGATCTGAGGAGGTGAAGCTGCTGATATCTGCTGACAAATCTAAGCTGAAGAAAACCTTTTTCCTCAGTTATAATGTGAACGAGAGTCACTTTGATATAACAAAAAACAGCAGTTCAGTCAGTTTAGTGATTATTGGAGTTAGAGAGACAGATCTGGGATTTTATTTCTATGGAGGTCGAAACAACGCAACACACATTCAGTTTGGGAAATTCATCAGACTGAACTTTACAGGTGGGTGCCAATACTTTATTTAATCTGACTGATGCTGTCTTTATGTATATTTATATATTTGTTTAGTGTTTCATCGTATAACTTCATTTTCATGAAGGTTTTAGAATAAAACCATACATTTAACAAAAAATAAATATTTAGGCTTTTCAGCAGTTTTGATCATCAGGGCCCTCTCTCGCTCTCTCTCACTCTCTCTCTCTCTCTCTCTCTCATTTGGTCTATTTATTTTGGAGATTTCCACCTGATGGAAAAGTGTAAATAAATTAAAGACTATGGAGACAATTAATTTCTTGAATTGTTAGTTTAAAAGGTTTATTGAATAGACACTTCTCACTCAAGATGATCAGCTGATCATTTTTTCTGCAGATCAATATTTAAATAACAGAATTGAGTTTATTTTCGTGTGTAAAGAGAGACAAAGTTTGTGAACCCTTTGGAGTTACCAGGGTTTGTGCACTGATTACTGATATAATGTGATCTGATCTTTATCTAAGTCAGAATTATAGACAAACACAGTTTGATTAAACTAATAACACACATGTAGTAGTATTTTTCAGGAGTTTATCGAGTATACTGAGTAATAATTCACAGTGCAGGCTGGAAAAAGTAAGTGAACCCCTGCACTAACAACTTCTCCAAAAGCTAATTGGAGTGAGGTGTTTAAATTGAGGAGATGAGATTGGAGGTGTGGGGTGTACAGGTGCTTTACTCTTTAAATAAAGACACAAATTCCAGTTACTCATAAATCTGTTCTTGGGGACAGCTGATTAGTGTGAACCATGTCTCCATCCCATCAACCTTTGCAGGACCTTAAAAGACACATTATAGTGATGCACAAAGCTGGAAAAGGCTGAAAAGCATTTCTCAACACCTGGGTGTTCATCAATCCACAATAAGAGAAGCTGTCAAGTATAAATGGAGGAAATTTAAAACTGTTGCTTCTCCCCCGGGCGTCCTGCAAAACAGCGTCCTGCAAAAATCCCACCAAGACCACCACGGGCAATCCCAATGGAAGTGAAAAAGAACCCAATGGTAACAGCAAAAGACCTGCAGATTGAGAGCAAATTTAAAATATAGTACATGTGAAAAAACATTTCTTTAATTTAATGATTTAATAAAAATGACTATTACTTAATTAAAATAGTAACCCCTTTTTAAAACTGCTATTATTATTATGGTTATTATTATTATTATTATTATTGTAAAATACATGTTGAAGTTAAAGAGCTGAATCATTGTGTGTAATGCTGAAAGGGAAATGGATAAATGTTATATGACACAGTGTCAGTGAGTGAATCAGAGTGCTTCATTCTGAATCGTGCAGAAGAGGTTTTTCTCTGCACTATACTGATACTGTCACTCTGTTTTTGTGTATTTCAGCTGACCAAAATCATGGGTCTAACTCACCTGATCCTCCAGTTACCCAGCAGTCTACAGGAGCAGCGCTCTGGATTATAATGTCTGTGTGTCTGGTCGCCATCCTAATAAACATCATCTCCATGTGTGTGTTCTGCAAAATCAAAGGTGGAGTTACTCATAGATTCTTACCTTCTTAATCAAAGCAAATTGGAGTTAATGAATCAGTGACAGAAATGAGGGTGGCATTATAATATACAGGTGTGTGTGGGTGTATAGAATGTGTGTGTGTGTGTGTGTGTATATATACACACATATATATATATATATATATATATATATATATATATAGTGTAGCGGGAAAGGGCGATGCACAGAGACACGGAGATGTGAGTAGAGCTGAGGCTTTATTCTCGTTTTGGTAGAGTGTTGGTTCGTGGGGGCGTGTGTGTAGGTCTGCGGGGCCGGGCTGACGCTGTGACGCTCGCGGGGGCGTGTCGGGGGAATCCCGGAAGAAGCCTCGGGGTTCTTGAGACGTCCCTCAGCGCTGCGTGTCGTCTCGGCCGGCACCGTCCTCGTCAGTGTCGGTGCCTTACGAAGAAATATATATGGGGGGAGAGAGAGAGAGCGATTAGTCAGCTTTTAAAGCGGGTACGGGGGGAATACTTGTACTGGAAATCCGTTTCGGACGCCAACCGTTTCGGTGAGTCGGTACTCAACTTTCCCGGGGCGGAAGGGCGTCCTTTTATTTCCGCCTTCCGGTTAGAGAGTGGTGGAATTCTTCCGTCCGATCCTCCAATCCCCGGACAGTACGGCATCGGCGGGTCCTCCCCGGCATGGCGTCCTTTCCGGTTAATGTGGTGTCCAACGCGGGGCTGCCTGCTTCGTTCCGGTAAGGCAGTCGGAGAAGGAGCGATTTCCTTTCCATATGCAAGCCTACTGCCGCTGGGTGGTGGGCCCATAGCGCGTCCCTCCGTGAGAGCCCATCTGCGTTCCCGTGTAGAGTCCCCGCCCGGTGTTGGACCTGAAAACAGAAGTCTTGCAGGGCGAGAAACCAACGAATTACCCTGGCGTTAGTGTCCTTGGCCTTTGCCATCCATTGGAGGGGGGTGTGGTCCGTCACCAGGATGAAGGGTCGGCCCGCCAGGTAGTACCTCAGCTCCTCAATGGCCAGGGCCTCTCTTTCCACCGAGGCGTACCTTCTCTCTGCGGGGGACAGCTTCCGGCTGATGCAGAGTACCGGGTGCTCTTCTCCCTCGAAGGTTTGGGAAAGAACTACGCCCAGCCCGGTTTCGGATGCGTCGGTGTGCACCGAGAAGGGGAGGGTAAAGTCCGGGTTGCGCAGCACCGGCTCGCTGGTGAGGGCCTCCTTCAGAGTCCGGAAGGCCCGCTCGGCGTCGGCTGTCCACCTCTCCTGGTCCGGCTGGCCCTTTTTTGTCAGATCTGAAAGAGGGGAGGCTATTGCAGAGAAGTTAGGGACAAACCTCCGATAATACCCCGCCAACCCCAAGAAGGCACGCACCTGTTTTTTAGACGTGGGCCGAGGGTAGCCTTTCACTGCTTCAACTTTCAATGGCTGGGGCTTCAGCATCCCGCGCCCAATGCGGTATCCCAGGTACTGCGCCTCGGTTAGCCCAAGGTGACATTTCTTGGGGTTGGCAGTCAAGCCAGCGTCCCGGAGTCCCTTTAGGACCTCCCCCAGATGGAACAGGTGGTCTGACCAGGTGGAGGAATGGATGACTACGTCATCCAAGTAGGCCGCTGCAAAGCTACGATGGGGAAATAGGCCGATGTTCATCAGTCGTTGGAAGGTGACCGGTGCCCCATGTAGTCCAAAGGGGAGGACCCGGTACTGCGCCAGTGGCGCGGTGCGGAAGGTACGGCCTCTTGGGTCGAGCTCGCCGCTAGGGCCACTTACCAGTACCCTTTGGTGAGGTCCAGGGTGGAAATGAATCGGGCCCTCCCCAGGCGCTCCACAAGGTCGTCCACTTGGGGGAGGGGGTAGCTATCAAAATCCGAGACCTGGTTGAGTCTGCGAAAGTCATTGCAGAGCCGAATGCTCCCGTCGGGTTTTGGCACTACAACGATGGGGCTGGACCAGGGGCTGTTGGACTCTTCGATAACTCCATCTTGTAGCATTCGCTCCACCTCTTCCTCGATGGCCTTACGCCGGGCCCCTGGGACACGGTAGGGCCTCTGTCTCACCACTACCCCTGGAGGTGTCTTTATGGGGTGGCGCACCACTTGGGTCCTTCCCAGGGAGGAGGAGAACACGTCCGAGAATTGGTCCACGAACTCGAGGAGCTACTGTCTCTGGGTGGGGTTGAGGTCCTCCCCGAGGTCGACTAAAGCACGCTTGTTCTGATCTGTGTCCAGGGCGGCGTACGCTGAAACCACCGGAGCCGGTTCTACCCACTTCTTCAACAAGTTAATGTGGTATAGTTTCCCGTCCGTTCTCCTACCAGGCTGTTGCAGGTGGTGTGTATATATATATATATATATATATATATATATATATATATATATATATATATATATATATATATATATATATATATATATATATATATATATATATATATATATATATATATAGTGTGTGTGTGTGTGAGATGATTATATTTGGTCCACCAAAACACACAGAGAAGATAACCCGTATTCTTGCTCCTTTATATAACTGTGAAAGACAGTGTGCGAAATCTTGGGGTGATAATTGACTCAACACTTAGCTTTGATATACATCAGTTATGTTGTTAAAAGTAGCTTCCATCAGTTTAGGATGATTTCTAAACAACAACCTTTTTTTTTAGTTGAAAAAATGTAGAGATAATTCATTCTTCTATTACATCTCGATTGGCATTTTATTACATCTACAGTATGGAAACTCTCTTTATGCAGGACTCAGTGGGAACTGTCCCACCTACAGCTTGTGCAGAATGCTGCATATTACTCCTGTGTTATAATCTCTTCACTGGCTGCCGGTTCAATTCATGATTGATTTTATGGTTTGATTATTTGTTTTTAAAGCAGTACATCACTTGGCTCCACGTTATATCACAGACCTCCTGAGCCTTTATAGTTCATCAAGTCCATCAAGTCTAGTTCATAAAGTCTTAGACCAAGGTACAGCCAACAACATCTAAAAATCAGATGTTGTTGGCTGTACCTCGGTCTAAGTAAAAGTCAAAGACTGTTCAGGAATTCTCTGTACTTGCTCCTAAATTATGGAAAGATCTCCCTCTTTATATTCGCTCGGCCCCATCAGTGGAGATTTTTAAATCTCAGCTAAAAACACATTTTTATAATTTGCAATTTGAATTGGGGAAACCCGGAGTACCTGAGATGTGTTCTGATAATGATCACACTCTGTATATGCAGTTTCTGTTGGAGTTTGTAGTGCTGTTGGTGTGTGTGTGTGTGTGTGTGTGTTTACTGTTCTTTGATGTTCCGGTTGTGAAGCACTTTGTTCAGCTCTGTTGTTTTTAAATGTGCTTTATAAATAAACTGAGTTGAGTGACTCTCAGCCTTCTTTTCTCACAGAGCTTTGTGTTTGTAAACTACGTAAACTAATACTGAACTATGAACCAATAAAAATAGTCTGAATTTTGTTTTCTTTGTTGTAGTTATTTTTTTGTATGTATCGTATTTTTTTTTAACAAATTAAATTCTTTTCCATTTCAGGGGAGTAAGTATTGTCACACAACAGCTGCAGTAACACCACAGACTCCACTGAAAAGGTACCAAAGACATTAATTTATTACAGTTTTATTCATCACTGTTTCTATATCAACATTTGTTTAAGTAATACCAAAAAATTATTATAAAAGTGCCTTTATAAAAGATTAGATTTTTTGTATGTATTGTTTTAAGAAACATGAGAAGCTGTACATCTCAATATGGGTTAGTGTTAAACGAGTGCTAGTCGTGGTCTAATGTGCAAATGTAGTTCACGCTATACCAATTTCCCAGGGAAAGGAACACACATGTAGGGTTCAGGAGTGTTTCATCTGCATATTAATTTAACAGTACACACTAACTTCACAAAACAAGCCTCATAATATACACAATATACATGTATATCTGTACAACGTCATATATTTAGGGATTCAGTTGTGTTGGTTTTCACTGTTTGTGGGAGAAATGGAAGGACAGTTGTTTCATGGTGTAATGCGATGGTCCTCTCTCTCTCTCTCTCTCTCTCTCTCTCTCTCTCTCTCTCTCTCTCTCTCTCTCTCTCCAGTACAAAAGAAGGTCCAGAGCAGCTGCTAAGAAAAACACAGCATCAGATTCGGACAGTGTGACCTACGCTACAGTCGCCCTAAAGCCTAAGAAACACTGACCAGCACAAGGTCTCACAAATTTAATATTATCATATCAATATCAACATCATAAAATGTGCTGTTCCCTCTGGATCTATTCTTTATTTGATTAAAATAGGTTTTTTAGTTGACAATGCAATAAAATTAACTGTTTTGGGCTAAATATTTGGAATTAATGAATAAACATTATAAGAATCATCTGTATCTTTAATAAATCTGTGTGTATATATATATATAAGGCCTAGATAAACCCAACCTCATTCACTGATTAAAAAGAGTGACCCTGAGCTTCTGGGATTCTGATGGAGATAAAACCCATGTTGTAACTGGTTACTGATGGATCTGTCTATTTAAATAACAGGTAAATAGTATAAACTCATGGAATACTCCAAAGTTAATTAATGATTGATGTAATGCCCATCTTGAGCACTTGATGTTAATGTATATGTAAAAATGAACAAATAAACTGAAATGACATAAAATATGAATCTCTAGTCCATCATTATTGATTCTAGAAATTAAGTTCAGATATACACTAGCCCAACTCTATCAAAAAGACCTTTATTAAATGTTTGTGCAAGATGTTTATAGAATTGTCCTCAAGGTCAACATGAACTGGTGTGAATGTGTAATGTACTACATCTAAACTAAAAGAAATATCACTAAGAGCTACACGTATAAAAGAAGTGTCCTGAACCAGAGAGAAATGTGTCTTTCACCTCATCAGTGTATATCAGTGTAGGGGTAAATGTTATGTGGTATAAAGCTGCTGTTCAATTTAACGTGCTGGATGTAAGTTTTGTGAATTTCACCTTCTCCAATAAAATGTTATTGTAAGAGTTGTGCTGTGTCTGTCTAAAAAAAAAACAAAAAAACAAAGTAATACACAATCATAGAGAACTCAGGGCTGCATCCAAACTGACATCACTGGTGTACTGAAATATTATTTAGTACAGTAGTATGTGACTTGGAACACAGTCTAAGTATACAACATTCCTATGTACAAAAAAAGTGCCTCTCATTTTTATTTATGTACCTCGTATGTATAATTCTGTGTGAGCTGTTTTCATATCTTCATGTTCATATGTTCATATAAATCAGTCAGTATTAACAGATTGTACAGATTTAAACTTCAATTCAAACTATACATTTCTTAGAGTCTTAGAATTATAACTCAGGAAATGTTCTAGTCTGAAATCTTATTCTGAAATACAAAAAAAGAACAAAACCTTTCTCTGGTACTGAACAAGGCAATTTTACAAGCTCAGCTATTCTTCTTCTACTTTTGATCTGTGGGTTGTGTTAATAACCACATGGCCTGAACAGGAAATACCACACAAGTGGGCAAGTGTTCTCAGAATTCTGTAAAATACTTGCAGAAGACTGCCATCATGATAACTGATCTGTATGTGCCTCTATTTAATACATTTAATGATTTACATGAATTCTGTTACACAGATCAAATAAAGAAGAATTTTTTCAAGCATAAACAGTAAATATTGATTATAGTCATTTCTTCAATCTATTGTCTGAGATAGAAATTGTAGTGAAGTTATTCTATTTATTCATAGTTGTCATTTATTTACAGCGATTCTCACACAGATCCTCCACTGAATTAGGGAAGTCAAAATGCTTCTGTTTTATGTCTTATGTTGCAGTTTAGCTGAAGCCACAAGCCCATACATCCTGTTCTGATCAAATTTCCAAGAAGCTGCTAACAGCAGTACTCTGATTATTCATAGAAAGCACTTACACACCCAGCCTCATTAGTTATTTCAGCAGTTTGTCACTTTGTATAACTTTATAAAGTTCATTGTTAATTAACCTTTTCCCTTACTCATGCATGAGGTGTGATAGAACTGTCATGTGATACAGAGATATTAGTGGATGTGGTGTAAATGACGTGTTTTGTGAAAATGTGAAAATGATTCTCTGGCATCTGGGTCAATTCTTCATTTACTCTGACAAAGAGATAACAGTCTTGTACAGTGTGTGCTTTTGCCTCAACATTTCTCTCCCATGCAAACACAGTGCGGAAAGAGTGAAGAGGAGGAGCAAAGGAATAAAATCAATAAATAAAGATTTAACATGAATGACAAAAAACATAACTGACAAAGAGATACCAGTCTTATACAGTGTGAGCTTTTGCCTCAACATTTCTCCATCCTTCTTCAAAAACCGCTTATCTGTAATTGGGTCACAGGGGTAGCAGCTCCAGCAAGAGACCCCAAACGTCCCTTTCCTGAGCCACATTAACCAGCTCTGAGTTTGGGATCCCAAGGTGTTCCCAGGCCAGTGTGGATATATAATCTCTCCACCTAGTCCTGGGTCTTCCCTGAGGTCTCCTCCCAGCTGGACATGCCTGGAACACCTCCCTAGGGAGGCGCCCAGGGGGCATCCTTACCAGGTGCCCGAACCACCTCGACTGGCTCCTTTCAACGCAAAGGAGCAGCGGCTCTACTCTGAGTTCCTCTCGGATAGCCGAGCTTCTCACCCTATCTCTAAGGGAGAGGCCAGCCACCCTCTTGAGAAAACCCATTTCGGCCGCTTGTACCCGCGATCTAGTTCTTTCGGTCTCTACCCAACCTTCATGACCATAGGTGAGTGTAGGAATGAAAATTGCCCGGTAGATCAAGAGTTTTGCCTTCCGACTCAACTCTCTTTTCGTCACAACGGTGCGGTGAAGCGATTGCAACACTGCTCCCGCTGCTCCGATTCTCCGGCCAATCTCTCGCTCCAATGTCCCCTCACCCGTGAACAAGGAATTCAAGTACCCCGAGGTACTTGAATTCCTTCACTTGGGTTATGTTCTCATTCCCTACTCGGAGTAGGCACTCCATTGGTTTCCTGCTTAGAGCCATGGCCTCAGATTTGGAGGTGCTAATCCTCATCCCAGCCGCTTTGCACTCGGCTGCAAACAGATGCTGGAGGTCACGGACCGATGATGCCATTAGGACCACATCATCCGCAAAAAGCAGGGATGAGATCCTCAGGTCACGAAACCGCAATCCCTCCCCACCACGACTACACCTCGATATCCTGTCCATGAATATCACAAACAGGATTGGTGAAAAAGCGCAGCCCTGGCGGAAACCAACCCCCACCTGGAACAAGTCTGACTTCTTGCCGAGCATACGGACCCAACTCTTGCTTTGGGCGTACAGTGATTGGACAGCCCTAAGAAGGGAAATCTTCACCCCATACTCCCTCAGCACCTCCCACAGTAGACCCCTGGGGACACGATCATATGCCTTCTCCAGATCATAAAACACATGTAGACCGGATGGGCATACTCCCAGGCCCCCTCCAAGATCCTTGCGAGAGTAAAGAGCTGGTCCGTTTTTCCATGACCAGGATGGAATCCGCATTGGTCCTCTTAAATCCGAGGTTCGACTATCGGCCGAAACCTCCATTCCAGCACCTTGGAGTAGACTTTACTAGGGAGGCTGAGAAGTGTGATACCCCTATAATTGGCGCACACTCTCTGGTCCCCTTTTTTAAACAAGGAAACCAGCACCCTGGTCTGCCACTCCTTGAGGAATTACTTCCTCAGTTAAGGTCAACAGTGTCCCCTTTTTACTGTACACAACTTGGATGGTTCCCTGTTTCCCTTCCTGAGGTGGCAGATGGTTTTCTAGAAAGACCTTGGTGCTGACCAAAAGTCCTCCTCCATGTCCTCTCCGAACTTCTCCCACACCCACTGCTTTGCTTCTTCCACAGCAGAAGCTGCAGCCCTTCTGGCCTGTCGATTGCAAATTGCCTCCGGAGTCCCCTGGGATAACACATCCAGGAAGGCCTCCTTCTTCAGTCGGACAGCTTCCCTGACCATCGGTGTCCACCATGGTGTTCTAGGGTTACCGCCCCTTGAGGCACCTAAGACTTTGAGACCACAGCTCTCCGCCGCAGCTCCTGTAATGGAAGCTTTGAACATTGCCCACTCGGGTTCAATGCCCCCAACCTCCACAGGGATGTCAGAAAATTTCCGCCGGAGGTGTGAGTTGAAGATCTCCTCTTCCAGACATTCCCAGTTCACCCACACTACCCATTTGGGCTTTCTAGGTCTGTCCAGAGTCTTCCCCCACCCCTTGATCCAACTCACCACCAGATGGTGACCAGTTGACAGCTCCGCCCCTCTCTTCACCCGAGTGTCCAGAACATGTGGCCTCAGATCAGATGATACGATTACAAAATCGATCAAAGACCTTCGGCCTAGGGTGCTCTGGTACCAAGTACACTTATGAGCCTCCTTATGTTCGAACATGGTATTTGTTATAGACAGTCCATGACTAGCACAGAAGTCCAATAGCAAATGCCCGCTCGGGTTTAGATCAGGGAGGCCGTTCCTCCCAATCACGCCTCTCCAGGTATCTCCATCATTGCCCACGTGTGCGTTGAAGTCCCCCAGCAGAACTATGGAGTCCCCTACTGGTGCCCCATACAGGACTCTATTCAGGGTCTCCAAGAAGGCCAAGTACTCTAAACTGGTGTTCGGTGCATATGCACATACAACATAGTTTCAAACCTGTTTCAGGTTTGTTGTTCCCCATAACCACTTTACTACTGAGAGGGTGTATGTTCAGCCTTACTGTATCCATGCTATAGTGGCCATAATTTGTCATTTGTACTGTTTGCCATAACTCTGGTTCTGCTTGGGTGTTGTCAACTACCTCCATTTCTTGTGGTGGTGTCAATGGGCCTGGATGTTATAGCTACCATACCACAGTGTCTGTAATATCAGTCTTTCTTTGTTTGTTGTTTAGTGTTTAAGTAATTTTCAGTTATCCAGTGTCTTCTTTCTCTCATGGAGACTGTGAGTCTTGGTGGCACAGGGGAAGCTAGCTGCATTTATTCGGTGGTGTGCTTCACAGCGTGCTCAGTGTGCCAAGACAATTTCCTTATGGTGTAGGTAGTGTGATTTTTGGTGTGATTTGAGTGGGTTTGGATAACCTCCCAAGCTGTAGCTGGCCTGCCTTTTCCCTGCCAAACCTAGGCCTGGTGAAGTTCTTAGTTTTAAAATACTTATTGTGCTTCATGGGAAAGCAATTTTTATATTTTGTCAAGTTTTAAATGATGCTTAAGTGTCATAAAAAAATATAACTCTATATCTGTCTCCCATGTTCCTTGCCACGATTGATCAAACTTATCTTTGTACCTTTTGTTTGGGAGTATTTCCGTAGTTCTCCCCCAGGGTGGCGTAGTTTTTATTTACTGAATTTGGGATAAACATCTCCCTCCTATTGGGAATACTACCACATTCTGCTGTGGTCGGCAGGATAGACGTCTCCCTCTGCTTGAGAGGGAAAATCGCCACATAAGGACTGTTGAGCAGCTGAAGTTTTGTATTAAGCAAGTATGTGCAAGAATTCCACTTGCAAAACTGCAACAATTATCCTCAGTTCCCAAACGATTAGAAAGTGTCATTAAAAGGAAGGGTGAATTAAGAGTGTGCAGTGCTGGATGCCTCTCATTTCTGTCTGATCCTTCTTGTTCTCATGCTTAAAATTGGTGTCATTGTCACGGTTCGGGAGGTTGAGGCAGAAGCAATCGCAGATTTAAACATTTAATAACGAACAAACAAACGATGAAATAAAGACAACTTGGCAAAAACTCTATAGCGTGAGACAAAGACACTGACATAAACAACGTGGGTCTAAGACAACGAAAGACGAAAGGAGAAAGTGCAGACAAGGACTATCAATACACATGAGTGCTCATTAACAAAAACGTGAATCAGGTGCATGAGGTGGCGCATGTGGTCATGTGGTGTAGTGCAGTGGCTGATGGGAAATGGAGTCCAGGTTTCCCAGATACGTGACAGAACCCTCCCCCAAGGGTGCTACTCCCGGAGCGCCCAAACCGACACGGCCCCCCCACCGGCGGCCCCGGGCCCCCGGGCAAAAGGTCCTCATCAAAGCCAGTAGACCGAGCGGCTCCCACAACGGCACAGGGAGGCAAAAGGACGTCCTGGGCGGGGCATGGAAGTGGGGCGAGCTCCTTCCTGGGGTAGAAGAGGAACGCGAGGTCCCCCACGAGGCTCAGAGGGGGAGCGGGGGTCTCCGCAAGGCTCCCGGGGGGAGCGAGGTTCTCCGCAAGGCACACGGGGGGAGCGAGGTTCTCCGCGAGGCCAGGGAGAGGAGCGAGGTTCTCCGCGAGGCCTAAGGGAGGAACGACGCTCTCCAAGGAGCATGAGGGGGGAACGGCGTCCTCCGTGGAGCAGGAAGGGGGAGCGACACACTGAGCGCAGCGAAGTAAAGGAGCGACGTCTTCAGCGGAACATGGAGGCAGAGTGACGTCCTCAGCGAAGCAGGATGGCAGAGAGACAACCGCAGCCGAGCAGGAAGGCCGAGCGACGACCTCAGCCGAGCAGGAAGGCAGAGCGACGACCGCAGCCGAGCAGGAAGGCCAAGCGACGTCCATAGCCGAGCAGGAAGGCCGAGCGACGTCCACAGCCGAGCAGGAAGGCGGAGCGACGTCCACAGCCGAGCAGGAAGGCCGAGCGACGTCCACAGCCGAGCAGGCAGCCGAGCAGGAAGGCGGAGCGACGTCCACAGCTGAGCAGGAAGGCGGAGCGACGTCCACAGCCGAGCAGGAAGGCGGAGCGACGTCCACAGCCAAGCAGGAAGGCGGAGCAACGTCCACAGCCGAGCAGGAAGGTGGAGCAACGTCCACAGCCGAGCAGGAAGGCGGAGTGATGTCCACAGCCGAGCAGGGATGCTGAGCGGCGTCCACAGCCGAGCAGGGATGCTGAGCGGTGTCCTCAGCTGAACAGGAAGGCTGCGTGACGACCTCAGCTGAACAGGAAGGCTGCGTGACGACCTCAGCTGAACGGGACGGCTGCGTGACGACCTCAGCTGAACTGGACGGCAGAGCGATATCCAGAAGAGGGGAGGGAGGGCGGGATTCGGTCTCATCTTCGAGCATCCACTCCAACCCGTATACCTTGGCATATTCTACCTCGAACTCCGGGTGTGGAATGGTGCATGCGCTGTACCGCGATGTTAATTGGAGACTGCAGCTAGTCTGAGCCATCAGTGCCCTCGACCTTCTTCCCTGCTCCGTGAGCCGGAGATACCACTCCGCGTAGTTGTTGTACCAGGCATCCATCGTGAACAAAAAACAAAAAAAAATTATTTAAATCTGCTGCTTCTAATTCGCGGTCTTTCGTTCTGTCACGGTTCGGGAGGTTGAGGCAGAAGCAATCGCAGATTTAAACATTTAATAATGAACAAACAAACGATGAAATAAAGACAACTTGGCAAAAACTCTATAGCGTGAGACAAAGACACTGACATAAACAACGTGGGTCTAAGACAACGAAAGACCAGGAGAAAGTGCAGACAAGGACTATAAATACACGAGTGCTCATTAACAAAAACGTGAATCAGGTGCATGAGGTGGCGCATGTGGTGTAGTGGTAAATGGTAAATGTTCACTTATATAGCGCTTTTATCCAAAGCGCTTTACACTGTGTCTCATTCACCCATTCACCCATTCACACACACACTCACACATCAATGGTAGCAGAGCTGCCATGCAAGGTGCTAGCTTGCCATCGGGAGCAACTTGGGGTTCAGTGTCTTGCCCAAGGACATGTAGGGTCACCCGGGATGGGAATCAAACCACCAACCCTACGATTAATGGACAACCCACTCTACCCCGCAGTGGCTGATGGGAAATGGAGTCCAGGTTTCCCAGATACGTGACAGTCATCTACAGACGTGGTGAAAGGGGAAGGACTAAGGTTAAAGGCTCAAGTGTACAATTAGAATGCATTTTCATGCAAAAGTAATCTATTTCTTTGACATCTATTTTGGATTTTAAATATCATACTAATGCTATAAATGAATAGGTGATATGTAAAGGTTTTTACACCATGCTGCAAATGTTTGAACTTTTTTTCCCATCACTGTTCATTAACAACTGCAAAAAAAAAAAACTGATAAATTAAATAGCTTGCTGCAGTGGTTGGGTTGGTATTTATTTATTTATTTATTTGTTTGTTTTAAAAAATACAATTTAGCAAAGGTGGCCTATCTCTCTCTCTCTCTCTCTCTCTCTCTCTCTCTCAAACATTCTTAATGCAATACATCCTGTTAACAAACATAGTTGCATAGTGCTTATTCCTATGAACAAATAATCGGCACAATTCACCATCTGAAATAAAACCTAGAAAGAACTGTTGTGGTTAAAAATATACATATACATAAAATAAACGTGAGGGAGACCGAGTAGGAATAATAGGTAATTTTATTGAAAATCAGCAGTGAGATGCACAATTTTGGTGGCGGGTGCTCGAATCCAGCCTTCAATACAGCCGTCAACTAGAACTGGCACATAGAGGAGGTATTAGGTGGATATTGATGAACAGGATTCACATTTTGGGATTGACACACTATGGTTTAATAGTCACAGAGAAGGAGAGTTAGGGAGGCGCACACACATAGATAACACACACACACACACACTCTTGCGCATTCAGGGTCAGGCATGCAAACATGGCACACACACACACACACTCTCTGTCTCTCCCTCTCTCTCTAACACCCCCTCCCGAAGGCCCGAACGCACACACACCATTAGAACTGTACAAGAATAAATAGTATTAAGGTAAAGATAGATATTATTAGGATAATATTTAATATTATGAGGTTGGGAGTACAGTAAACCATGTGAGAGTAGTATAACTATATATATATATATATATATATATATATATATATATATATATATATATATATATATATATATATATATATATATATATATATTTATATATATATATATATATATATTAGTTAATATAATAGTTAAATAGAAATATGAAACAGATATAAATGTAAATTATAAACCAGACAAATAGGAGTAAAAGATAAATGGAACTTACTAATGCTGAAGAGAAAAGAGTCTTGTCTCTCTGGAAGGGTGGGTCGTGCTGTAGACAGGGGGCTTTAGATGTTTAAAAGAACCATAAGAACCATGAGGAGCTATTTATACGAATAGCTGCGTCACCCTGCACCTGTGTGACCAAGGTCGTTCTCCAAATTGTTTACGTTTTCTCTCTCGTAGCTTGAAATTGTTATGTTTTCTCGCTCTCTGGAAATCAAACCTAATGGTAAATCTGGAGGGGCTGGTAAACAAATGTAATGGTTATCGCAAGTGGATTGTTTTCTGTTCTAATGGTAACTGTTGGGGAGGGTCTTTTAATCCTCATGGTAAATATAGATGAGCTCTTTTTAACCCTATTGGTAATGAGCTCCCAATCTTTCTGAAATTTATTGGTAATATTCTCTGTACATAAGCTATAAATACTG
Organism: Ameiurus melas; assembly: GCA_012411365.1. Classification (NCBI taxonomy): domain Eukaryota; kingdom Metazoa; phylum Chordata; class Actinopteri; order Siluriformes; family Ictaluridae; genus Ameiurus; species Ameiurus melas. The sequence continues at coordinate 27,771,698 of CM022764.1, read as the reverse complement.
GAGCTTAAGCTCCAGTTATCAGATCACAGATCACTGGGAATTCTCATTGGTGTGGATCTCGTGTGGTGGACCAAAATAAAAACTGAACCCTTGCCTTTCCTCACTCACGGCTAATCGTCTCTTTTTCTATCTCAGTTGGGTTTACGGATGTGAGTATTTGCTTCTAATTTTAATTGTCTTTGGGTAATAGGCTAGATTAGGGCCTTCATTTGGTGACCACGAAGGGACTGGGCTAAGATCTATATTGTGTCCGTAATCTCCCCTGGTCGACTTCGCTCTCTAAGCAACGGATAGGCCATGTAGGAAAAAAAGGTATTACAGAAGCCTGTTATTTCAAAGTTCTGTCTTAGTGATCTGTTGCCACGAGTGGGAAGCCCCGGGGTGGGAAGACGGGCTAAATTGGTCTCCAAAAGAGCCTTGAGTGAGTGAGAAAAGGTAAGAGAAGTGTAAATAGATTACATAAGTTTGTTATAATGAAATTGTATATGTGTTGTGTGAGCAAAAGTCCTGCGATACCGCTGAAATGTAATTAAAATTTCAGGGCCGGATAGGAAGCAGGTGGGAAAAAAGTCCTGTAATACCGCTGGATGGGAGTAGTTTAGATTAGAGATACCATCCAGGGCTGAGATAGAAAACAGGTGTATTGGATGAGAGGCCTCAAACCCCTGATACCGCTGAATGTAGTAAAGTAAAATTCAGGGCTGCTTAGAGAGGGGTCCCCTGATACCGCTGGATGTAGTAAAATCCAGAGAGGGGTGTAAATCCTGGGCCCAGGTCTGGGTCACGCAACTCAGGGAAAGGACCTGACAAGAGAAGCGTGCCCGGTATGTAATGTATAAATATATGTGTGTTTATAAATGTGCTGTATGCGTGCATGTATGTGTGATAAATTGGAAGCTCTGAAACCTAGGTTTGGAGACAGAGAAAAATGTGTTCGTTAAGTGCTCTGAACATGAGCTCCATACATAAGGAGATATATGCGTGTGATAAGCTTTGAACATTAGTTTTGGTTGAATGTTGCATTTAATTTAGATGACTGTAAGCTTCATACTTACAGGGTGTTAAGATGCTTTATTCTCTGAAACCACAATTGTGTTGTGTGTGTATTAATAATGTAAATATGTTTAGTAGTGTGTGAATAGTGTGAATATAACCTGTGTATGTGAGCTCACGTGTGAGCGGAGACAAAACATTTTTATTTCTTTTATTTTTTTTGAGGAAGGCCTCCCGCAGTGTGTGTGCGCTCCTCAGATAGAATATCTGAAGAAATCTTTGTTTCTGCCATTGAAGATTTGGACTGGACACAGACTTTCTACAATTACCAGCTGGCTGTGCTCAAAGTTTAGACTGAAGAACCATAGGATTAATTGAATCATCATATGAAATGCATGTTGGCATTGATATGTATGTACCCTGTGTGGATGTGAGCCCCTAGGACAGCTGCACCGAGTACGGATGGAAAGGGAAAAACAAGCATAAATCAGTGCGAGATAGTCTAAAGCAGGCCGGATCAGGAGCAATCAGCAGGACAAGGTAGGAGGCAAATATTTGGCTGTGAGGATAACTGCAAGGGGACTTAGGGGAGGGGCACATATAAAAGACTCTTAAAGGCTGAGAGGTGTGAGACAAGACCTACAGTAGAGTTATGGTCGAGTGTACAAATGGGGTGAGCCCGATAGGGAGGTGCATAATAGCCAACCCGGTCCAGATGAGAAAGATATTAGGCATTATTGTAAAAATGGGTGAGAAGACTAGTGGTGTGTGGAAATGGCCCGAGGAAGGTACCTTCGATGAACAGCTATGCCAGGTAATGAAAGAGAGGTTAGGTGTATGGAATGAACAGAAAAATGGCTTGAGAGTGAAGGAGAAATGTGGGAAGACAGAGGAGATAGTGAACTGGTTTGTGAATGCTGGGACGGAAGAAAAGGAGAAGGACGGCAGAAGGAACGAGCAGAGGCGGTGGTACGGAAGAAGGAAGAAAGGGAAGCAAACCTAGAAAAAAGGATAAAAGAAGCTATTCAGAAAGAACGGGCCAAGGCGGAAACAGGGATAGACAGGGTGGGACTTGCTCCACCCAGGGAGGGGCAGGGGGAGTCCAAGACCCCGCCCCCATATAATCCACAGTACCACCCTCCGGTGAGACTTGTCAGAAGCGCCCCACCTGCTGGGCTATATATGATGCAAGAGCTGGAGAATGGAGAAGATAACTGGAAGGAAACCGAGGTGAACATTCAAGGAACATTCACCGGATACCAAAGAATAAGGCATCCCATGGGGGAGGATAGGGAACATATCAAAACGGAAGACGGAGCTGCCGGACACGAGGATGAGACCCCGGTTGAGAGCGAAAGCCAGCGGCTGGACCTCCCACATGTAGGCACCCAAGAGAGGAACAGGGAACTACGGGAGTACATGAAGGACTGGACTCAGACTCCCAGGTGGCCGGGGTACGAGGGGATTACCAACACTAGCACCCCGAGGCCAGGGTCACAGCTGATGGAGCGCAGGCCAAGAGACAAGAAACTGGAGGAAATACAGGACGAAGAGGAGCACTGGGCCAGTGAAAATCAAGAAGGTCGAAGGAGTAAGAGAGGGCACGAGGGTGAAAACAGAGCACAAGGGGCTCCACACACAAAGGGAGGAGAAAAAGGGGAGCCGAGAGACAGTGAGGGGTGGATAGTCTGTATAGAAGGGGATGTGGTGCTCTCCCCATATGCTATCGAATAGGATAAGGAATTGGAGGGCAGGATTCGACGGCTTGAAAATGGGATATCATACAGCGTGGGTAAGATGGATGAATTGGAGAAAGCTGTGAAAACTAAATGTGCGCACAAGCCCTGTTTGGAAGAATCGAAGTCACGGAGGCCAAGGAGAACACTGAACCGGTCATTAGGTACACACGTAAAAAGCCTGAGTAATGCCACAAAGGTCCTAATACACCACACACAGACAAAGAAGCAAGTGAGTTCAGACATGGATCTGGAACAAACAGGGATTGAGAGCGAAGGCGACGAAGGAAAAGGTGTACAGGACATCAGGGAGGAGGAGGAGGAGGACTCAGGGGCCACTCACCCGATGAAGACGGAGATGAGTGAAGCCAGAACACTAAGGGCCAGGGCAATTCTGAAGCCCCCAGATAGATTCCAATCTGGTATCCCAATGACTCCATACATAATGCATTACCGCTCCCAATCAGAGCCTCGCCTTAATCAGGTTGGGCTACCCCCAGGGCAGATGCCTCTTATGGTCAAAGGAAAAGCCCTTCATTATGCTCCCTGGAGTTTCATGGATCTAACTGGCCTGATCCAACGTCTACCCAATATGTGTGAAGGGGGACAGAAATGGATTATGCAATTCAAAGAAAAAACATCAGGACAGCACCTGGCGATTGGCGATATAAAAGCCATTTTCTGCCAAACCGTGGGTAAGGGACGGGCTGAAGAGATTTTCGATATGGCTGAACACCGGGATATGATAGACGACCCCAAGGCCGACGCCATCCCATTTGGCCTATACCGACAAGAAATATGGGACGCAGTGAGGAGCATGTTTCCGGCTAAAATGGACCCTGGGAAGCTCGAAAGTATAAAACTGACAGGTGAAGAGAACGTAATAACCTTCATACAAGAGTTCCAAGACAAATGGAGCAATGAAACGGGTGCCAAATGGGATGATTCAGTGGCAAGTGTGGGACTGTTTAAACTGCTACTGAAGAAGGCCCTCCCCGGGGAAGTGCAGCAGAACTTAGAGGAAGTGGTGGGGCTCAATGCAATGGACTGGGCTTCATTTCTGGCACATGTAACCCATCACGTGGAGCAACATAGAAAGCTGAAGAATGAAGCTAAAGAGGCCACTGAAACCCTAATGAGCCAACTCTGTAAGGCAAAGCTTGGTGAACTGACCAGGACTAAACAGGAAGAGAAGGAACGGAGGAGAGAACAATTCAGGGATATGGACGGGGTCGAGTTCTGCAAAGACCAAATATGACCGTTGCAGGGTGCTGGGGATGCGGCGACCCTAGCCACTTCAGGAGAGATTGCCCACGCGTCCCACGACCAACTTGGGGAGATCGTGTGGATAGAGCTGAAAGAAGAGGCCAGGTGCTTGGACCAAGAATGCCAGAGAGCTACGGAATGCCACCTCAGTGGCAACCACTACCCCCAGTACCCCCAGGTGGCCCCATGTATGGCCCCTATGGGGAGCCGGGACCCAGCCAGAATTGAGGAGGCCTAGAGAAGCCGGGGGGGAGCTGATGCAGTCAGTCACCGCACTGCACCCAGAAGAAGAGCCAACTGTCACAGTAACAATTGGAAACACCTTGCGAGCACCTTTTATGATCGACACTGGAGCTACATACTCAAGCATAGGGAAAGAAGGCTCACAGCTCCCCCTCACCTGTAAGGCAATTCAAACTATGGGCTTCTCAGGAAAAATACAGACCTTACGATTCACCGAGCCTCAAGAACTAAAAAAGAGGAGGGTACTGGGTTGTGGCGCAGCATAGAAGGGTTGTGTATAGCCCCAGCCTGTTACCTCCCACTCTTGATCAAAGAAGCCCATGGCCTGGATCACGCCCATAGGGCCGAAACTATCCGAAAAATCCGTCAGGAATGGTGGTCCCCATTCCTGGCCAGTATGGTGGACCATGCGTTGAGCCGATGTGATGTGTGCATCAACCACAATGTGCGAAAAAAGATCACTTCTGGGAATTCTCATTGATGTGGATCTCGTGTGGTGGACCGAAATAAAAACTGGACCCTTGCCTTTCCTCACTCACGGCTAATCGTCTCTTTTTCTATCTCAATTGGGTTTACGGATGTGAGTATTTGCTTCTAATTTTAATTGTCTTTGGGTAATAGGCTAGATTAGGGCCTTCAGAACAAATAGAGAAAAAATAGAAGAAAAAACTGTTAATAGCTGCTATGACCTCAGTGAGAACAGGAACTGACTTGTTCAGCATACTTTCGACAACATTACAAATATCTAACTGTAGGGTAATGGAGGAAAGCAAAGATAAAAGCTGTTATTTGCTTTATCCCAACAATAGCTTTTGTTATTTTGACACGATCTTGTAGGTGAGCATCAACGCCTTGAATTTGATGCGGGCAGCTACAGGAAGCCAGTGGAGGGAGATGAAGAGGGGTGTGACATGAGATCTTATTGGCTGGTTGAAGATGAGGCACACTGCAGCATTCTGAATCATCTGAAGGGGTTTGATGGAGCTGGCTGGGAGGCCTGAAAGCAGAAAGTTGCAGTAGTCCAGTTTAGAGATAACAAGAGCCTGGACTAGTATCTGTGTAGCCAAGGTTCCTGGCCATCCTGGTTGGCATGTGTGAGTGAGCTGAGCTGTACAGTGAGGTTGTGGTTGATTGGGGACAGGCTTTTTTTTTTCTTTGCCAAGTTAAGCTTAAAATGGTGTGCCTTCATCCAGACCAAGATATCTGACAGGCAAGCAGAGATGCGTGCAGAAATGGATGGATCATCAGGCTGGAAGGACAAATAGAGCTGGTGTCATCAGCATAGCAATTATATGAGAAGCCATGAGACTCAATCACCTTCCCTAGAGATGTAGTGTAGATAGAAAAGAGGAGTGGACCTAGAACTGACCCCTGTGGAATGCCAGTTGTGAGTTGCAGTTTCAGAAATACCTCCTCTCCATGATACCTTGAAGGATCTGTCAGAGATAGGATTCCACCCAGCACAGAACCATTCCAGTGATGCCCAGGGTGGAGATAGTTGACAGGAGGACCTGATGGTTCACAGTGTTGAAAGCAGCAGAGAGGTTGAGTAGGATGAGGACAGATGATCTAGAGTTGTAAGGCTTCGGTGATGGAAAGCAGAGCGGTCTCCGTGGAGTGGTTGCTATTGAAGCCAGACTGCTTGGTGTCCAGGAGGTTGTTCTCTGTGAGAAAATTGGAGAGTTGATTAAAAACGGCTCTTTCAAGAGTTTTGGAAAGAAATGAGAGGAAGGAAACAGGTCTGTAGTTGTCAACTTAAGCAGGGTTAAGTGATGTTTTTTTAAGCAGTGGGGTAACCCGAGCTTGCTTAAATGAGGTAGGGTATGTGCCAGTAGAGAGGGATGTGTTAAAGATGTGTGTGAGTGCAGGTAATAGTGTGGGAGAGATGGACTGAAGAAGGTGAAAAGGGATAGGGTCAAGAGGACAAGTTGTAGGACGGCTAGAGAGGAGGAGTTTAAAGAAATCAGTCTCTGAGAGGGGAGAGAAGGAATTAGTTGGGAGTTACATGGAGGAGGAGCTGGTCTATGCATGTCTGGGGTTGAGAACTGTTTCCTGATTGTTGTAACCTTGTTGGAAAAGAAAGTGGCAATGTCATCTGCAGTGAGAGAGGTAGGGGAAGGGGGAGGAGGAGGACAGAGAAGAGAGGAAAAGGTTTTGAAGAGAATGCGGGTGTTGGGAGAACTACCAATCTTCTCTTGGTAGTATGTAGCTTTAGCAATGGAGATGCTATTGGAAAAAGAGGAGAGAAGTGTCTGGTAATTGGTTAGGTCATTTGGGTTGTTACATTTACGTAATTTCCTTTCAGATGCTCTTAGTTTGGCCCAGGTGTTACGCAGAGCTTCTGAGAGCCTGGGGCTAGAGGGTGATGTGCAGGAGGTTAGGGGGCATATGCTGTCAAGAAAATATGTTAGGGTGGAACATGGCATGTCGGTTGCGGTGTTTAAGTCAAGCGAGGAAACATGGCTATTGGAGGGAAGTAAGGTTGTGACAACGGAGGAGAAATGTGAGGGGGAAAGGGAGCAAAGATTTCGATGAAAAGAGATAGAGGGAGGAGACAGTGAAGGGGGTGGGGGAGAAAAATAGAAAACTGGATAAATAAATGGTCAGAGGTGTGCAGAGGAGTAATGAGAAGATTGTGTGTGGTGCAATTACGTGTGAGGATGAGGTCGAGCTGTTTGCCGGCTTTGTGAGTTGCTGGTGTGGTGAACTGTTTGAGGTCAAATGTGAGAAGGCAGAAAGCAAGAAAGTCAGCTGCATGTGGCTTGTCTAGATGAATGTTCACCAAGGACCAGAAGAGGAGTTCCATCATCTGGGATGGTGGACAGTAGCGTGTCAAATTCATTGATGAACTTCCCCAGTTGACCTGGAGGACGGCAAACAACAAGAAAGTGCATTTTGGCAGGGTCAGTGACTGTAACAGTATGAAATTCAAAGGGCGTGTATGAGCAAGAGGGAGAAATACAGGTAAATTTCCATGTTTTGGAGAGCAGCAAACCTGTGCCACTCCCTCATCTGTTGGGACGTGAGGTATGGGAGAAGTTGAAGTTGGAGGCCAGGGCAGCGGGTGTGGCAGTGTTCTTAGTATGGATCCAGGTCTCAGTCAGAGCCAGCACGCTGAGGTTGGAGTGGGTTGCAAATGATGGAATGAAATCTGCCTTGTTGACAGCAGATTGGCAGTTCCAAAGTCCGATTGAGAATGAGAGGGAACCTGCAGAGGCCACATTCAGAGAGCGTAGGTTGTCCAAGTTGCGTATGTTTCTGGGAGAATGCCACGGTCTGTGACTGTGGCAAATAACAGGGATAAACTGATGAGACATGTTATTGTGTGTAAACAGGTAACAGCAAGAGGAATAAAGGAAGAAAAAAGTATACTTAGCAGCACGTGTGGTGTCTTGTTGGTGTCCTTGCTCGGTGGACTCGAGCAGGTAGACTCGCAGGTCTTTACACAAACTTAGTCTTCACACAACAAGGGCTGACACTTCCGCCTCAGCGTTTCTTAATTAATAAATACTAATGTGTTTCACAGCTGAGCACACCTCTTTAATTAGCAAAACAAAGAGTAGTTGCATGAACAAGCGACTCCCGACCGAAACCGAATCTGAAAACCGGAATTTGCTTTAATCTAACAAGTATACAGCTTGTAGCAACAAGGAAGAACAGTTACAGCTTCTATATGACAATTGGTGCTAAAACTAGTTTCAACTAAAAAATTCAGAAAGAAACACTTATCAGATACTGTTTGCCTGGGTCAGTAATCGCTTCTGCTGTATACACATACGCATTACTCCTCATTAGAGATATTTACAGAAAGTGAACAAAATTTAAATGTGTCATATTTACAGTGGATCTGAGTAATATTTTGAGTGTGGTACAGGGGGTTAAGAGTAAATTACATAAGTAAATAAGGGGAAAAGTGTGCATGCATGTCTACCCTTTAAACTAAACACTATTGTTGTACGTAGTAAAAAAATAAAAAACAAATTCAATAGGTTGTTTTGAATAAAATTAGTGGGATAAAAGAGACTAGGGAAATGTAAATACATGCCTAGATCTCAATCTCATACTCTATGTTTTAGTTCTGTATTATTGGGATTATCACTTGTTTGCACAGATGGGATATAATCATGTTAGATTTGTGTACATCGCAAATAGTCCTAGACTAAAGGATTTTTTTTTTCATTCACCAGAAGTTTATTAAGAAAGGAATCCAGGAAGGGAGAAGAATGAATCTTTGCCGCTTGGGGTTGTGTTTTTGCAGACAACAGACTAAAACTCTTTGACAGATTAACTAGACATGAGAGTAGAAGACCCCTTTATGAGAGGTGTTATTCCTTTGATTAGACAATTAGAGATTACTTCAATATTTTTTAAATGATTTGATAGACCAACATTTTTTAATCTATGCACCAATATTTCATTATCCACTGTGTCGAAAGCCTTTGATAAATCAATAAAATGGGAAGTGCAGTAATCACCTTTATCTAGAGCAGAGGTGCCCAAACTAGGGCCCGTGGGCAAAAGTTGCCCTGTGGTGACTTTTGATTTGGCCCATGTCATATATGAGAAGAGGGAAAGTGTTGAAAAAGAATGAATTAAAGTGGGAGAATATGGCTGGTAAAACTTTTTAAAGAACGTACATATGCGCTACAAATATATAGTATCATATGGGTATGAATAATTAGTTAAGCGATGGAGATTGGTCTCTTTCTAGAACAAAAAGGAGAATTCCCCACCGAGGGTTCATTTTACTGCTTCAGAGAAACAAAGGGATAAAGACATGTTTGTGTTTGTATAATTCAGACCCTCTGCAGACTGTCACACTTTATTGTATAAAAAAAATTATTTTAAGTTACTTTTTGACATCTACAAACCCTCTGTCTCTGAAGTTTTTTGACTTAGGCTGGATTGATTTTCCTCAACATTATATGGTCAGACTTTTTTCAGACTTTTTTATATGATCAGTTTTTTCCCCTCTGTATCCTGTGAGTTTTTCACAGCCCCCCACCCTCAGACTGAGTAGCAGGGCTGTGGTTACATACTGCAAGCATTCAGCAGCTTCCCCTAGCAAACATCTCCCCTGCCCCCAACATAACACACACTGTTCTTGGTGTTCTCTAATTACTGAAAGAGTAATTACTGATTTCACTGCTCACAAGAAGATGCAGACAGGTGACACAGATAACATGTAAAATCGTATAAAAGGAACATTTTAAGAGGGATTAGGATTATGCTTTGTTTGAGGATTTGGCTCATACAGCTTTGAGAGGAACATGTTTTTAGAACATTTTTAGCACTGGAAACTCTATGTTGAAAGTGAGGAGGGGAACATCAGTGCATTTCATTTGTCCAGTGCCATTTTAGTTAATCTCCATTCTAGTGCTTTTAGCTATGAGTACATTTCAGTGACACGTCTAAGCTTCATTCATATCAAAACTCTGCAATATATTACATTTCCAAAACTGGCAGCAGAAAAAGTGTTATGAATTTTCACCCTAGTTTCGAAATGTAATTGGGGCAATAGAATGCACACATGTACTCATAACTCTTGGAAAAAATTATTTATTACACAAACCTCTCGTAAAAGTGCCAAATAAATTATTTTTGTTTTGCTTCATGCAACAGTCTCTCTATTTCACTGAAGTTCAACTTTAGATTTTTACACATGTCCATGTTGTCCACAACACGCCGCGCCAAGAGCCAATGACCTGGCTTTTTAAAGTTATTTACCATATAAGGCAAGTTATGGGCTTTCTTTATACAAATGAGAGTGTCTGTGAACAAGCACATCAGTTAGAATGTGTGAAACTTCTCTCACACATTCAGTGAGGGAGATTTTAAGTGAGACTTAATGGTCATTGTGTACAGTTGTGTGATAAACACCAATTTTCTTGAGTAATGGTGGCACTTACACACACATTTTGAACTTGTTTTATGCACACGTTGATAAAAGAGATCCCCAGGACTTCGGATGCCTTGTTGGTAAAGAAGTTGCTAAAATAGTTTATTAATAATATTATTTAAATGCATTGTGGCTGCGGGGCAAAGTCGAGCGTCAGCTGTGGACGTAGAAGAGGCGGGCTAAACTCATCTGTGTTGTTTTACCGCCAGTTTACTTATGTGTCTGTTTGAGGTTTTTGGGTTTCCTCACATGAACTGCTTGCTTCAGGTCCTTCTACAAACCTGCACTAGTACAAGAGGTGAAGAGGCCTAACAGGCAGGGTGATGGGTAATGGAAAGTGTATCTACAGACTGATTATGCAGATGACCACAGATCTCACAGACACACGTCAAGACAGTGTTCATTAGCAGAAAAACAACACCCAAAACACGTCTATATCAGCTGGTGGTGTCAATAACCAAAAACCCTCAATAGGAAATAACCCACACCTTTGTAAACAAAAGCTCCATTACAAAAGTTTCAGAGTACATTTCTTCGGTTTAAACCCATTTCAGTTTCTTTGCAGAGCCCAATGGTTCACACCCACCTCCACTCCAGCACTGTGTCAGGTTTAATGTGTGTTTTCACCCATTTCTTACTGGAATGACTATATTCTTAACAAAGCACTATTTTATTAGACATAATGATTAAAAGGAGAAAGAATTTGAATTTCCATATTTGTTCTGTTTGACTCCAGACCTACATCTGTAGCACGTCCTCCATCCAGAGTAACTGTTCTATTGTCGTTAAACATGTTTATGGGCTGCTGAGTAGGTGACATAAGCACATCTCAAGCTATGTAGATGTACCTACTCAACAGGGTTGGAAACAAATTTGGAACAATTTAGGGTGTATGTGCAGGAAGGTGGGCTTAAACCCTTGGATGTGGCAAAGAAAATTAAAGAGGTCTAAGACCCTTTTATGAAGAAGTTCAACAGACACAGAAGTAATGTTACAATACAGTCTGGATCTAAGTTACAAATCCTGCTCATAAATGAAATTAAACTATTTTAATTTTTCTAAAGATCCTTTCACATGTCTTTACGTGTATATTATCTGTGTTCGTACATCATCTATGATCATCTCCTCTCTAATTAAAGAGACAATGTCTTTTATATTCTTTAACCCTTTACACACTGAAATTCACTCCGTCCAGTAGGTGGCAGTAAAAGGATACTGTACATGTGCTACACTTCTGTATTACTGTAGTCTACACCTCTAACATACAGTGAAGATAAATCACATCAATACTTTAACACTTTATTTACATCACAAGACTTTATATGAAACTATTTAATGTCTGATTCCAGGACTGCAGCGCTGATTCTGTCTCACTGATATTACATTCTTCACATCTGTATGCAAAGGGAAAGTACATTTTAATCACAGGTAACATCTTCACAACAACCTGTGTGTGTGTGTGTGTGTGCGTGCGTGTGCGTGCGTGTGTGTGTGTGTGTGTGTGTGTGTGTTAGATAAATCACTTGTAACATTATTAAAACATTTTTTAAATTACTTCCTAGTATGAGGACATTTAGAAAATAATGCTCCTGTTAAACAACTGCTCTTCTTGAATATATATTTTATTAAAATTCTCCTAATTGTTTGCACTTACTATCTTCTAAGCACTTACACACACACACACACACACACACACACACACACACACACACACACACACACACACACACACACACACACTTGTCATGATTTCCCCTTGAAGCAGCGTGCACTAAGCGTGAGTTTTTGTCATAATCACGACCTTGGTTCCTGTTTAACCCGGTGTATGCCTGTTTGCCGATCGCTGGACCTCTTGCCTGTTTTGGATTATGTTTTTGGATTACGGTTTGGATTTGTCTGCCAATCTCTCTTTTAATAAACAACTGTTCATACCTCACCTGCACCCACCTTATCGTCCCTTACGTCATGGAACGTGACTGTCGTGACAACACTTCATCACCCTCTGACTTTGTACAAGTCATATTCAATCTCAAAGAGCCGTTCACTGCCTGTTTAATGAAATACTGTGCAGCTGAAACATAATATTCCTCTCTACATTTTAATCTTATAGACAAGAACAGATTAAAGTTCTATAAAAACAGTGTAAATAATGTGGAACTATTAACATTATAAGGTTTATTTAAAAAAAGACAGAAATAAAAGCAGGAAACTGCTCCACATCTCTGTCCACGTTTCACATGTGTTTAAATAAAGCTTTGGGCTTTTGTCTGGAGTAAAATAAACACAGTAGTGGTTTTTGTCTGTTTATTTGCACTGTTAGATGTTCAATAACGGGTACATTTCAAAACACCATGATGTCATACAGTGTGTGATTTAAAAAACATTGACCAAATATATACATAAGTGAAAATGTGTGATGTAGGAAAACCCACCAGATCAAGCAGTGTAGATTTCAGGTCTCTCGAATCAAAAATGGTAAATGTTATGACTAATCTGTAGATTTTGACACTTTTTCTCAACCATAAATGTATTTCCCCAAAACTGTGTCAGTGTTTTTTTTTTTGTTTGTTTGTTTGTTTTTTTGCCTTTGTTTATTTATTCATTTACATATGATTCATTTTCATGTGATTCATATTCATGCATGTGATTCATTTACATGTAAACACAGTAATTCACCTTCAGGAATTCATTTATTTGATATTGATGATATCAGTCATTTACTTCGTATTGGCCTTTACACACAGTGCAGTGTTACATGTTACACAGGACTAAAGTCTTTTAACCACTAGAGCTCTAGTGTCACTTATAGCCCAAAGAAACATACATTTTCAACACATCTGGCTTTAATGCTTCAACTCTTCATGAAGCTTTAACATCACTACTTTTAACCTTGGAACTCTTTTAAGAGCAAAATGTACCAAAGAGTCCTTATTAATATATTTTTGTTTGAAGTTAAGACATTTTTGAATAGTTCAAAGGAACGTTTTCCTAGATTCATTGTTGAACAATTATGAATGACGGCACCGTTGGGGAATCACCCAGATAACATGCTTTTGGGGACAGAACAGGAAGTCATTCATCTTCAGACCACACGGATTATTAGTGAGTACTTGATGTATGCAAGGTCGATGGGATCGTAGCAGGTTCTCTGCTGATTCTGATGTTTTCTTGGCCGTCAGGAGACACTGGTGTAGGTCACAGAGGTCAAATCAGACCGGTGCAGGTCCACTTCCTGCAGAGAGAAACATCTGATAATGTGACATTATTAGTCTGCTTTAATAGTGACATGATCTCAGCGCTGACTTCCATCAACTACATTTCATCATTTCATGGTTTTTCTGGTACCTTCTCGTTCGAGTCCCCAGTGGAAGAACACTTATCTGAAAAATAAGAGAATTTAACATAGACAAAGACGACAATCTCAAAAATGTCAAACACACAGATTTCACTACACAGCTTTTTACAATAACTAACGTTTTCATTACACATTCATTCTGCACTCGTGTATAAGGGCTGCTGTACGGCCTGGAACAACAGGAAGTGTCATAAATAAAGGGAAGTGTGTGTGACAGGGTGAACGGTGTAAATGTTGGTCTTCAGGCTGTAAGTTCTCACCTCGTAGCGTGGAACAGTACAGAGAGGAGCAGATGATGCTTATTGACACAAAGACCGCACACACACATGATAGGATTATAATAATAATTCCACAGAGTGCAGGACCTACAGACTGCTGTGTGTCTGAAAGATCAGTCTCATGATGCTGATCAGCTGAAACACAGAGGAACACAGAGATATCAGTAAAGTATCTGAGAGGAAAGTGTATCAGATGACATTCTGATATCTTTTAGAACTTTAATTTAGTGTTAAACACACAACGATCAGACTGTCACTTATACACTGTGTAACAATAAACAACAACAACAACAACAACAACCACCGAGAGAAAAGTCTTTTCTTTTCTGTTGTATTAATCATCACAATAGTTTCAGCTCACCACATCTGTACTGATATCTCTCGTTATATTTTTCTTTTATTAAGATTTCTCTCAATCATGGATTTGGGACATGAGTCACTATTTGAAACACTTTTCTCCTCCACACTGAACTGATCTTCTCACATTTCAACAACATTCTCAACACTGCTCTTTAAAGTGTGGCTGAACAACATAAAGAACCCTTGAAGAAAATGAAGCGAGAGGAAATAATGTCCAGATTAGCAGAACTTTAAAAAGTCTGGAGTGTCAGGTGCTCGAGATTTTACTGTTTTTTCATAAAAAATAATCCTTGAAATAATTCACAAGATGATAGAAATAATATTATGAAAAATAAACACACAAACTAAAACTAAATCAAATAGCTGTAATCAGACTGAACAAAGTATTGGCACCCACCTGTAAAGTTCAGTCTGATGGGTTTCCGTACTGAATGGGTGTCCTGTTTTGTTTGACCTCCACAGAAATAAAATCCCAGATCTGGTCTCTAACTCCAATAATCACTAAACTGACTGAACTGCTGCTTTCTGTTATACCAAAGTGACTCTCGTTCACATTATAAAAAATACCATGAAGTAGAGCAGATTAAACCCATTATAAAGGAAAGGAGAGAGGAAGAGATGATAATTACGAAGTCTTAGAATAGATCACGCTGGATTAAATCTAACATTACACAGAACAGGAAAAAACCCCACTGGACTCTACACACACTGCAGCGTACACAAGAGACAGAAAACACATTCTGTTAGACTGCCAAAGAAAGACTGTTAGTGTTGTGTACTTCTGAATAAGATAACTGTTCCTGTTATTTTCCAAAGAATGTCGGGCTGAACGGTTGGCCCCTCAACTAGTAGTTAAAACACTGAGATCATTAAATCGCCCCATATGAACCGCTTTTGTTCTACAGTAAGCTTAGTGCCTTTCCCATTGTTCCTCATGTCCAGCTTTGATTTCTGATGTGTGTAATGGTCAGTGTGTGATCTACTGAGACTAACTCACTTACCATCGACTGAGAGATCAACACGCCTGATCACTACTATTTTTCTCATGACAGATCTGTTGGTGCGGTCTCACTATCAGGTAGCTCCTGTAGACAGCTGTATCAGTAAGTTTCAGATTGCGCAAACCAAGGAACAGTTCCCCTTAAGCAGCTCTTCCTCAGGAAACGTCCACCGCCCCTCATATCCCTCACCCTGATAGGTCTCCTCACCGAGTCGCTCAAACACAATCTCAGATCCGATGTCCCACCTAATATGTGGTGTTCCAGTGTCTTCATCTCCAGGTCACAGCGGCGGGACAGCTGTAGACCCCCCGTACAGCAGTTCAGTGAACTCAGGTACTGCAGAGAGGGGGGTCTGAGATGGAAAATTATAATCTAGATTACTTTGTCACCTTTTAGACAATGATCTTATGTTAAGAGCCTTATTTCATCTATTTTATAACAAAATTAGTTATAACTCACTCACACACGCGTACCCCAAGACGATGCAAATGGAATAAAAGAAGGTCATGATGGCCCGATAGTGTCTGGAGGGTGTGTGAACATTTTCTAAAACAAGGAAAGGAAGGTGTCAAAAAGAAATATATTTGAATATCAAAAGGTAACAGAGTGCTGATTGGTTTATATCAGGGGTGTACAAATTTTTGCAGAGGGCCAGATTTGGTGAGGTGAACAGGTCTGAGGGCGCCAGCCCGTTCAACCGACATTCTTTCAACCATTAACATTAAATGCAAATGAACTATTTCATGACATTTCTATACTCAATATAAAATTTTATACTTTATACTCGGAAATACTCACCAACATGTCCAGTGAACATCCTTACATACTTTAAGGACAATATAAAACATATAGTGTGGATAAAATAAGGATATTCTCCTACCTCAGCTCCTACGAGCGAACCGCAAGACGCTGTAGAATAACTTCAGGGTTTTTTTTAGCATTAATGCTAACTTCTTCTTTTTCCCTCCTCCTTTTCCGCTTCTTCCACATATTCCTCCTCCTCCTCTCCTTCTTCTTCTGCTTCCTCTTCTTTGACAGAACCCATAACAGAGCGGCGACACTGTAGATTACTTCAATTGTGTTTTTGTTTTTTTTGGCATTTAGGCTAACTTCTTCTTTGGTTTTAATAACAGTTGGCAAACCAACTTAAGGAGTGTGGTCAGCAGATTGGCAGGGGAAAAAAACGATAATAACAAATAAATAAATAAATAAATAAATAAAGAAAGAAAGAAAGAAAGAAAGAAAGAAAGAAAGAAAGAAAGAAAGAAAGAAAAGAAAGACTATACTGGATATTCATAGTAAATTATTAAAGTCTATCCCAGTATTTTGTAGATAATTTATTAGGGGACGGTGTATTTCCCCAGATGGTTTTCCAGCAAGTTCTCTAGTGTCATGTTTGGTTTTCCAATCCTCATCTCTAGCTCAGTTCTTTCCTCCTCATATCTTTTGCAGTCTAACAGAATGTGTTTTTGGTCTCTTGTGTACTGCAGTGTGTGTAGAGTCCAGTGGGGTGTTTTCCTGTTCTGTGTAATGTTAGATTTAATCCAGTATGATCTATTCTAAGACTCATAATTATCATCTCTTCCTCTCTCCCTTCCTTTATCATTTTTCCTTAATCATAGAATAATCTAAACAGATGATGTGCTTTTATTTTCCTTACTCCTGCACTGCCTGATCTTGGAAGATTTAACATGTTTGACTTGCTTTTCAGCTAGGGTGCCGGTGGAGTGCATGGTGGAATCCATATATCTACATTCATACATTATGTTAGATGCCACACTCTCCTAGGTTGAAGAAACTTTGTAAAAAAAATAATAATGAAATGAATCAAAAAAACAACAATATGAAAATGAATCAAGACAGATCCAAATAAACAATTAAAGTTCCAATGAAAAGTAAAGCTACACGTTCTCTTCCTTTAACTTGTTCAGTACTTGTAATACAGATTACATTTGTGTGGGCAGATGTTGTAAACTATGGATCTGGTCCGATGTTATTTGGGAATAAAGAGCAAGCTGAATTTTCTCAAGACAAATTTTTGTGTAGTTTGTTATCAGATTGTCTAGATGTAGATCACACATCTGTTGAACAAAGAATTTCCTCTCCGTTGTAATGATGGCTGGAAACTAGGACTTAATGGCACATATTGTAGAAAGGTCATAGAGAACATAAGTTTTTTTTTTTTAGTTTTTTTAACATTTTATGTGGTTTGGGTATGAGCTCACTTTTCTTTTTTTTTTTTATCACAACCACACATTTATATTGTTTCTGAGTTTAGTCTTTGTTTAATTTTTTGTGGTGAAAAAACAAAGAATTTTTTGTGCAAAGAAGAAAACAATGAACCCTTAACATTCAGACTAATGATTTGCAATGTCTGAACACAATGTTTGAAAAGAATCATGGATAACAAGGTTGAAAAGGTAGAAAGGGTTCTATGATTAGTTAATGGGCTCTTCACTCTATATACGCCTATCAAAAGTAGTTCTTAAACAGATACATAGCAGATAAATATGCATATAGACAGTTTTATTTTGTACACGCATACCGACTTAATCTTCATCTATCATCATTACCTGTTAACGAAATCTGTCACCACCTAATAAAACAGTTTAAGTTACTAACCAAAGTTAGTATACAAACTGACGCTATGATAAAAGAACAAAAACAATGAACCTTTCTTAAAGAAATTCCCAAATTCTCTGACCAAGTATATGGCTGTGCCATCTGTCTGTTAAATAAATGCCAGTCCTTCAGGCTGAAAAAGAAGGATCAAAATATTCTGCAGTAGTTTGGCACTGTGACTCAAAAAGTTGTTTTTCATCTGACATCTAACTACTGTCCCCAACTGCTGTACAATACTGATAATGCTCTTACACTTAAGAGGGCTGAACGGCAGACCTTGTTAAATAATATTATTATTTTTTTTATTATAATATCTTGTATTTGATCAAATATTTTCTTGTATATCTCAAATTACTTTTTGCCTTTTCTTATATGTTGACATGGTAGAAGACGTGTCAATGGGCAATGCTGTTGTGAAGGTGACCCTGCACAAGGACATGTCTTTGCATCTGTAAGTGACTAGTCACCTTAATCCTTCACACGGTATTCATGAGGTGCCATAAGTTTCTGCTACTCTAAGGATCATGCTGAAGTTTGAACAAATGGTTTGACTTAATATCCGCAGCAGTAGTGTACACGTCATTTCTTCCTAATTTGTTATTAACTTTTGTTGCATGCCTAAAAGAAATAAAAGTTATTTGCCAGATTCAGATGCTCCTAAACAATTGTTATAAAGTATGAGTTTGTAACTGATCAACAAAGACTGTACTATCTTTTCTAATGCGTCAAGCAGGAAGCAGCGTCCTTCGAGCTAACGTTATTACATTATTTCATTCTTACATTACATTAATTTTAGTTAATTTCAGTTATACAAATATAACTGACACTACTTTAAAAACAATCGTAACATTGTGCTGTCGCTTAATTTGATCTGTTTGTACAAACAGCCGCAACTATCTTGCGATTAGCTGATTAGCTTGTAGCCCGTAGCCCGCTAGCATCACCTACCACTAGCCTTGTTTACGTTTTCATATTTGGCATTTACCGCTGTTTTTTGTTTAAAGTACAAATATGTCTATCGTACCTTCGCTCTTGAGTGCAGATGAGGACTCGCTCGAGCTTCACATGGTGCTACTGGAACTGGAGGATGTGGAGAAGCAGATCCGCGGCCTACTCGACCAGCAGGCCCAGCTGCAGGAGCGACGAACTGCGCTGGAAACATCGCGTGCCTCTGCCTACACATCCAAGGTAAGCACACAGCGTGTTATTTCCACTCCTAGCCCCTCTACACCGTGTGTTTCTATGTGCAGGGACCATGCACCTAGGACTTTCCCAGCCGTGGTCTCCGCCACGCCGGCGCCAACACACCTCTTCCCACATTCAGACGTGGAGCAGAAAAGTTCTGTAGACTTCTCGCTTTCAATGATTGGTCAGTCTATTGGTGTAATAAGCAGAATCCAGTGTTTATTAATAACTGGAATCTGTTCTGGGAGCATCCTAGGTTGTTTTGTCCTGATGGCCTGCACCCCAGCAGAGTTGGAGCGGAACTGCTGTCTGACAACATCTCCAGGGCGCTACAAGTGATTACCTAACGTAAGTACATCTTCCAACAATAACTACATACAGTATAATCAATGCTCAATTAATAATCCAACACCTGTAATACATACTATAGAGACTGTGTCTGTTCCCCGAGCTATACAAATATATATAAAATTTCAGAAAGTCTATCTTCGAAACCTAATTAACATAAAATTAAATCATATTGAATGCACAGCCAGCACCTTTGATCTGAAGCTAGGACTATTAAACATTAGATCTCTTGCATCTAAAGCTCTTATTGTTAACGACATCATTACTGATCAGGAATGTAATTTAATGTGTTTAATGGAAACTTGGATTAAACCAAACGAGTACGTAGCATTAAATGAAGCCAGTCCTTCTGGATACAGTTATGTACATCAGCCTCATTCAACAGGTAGAGAGGCGGTGTTGGTCTCATCCATAGTCAAAATCTAGTCGTCACAGAAAAAGCTTATCATAAATTTAATTCTTTTGAAATTCTTTATACCAGTGTAAACTATGTAGCCAGAAACAATAAGGCAATTCCTCTATTTATTATTTACAGACCCCCAGGGCCATATACTGAATTTCTTAGAGAATTTGCAGACTTTATCTCAAACCTGGTTGTGTCTGTAGATAAAGCATTAATCGTCTGAGATTTTAATATTCATTTTGATAACCTGGAAGACCCTCTGAGCTAGGTGAAAAGGTGTGGGGGCCGACCATTCAGCCTAACATTCTTTGAACCATTAACATTAAATTCAAATAAACTCTTTTTTCTTTTATTACTATTTTCTTTTTGAACAACAGAACAAATGATAGGCTACACATATTGAAAAGACTCATTGCATATTCAAAACTGTGGTTATGATAACAAAAAAAATCAATTCACTGAGATTTTTTTTATTTTTTATACCTCACAACTAAACAATCTTGCCTGCACTTGTTAATGTGAAGGGTGATACTGACTTTTCTACTGCAGTAAATAAGCCAGGTCTGGCTCAAAAACAGTGGTTTTGATACGCAAGATGTCACGCAGGTGAGAGTCACCTAGTCTCGTCCTCATGCGGTTCTTGTTAATGTTCATAACTGAGAATGTCGTCTCGCACAAGTATGTCGAGCCAGACAAGCTCAGCATTTTCTTAGCAAATGTTAGAATCTCTTGGAACCTGCCTTTGTCCAGCTGACGGTAAAAGTTGACAAGAGGGAGCTGTTGGTGCCGACTGTGACATTCGGCGTCACACTGCAGCTCAATGAGCTCCAGCTGCAGGTGGTCTGGAGCGTCATTAGGGTCCACGGAGAAAGGCGAGGAAAAAAGCGTGATGTCCTTTTCAATAGCTTTAAAATCCCGAAAGCACCATCGAAACTCCTCAGCCAGAGATGAGATGTCTCCTCCTCATTTGTCCACCGATTTTGTTCTGTGGAAAACTGATCATTATTTCCTGTAGCGATGGGAAATGTGTTTATTGGGCTGTGTTTCTGACAGATGCCTTTGGAAAAGTAGCGGTTTGGTCCCAAAGGCTTTGATGTATGAATACAGTTGGCTTACCACTGCATTTTGCTCCTGAAGGCTCATGTTCAGCACGTTCAGATGTCGTGTTATGTCAACTAAAAATCCAAAATCAGCCAGTCAAACAGGATCAGATAGTTCTGGCATTGGTTGTCCCTTTTTTGCCAAGAATTGTCCGATTTCTTCCCTAAGAGAGTAAAAGCGCTGCAGTGCAGACCCCCGACTGAGCCATCTTATGTTGTTGTGATACACAACATCGCCGTATTCTGCCTTGATGTCGAGTAGAAACTGTTGAAACTGACGGTGGCACAGGGCTTTGGAGCGGATATAATTAATAGTCTTTATCACCGGTTTCATGACGTGATCATATTTCAGATGTTTGGCACAGAGAACTTGTTGGTGAATAATACAGTGGAGTTTTATAGCTTTTCCTCCTTCTTCGCTGACTTTGTTACAGATTAGGGTTGATAATCCACTTCGCTCGCCAGCCATGGCAGGTGCGCCATCTGTAGTAATCCCAGTAAATTTATTCCATGGTAGTTTGAAGTCATCTACGGCGGAACAAAGAGAAACAAATAAATCTGTTCCTCTTGTTTGGTCCTTAAGGCTCTGGAGATCAAGTAACTCTTCACTCACGATCATTTCACTGTCCACTCCTCTCAAAAAAATCAACAACTCAGCGGTGTCAGATGCATCCGTGCTTTCATCGCATGCTAACGAAAAAAAGTCAAACTCCAGTCCTTTTGCCTCCAACTGTCTCTTAATATCAGATGAAATGTCTTCAATTCTCCGTACCACAGTGTTACGAGCTAGGCAAACATTGGCAAACTCTTGCTTCTTCTCAGGACAAATTTTCCCCACCATTTTCATCACGCAGTCTTTAATAAATCCCCCCTCAGTAAAAGGTTTGCAGTGCTTGGCCAATCAGCGTTGCCAGCTCGTAGCTCGCCTTTGTGGCATTTTCATTTGACTCATGGGCTCTTGTGAAAAAGTGCTGCTGTGCCGTTAAAACAGATTCCAGTTGCTTCAATTTTTCTTTGCGTTCATTCCCAACTAGCTCCATACATCCATACTGTACTATTTCACACTGTCTGTTGTTACCCAGATGAGGATGGGTTCCTCTCAAGGTTTCTTCCTTTAAACATCTTAGGGAGTTTTAGCGTCTTCTTAGCGTGTTTATATTTCTGTAAAGCTGCTTTGAGACAATGTCTGTTGTAAAAAGCGCTATACAAATAAAATTGAATTGAATTGAATATGCTGCATTTAATATGGAAAATATATTTTCACAGAAATATTTCAGAGATTTTTTTTTACACTAGTTTACACTAAATGTCTAATATTCTGTTCTGTTGGAAATTTGCCTTAAATGTTCAAATATTTTGGAACCTTTAAAAATAATTTGTGTGTTTCTATAACTTTGACTTATAGTGTATAGGACTGCTCACTGTCATAAACCCATACGAGGAAATAAAAGTAAAAATTTTGATTCCAGATCAGGATTGGGTAAAGACGTACTGTTGATCTGATCTATATTATATATAAATCCTCTCTGAGGATCATGTTGGTATGTTCCCAAGTCAAAGTACTGTAGAACTCCTAAGCATTAGGTCACCTCATCATACTCTTTCCATACCATCGTGCTCTTTGCCTGACAAAACAATTCACGTTCTATGTCAAAACATATTTGACAGTTGGGATCTAACTCTAACGATACACCCATTTCTTTTAAAACACCATCTTTAAATGATTTTCTACCTCCTAAATAAAACCCTTGGTCTTAAGACACGTTCTTTGGAGTTGTTGACGCCCTGCTCAGGGTTAAACAACAACGTCTTTACTATATCTTCATGAATAAATTGCCAAACTAACATCTTGGGGTTTTTTTTCTTGGAGCAGAAGTCAGGTTCTCTCTCATTTCAACAGGTCCTGTTGGTGAATACACAGCATTCATCTAGGGGTATTAGGATTTCTCGGAGCAGACATTGTAACAGATAGTTGCAGAGTTTCTTCAGTGTTTTAACTACAGCTTCTTAACCATTATTTAAGCACTGAGATGCACGACATAGTGTATGAATGGGTGTGTGAGTGTGTATGTGATTGTGCCCTGCGATGGACTGGCACCCTGTCCAGGGTGTACCCCGCCTTGTGCCCGATGCTTCCTGGGATAGGCTCCAGGTTCCCTGCGACCCTGAAGCAGGAATAAGCGGTTGAAGATGGATGGATGGATGGATGGATGGATGGATGGATGCACGACTCTCTCCTTAATTCGTTACCATAAACATTTGTAAGCATTCTGGTCAGCAAAACCCCCAGAAATCTCTCTCTCACACAGACAGACAACTGCAAGGAAAGATCACACATTCAGATCAAACAGTGTTACAGAGGTCATGAATTTACACGACTTGACTGTCAGCCAGTGGGGACATGGGATGTCAAAGCATACACAAAATCGTATGTATTTAGCGCCAGTTCTGTATAAGTATCCTCGTTGGTGAACCATTTTCCAAATCTTGTTTATAGTTGAAACAAACCTCACCATTCTTTTAAACAGCACTTTTAAACACTTTTACCTCCTAAAGGTTTATGTTTAGAATGTATGTAAAAAAAATGTTTTTACATTTCTTTGGCCATATCAATGGTTCATCTGTTTCAGGGGTTTTAGTTCAGTAAATGTTTATTCAAAGTCACACCGTTCTCCGAACACGTAATCAACAGTAGTTTTCATTTATTTCACAAGCAAACATTCTGCTCTTATATATTCACATTCAACCATCATGCTTTTATAACAATATGTTTACACATACAAAATAACCCACACAGTAACTAAAACACGCCCATATTAAACACTGATATTCTTTTCAGACAATACCACAAAAGTAATTTCAGAAACAAACATTCTCTTATACCACAAAAAGGTATACATTTGTGTGTGATTAATTCAGGGAGAAGCACATTTCACAACAGTATCATTAACATAAACACTTTTGTTGGGGGAGATCCCCCACAGTACACAAAACACACCCCCCCAGGAAGGGAAGGACACAACCCAGACATACAGGGGCCAAAATGACCCACTGACACAGTGGATAGGGTTACCCCCACCAACCCCACCACCCCTGGACTAAGATTTATATGTATGACTTTCTTCTTCCTGTCAGTAAATATCGCCACCTACCGGCACCATTCTGCAATGAGCAGCATTTTAAAGTGGGCAGAACAATACATCAAGAAAGTGTAGAATAAAGAAGGTAAATAACTTCCTAACAATAATATGTAGTGGTTTTAGCCCTGAGGTTACTACAGTATTTTATTAAATTAATCTGGATTAATTACAGGGAAGAAATAGTTACTTTCCCAAAAAACAAGACCTTGATGTTAGCTGACTAGCAAACTGTCACATCAACTTACTGGAAGATCCACAATTTATTCACAAATTGAAGGAGTGATTGTATGAAAATATACATATCGTATGAAATGCTTTTCACTGTTCCTGTGTGAGAACAACAGCATTAAGAAATATAATCAACCATTTTGTGAATAAACTACTGCAAAAGAGAAATTTTACCACAGAAATCACAATCTCTCTCTCTCTCTCTCTCTCTCTCTCTCTCTCTCTCTCTCTCTCTCTCTCTGGGCATGGGCGGTGATGGAGTGAGTGTGGTGTGTGGAGTGTGTGTGAATGGTTTGGTGTTTTGCCAAAATTTTCTGCGAGTGTGTTTTCTTTTTCTTTTCTTTAATTTAATTTATTGAATGTTAAGTTATTGAGTTAACAGTGGTTGGTGGAAGTTGTGAGTGGGTGAATGTGAGCGGGACGTCATGGCCCCTGAGGCCAGAGGAGAGATGTTGCGTCAGGTGTGTACCGGAGAATGGAGAACAGGTGGAGGAGGTTCTGCTAGTGGTGGGAGAGCAGGTTGGGAGTGAGAACATCTACTCCACCTTCCGAATGAACAAAGCAGTGGTTATTTTCCTACAGAACGAAAGATTCACCAAAAACACGTCCTGTCTTTCCGGAGGTTTATATGTTTATTAACACCCGAGATAAAACACTGGATATTAACTTCAAGTCCGTGACAGCAGCTACACTGTCTTCACCATCACCGAACGCCTGAGGTGTTTTGTGTGTGGGGAGATCGGGCATAAATGGCAAATTTCTTCCCAGACTGGAGAAACTTCATCAAATCTGTACAACACACCATGGGCATAATGTCACCAAGGAGACGCTACAGAATGAGGAAATGGACAGCAGCCGCAAGATGACAAAATGACAGAACTTGATGCGCAGTTAATTGGGGTTCTTCTTTTAAAATAAATAAATAAAAATGTAAATATGAAAATATACCAGAACTGATGTATTAAATGTATTAAAAAGTCAAGTCTCTCTCTCTTTCTCTCTCTCTCTCTCTCTCCCTCTCTCTCTCTCTCTCTCTCTCTCAGAGTTTCGCATGCTTGTGTTGCCTAGTAACGCAGAGGTTCAGGGTTCGAGCGGTCCTCACGCGCTGCTGTCCCTCAGTGAAGTGGTGTTTCTGTGGTGAATGGAGACACAGTGTACCATGTTTTAGGAGAGAGTAAAAATAAACACCCAGAATCCGAATAAGAAATAATTCTTCTGTGAAGTTTCACCTGAATCACACAAGGGGCTCTGACATCTCCACTGAAGGATAGAATTCAGATTCAACACTCATATTTTTTCTTACTAACTTTTTTACACAGTGTAATGAGACTGTCATCCAATCAGTGTGGGGCAGGCTGTAGTGCTGCTTTCTCATTGGTCGGCTCAAACATTATTGGTGTTCTTGAACTTCAGATCAAGTTAGATTTCTGTATTCCTCTATAATTGATGCATGAAATAATCCACATTTCTGAGATTCAGTATGAATTTAATGCATAATAATATCACAAAGTGCTTCTATACCACCATAAATAACTGCTTTAGTGGATTTCTAAAATTAAATGAAGATCGAGTTTAGAGTTCCACAGACACAGAAGTAATTTTACAATACAGTCTGGATCTGAGATTAAAATCTTGCTCATAAATAAAATTAACCTATTTTAATTTCTCTAAAGATCCTTTCACATGTCTTTACGTGTATATTATCTGTGTTCGTACATCATCTATGATCATCTCCTCTCTAATTAAAGAGACAATGTCTTTTATATTCTGTGAGTGGCTCTTATTCTGGAGTGGCTGTGGTGTAGTTGGTAGAGTGGGTTGTCCACTAATCGTAGGTTTGGCGGTTCGAACTCCACCTGTGACTCTACATGCCGAAGTGTCCTTGGGCAAGACACTGAACACTGAAAGTCAGTGCCTTGCATGGCAGCTCTGCTACCATTGGGGTGTGTGTGTGTATGGGTGAATGAGACACAGTGTAAAGCGCTTTGGATAAAAGTGCTATATAAGTGCACATTTATATATTTCTTTAACCCTTTACACACTGAATAAATTCACTCCGTCCAGTAGGTGGCAGTAAAAGGATACTGTACATGTGCTACACTCCTGTATTACTGTAGTCTACACCTCTAACATACAGTGAAGATAAATCACATCAATACTTTAACACTTTATTTACATCACAAGACTTTATATATAATGTACATTTTAATCACAAGTAACATCTTCAAAACAACCTGTATGTGTGTGTGTGTGTGTGTGTGTGTGTGTGTGTGTGTGTGTGTGTGTGTGTGTGTGTGTGTGTGTGTGTTTGAGTGAGTGTGAGTGTGTGTGTGTGTGTGTGTGAACGTTTTCCTAGATTCATTGTTGAGCAATTATTTTAAAAATTTAATTTTAAGAGTTACGAGAGCTGAATGACGGCACCGTTGGGGAATCACCCAGATAACATGCTTTTGTGGACAGAACAGGAAGTCATTAATCTTCAGACCACACGGATTATTAGTGAGTACTTGATGTATGCGAGGTCGATGGGATCGTAGCAGGTTCTCTGCTGATTCTGATCCTCGTGCTGCTGATGTTTTCTGGGCCGTCAGGAGACACTGGTGTAGGTCACAGAGGTCAAATCAGACCGGTGCAGGTCCACTTCCTGCAGAGAGAAACATCTGATAATGTGACATTATTAGTCTGCTTTAATAGTGACATGATCTCAGCGCTGACTTCCATCAACTACATTTCATCATTTCATGGTTTTTCTGGTACCTTCTCGTTCGAGTCCCCAGTGGAAGAACACTTATCTGAAAAATAAGAGAATTTAACATAGACAAAGACGACAATCTCAAAAATGTCAAACACACAGATTTCACTACACAGCTTTTTACAATAACTAACGTTTTCATTACACATTCATTCTGCACTCGTGTATAAGGGCTGCTGTACGGCCTGGAACAACAGGAAGTGTCATGAATAAAGGGAAGTGTGTGTGACAGGGTGAACGGTGTAAATGTTGGTCTTCAGGCTGTAAGTTCTCACCTCGTAGCGTGGAACAGTACAGAGAGGAGCAGATGATGCTTACTGACACAAAGACCGCACACACACATGATAGGATTATAATAATAATTCCACAGAGTGCAGGACCTACAGACTGCTGTGTGTCTGAAAGATCATTCTCATGATGCTGATCAGCTGAAACACAGAGGAACACAGAGATATCAGTAAAGTATCTGAGAGGAAAGTGTATCAGATGACATTCTGATATCTTTTAGAACTTTAATTTAGTGTTAAACACACAACCATCAGACTGTCACTTATACACTGTGTAACAATAAACAACAACAACAACAACAACAACAACCACCGAGAGAAAAGTCTTTTCTTTTCTGTTGTATTAATCATCACAATAGTTTCAGCTCACCACATCTGTACTGATATCTCTCGTTAGATTTTTCTTTTATTAAGATTTCTCTCAATCATGGATTTGGGACATGAGTCACTATTTGAAACACTTTTCTCCTCCACACTGAACTGATCTTCTCACAGTTCAACAACATTCTCAACACTGCTCTTTAAAGTGTGGCTGAACAAAATAAAGAACCCTTGAAGAAAATGAAGCGAGAGGAAATAATGTCCAGATTAGCAGAACTTTAAAAAGTCTGGAGTGTCAGGTGCACGAGATTTTACTGTTTTTTCATAAAAAATAATCCTTGAAATAATTCACAAGATGATAGAAATAATATTATGAAAAATAAACACACAAACTAAAACTAAATCAACTAGCAATAATCAGACTGAATAAAGTATTGGCACCCACCTGTAAAGTTCAGTCTGATGAGTTTCCCAAACTGAATGTGTGTCGTTCTGTTTCATTATTTAGCTGCAATATGCAGAAATGTTTGGATTTATAAGCAACAGCTGAGTATAAATACCTAAGTCGGTTCACACTGTACGATTTTGACCATGATGTGGTCGTCTGATGAATAAATGGATAAATATCTGAGACTAGTAGTGTTTGATCGGTAGTTTGACGTGTTCCCCGACAGCAGATTAAAGACCGTTATGGTATAATTTTTCCTCTGATTAAATTCTGGTTGTGTCAGAAGATCTGAGGTACAGTCCTGTAGTCTTCTTGTGTGCGTTATACAGTCTGACATTAATGAGAAGTGAGATCCTACAGTGTGACATGTCTTACAGCACAGCGGGGATCGTGTTCGTACAGTCTGACAAGCAGCAGTCACAAAGGACTATTAAATATCACACAGTGTTCACTCGGATTAAAAATAAGTCACTCTGCAGTGTCATGTTCATATCAGATATTCTGCTGCATATCATAATAAACTGTCTACAGCCGTACACTCCTGGACAAAGAACAATGGGATAATACCTCATACCATTGTGCATACGTACAACTTTCACACATTAACTGGCTTGTTTATATTTCTTATGAATATACTGGCTAAAACACAAAATGGAAACCAAATCAAATGATTATTAATATATAAATAATAAATGGTTTAGTATTGATCAAAGTTGTACATTAATAAAATTTATTACATTCACGTTTTTTTTTTGAGTACAAAATACTTTTGTAGTTATATTAACAGGGAACAATGTACACATTTAAATTACATGCTCCAATTTTTTCAGTGAACCTTGAAAAGACTTAAATTAAGAAATAAATGTGTTGTTTTCTATTCTGAAAAACAACAACATCATTTCTATTCAGAAAAGTGTCTATCTTCACTCGTCTGCAACTTTCTCCTGAAAAGAGTTCCCCACAGTTGGGGGCGTTAGCAGCACATGTAGGGGTAGAAGGAAATGAAACTGTGGATGTCCTGCCAAAAATATCAATAAAGAATGAAACAGATGAAATACAAATACCATGAAGTAGAGCAGATTAAAACCATTATAAATGAAAGGAGAGAGAGGAAGAGATGTATAATTACGAGGTCTTAGAATAGATCACGCTGGATTAAATCTAACATTACACAGAACAGGAAAACACCCCACTGGACTCTACCAAACACTGCGTACACAAGAGACGAAAACACATTCTGTTAGACCTGCAGAAGATATGAGGAGGAAAGAAGTGAGCTAGAGATGAGGATTGGGAAACCAAACATGACACTAGAGAACTTGCTGGAAAAACATCTGGGAAAATCCACCGTCCCCTAATAAATTATCTACAAAATACTGGGATACGTGTGAGACTTTAATAATTCACTATGAATATCTAGTATTTATGTATGTATGTATGTATGTATGTATGTATTTGTTTATTTGTTTAGCTTTGTTATTGTAATTATTATTGTTGTTTTTCCTGCCAATCTGCTACCCACACTCCAGTCCAGTGGTAACACTAATGCACCTTAAGTTGGTTTTCCAACTGCCTAAACAAAAGAAGAGGAAGCAGAAGATGTGGAAGAGGCGGAAAAGCAAAACAGAAGGAAAAAGAAGAAGTTAGCATTAATGCTAAAAAAACAAAACATGAAGTGATCTACAGCGTGTAGCCGTTCTGTTATGAGCTTCGGTAGGAAAAATATCCCTATTTTATCCACACAATATGTTTTAAATTGTCTTTAAAGTATGTAACGATGTTCACTGGACGTGTTGGTGATTATTGCTGATTGTGAATTGTAGAGATTTTAGGAGTTTAATGTCGTTATTAAAGGCCCTTAACCCTCTCTGCTCAGTGCTGTATCAGACCTGCGTGAAGTTGAACTCCCCCGCAAAAACGTCCAGCAAAATAGTCTCATCTGTTTGCTTATAAAAAGTTCCGTTTGTGCTGCTTCCGTTTATAAAATATTAGACATTGAATTATAGGCGCTAATCTCCTCGGTGTGAGTACACTTTTAGAGTAGAACTGCCGAAGACTTTTCAAGAGAAATCATATCATCATTTGTTCAATAAAACAATTCTCTTTTACTTCATTCACTGGTCTCTCAGAACTTTTCATTTATTTAAGGAGAATAATCGTTACACTTCACTCCCCCACACACACACTTGGGCCATGTATGTATAAACAGAGCCGGCAGCAAACAGATTATGGTGTGTGTGTGTATTTATTTATGACAATGTTAATATTACGACTGTTATTCTCATAACAACATGTACAGAGACAAGTAAAAACACTTATATTGGGTTGCTGTTACATTTCACACATCCTGTGATCCGCTGTGTCTCTTAAAAGTTGAAACGCATTGTGGATAGGTAAATACCACGTGAATGCGACTATTTAATGTGGTTTGTTGTTTGATTTTTACCTTGTTACTTCAACTGTATTGTTCAAATAAAAAGACAGTCGGCAGAAACCGGCACAAACGATTTAGACCATTTCGGGTGAATTTGGAGCATGTGGGAGGCTGAGTGACCCCAGGATGACCTATAAATATTCTTTTAATATCTCCTGAACCAAAGCACAACCCGAACATTTTTACGGCACAAACGATTGAGACTGTTTTGGCGTGGTGGGGGCAACTTCATGCAGGTCTGTATCATCAGAAACCAATTCCTCACAGGATGGTTCTAATTTTGGAGATCCCACTGGTGCAGTGTGTATCGGGCAGCTGTGGATCAGGTGGTAGAGCGGGTTGTCCACTAATCGTAGGGTTGTCGGTTCGGATTCCAACCCGGATGACTCCTCATACAGAAGTGTCCTAACCCTTGCATGGCAGCTCTGCTACCATTGGTGTGTGTGTGTGAATGGGTGAATGAGACACAGTGTAAAAGCGCTTTGGGTAAAAAGCAGAGACTCTATACCTGGAGCAGTAAGGGCCACTCTAAGCAGTCTTATTTCTCAAAGCCTAACAAACAGTTGTAACTCAGTCAGCATTCACAGTACACCTCTTACAGACCACAGTGCTATCTCTCTGAAGGTTGGTCTTCTAAAGATGTTTTAGAAGAATATCACATTATTGATTGAGCAGTATTGGAGCAGAGGTTCAGCTGTTATTTATGTTGTTGTTGCGCGGAGCTGTTGAAGTTTGAAATCTGTAAATATCTTAGAAAATTCCGTAGTAACTTAGCTAAACTCAAAAGAGCAGAAGAAAATAAGGTGGTGTCTAAAAATCGCTTTCTTCTAAAACCCCCAGAACTGCTTTCTGTAGCTGATAGCTTGAGTATTTTTTCAGATGAGAAAAAAGTCGTTTAAGAACCTCATTAATTGAAACTTTAAATATTGATGGAACAGTGACCGTAATCCTCAAGAAATTGCACGATTCTGCGCTAATTTTTTATAGTAATCTTTACCATCGAAGTTATTCTGAAGAGACAGCCTGTACTGTCTGCAGTCTGTTAAAACCTGCAAGACTATCTCAAAAAAGACAGAAACCTCTGCGATAGTGAAATGACTTTTATTAGAAGTTAAAACAATAAATCACCGGAACTGATGGGAACTTACCCGAGAGTTCTACAGACAGTTTTCTAAAAGAATTATCCCTTTTTACTTAAAGACTTTGCAGAAAAGCATACAGAATGAGACTCTTCCCCAAACTCTCACTCAAGGTTTAATTACTTTAATCCCAAAACCCAAGAAAGATTTACTTTTAATTGACAATTGGCGTCCTGTATCTCTGCTTAACAATGATGACATAATTTTAGCTGTTATATTTGCTAAAAGATTAATATTTGTACTGGATTCTGTAATAGATGAGACACAGTCTGGTTTTATGAATAAAAGACACATTGTTAATAATATAAGATTGGTTCTTGATTTATTAGATTATTCAGAATTGATGCAGGAGGACAGCTTTATTCTCTTTTTTAGATTTTTATAAGGCGTTTGATTCTTTAGAGCAGTGTTTTCCCCAACCTTTTGAGCCAAGGCAAATATTTTACATGAGAAAAATCACACGGCACACCATGTCACAAAAAGTATCTAGAATGAACATCTAGTATCAATTTACTTACTCAGAGTGAAACCTGGGCCTGTTTAGTTGAACACAAAGCTGATATTCTTGCAGGAATTGAAGAAAGACAAACACGAAGATCTTCCTCAACAGCTCTGAGTCTCTCTCTTTTCTTAGTCTTTATAGTAGTCATGCTTGAGAAGCCCAGCTCGAATAGATAGGTTGTGGAGAAAGGGAGAAGAGCTGAAATGGCTTTTGTTTCCCCAGAGTGGGGAACAGTGTTTGATGATTAAAATAACCCCCCCTCAGGGCAACCAAATGAAAAATGTGCATCAAATATAACAATATGTAAACAAATAAACAATTCAGGTGAATTCAGAAAAGTCAATAACAGTATACACAGTATAAACTGTATAAACAGTATACAGGAGGAGAGATGCAGACAGATCACCCGGTGCAGGGACGACGTCATTTTGTACCAGAACCTGGAATTTATCATCATTACACCGGTTCCTTCAAAAAAAAACAATAGAATTTTCATGTAGACTTTTGAATTATTGTAAAAATGATCAACAAACGTTTACAACACGAACACGTTCTGTCCAAGATCATTTTCACAAATCAACAACTTTTATGAAGTTTGAAGCCTAAATACAATCTCCAGAAATAAACAGCTAACCGTACACTATAAACAAACTACACCACGGTCGCTCGACTTCACTGTCACCATCACCAAGCCTCCGACAACTTTCCAAAACTTTATTTAAAACATTTTCCATAATACGGATTTACTCTGTGGATGAATCTCCATCCATGTTTTTTGGGGGATTTGTGCACAGCAAACCTGAACCAGTTTATTTGCAAATTTATTTCCTGTGTTCGGCGCACCGATGTTTAATGTCCCCAACAGCCTCTGTAGTCACGTTTAGCAACTTGTTAGTAGTCATGATTTCCCCCCGCTTTACAAAACCCTGGAGCTCGCGAGTGCACTCTTTTAATGACCTTGACTTCATTTACTTTCTACATGTATGTAGATGTGTTTTTATATCTACATTTCTGACCTGTCTCCGCCCCTGTATTGTTATGTGTCTACAGAAAGGCTACCAACAAGGCCCAATATAACTTTAAATAAATAAATGAGTAAAATAAAAATATTTTGATGTGGTCATCTTTGAGCCCCTTGAATAGGCTGTTAGGTCTATAACTGTATGCACGTAGTTCGTACATGTGCACGGCCCTTCATCGCTCCGAGCTCGCTGCTGGAAGTGGAGGTCGAAATTCACACATCTCACCCTGGTTGCTAGGCTATTTGGCGTCATCAAACACGTCATTGTTCGGTCAAATTTATTCGGACTTTTTCACTAATTTCGGTTGCCGAACATTCGTGCATCCCCAGTTCAAGGATATTTGCTGCATGGGGAAAACTTGAGAAGCCCATTGAGAAGATGATGGTGATTATCATGTAAAAAGTATTGATGTATGTGACACTGTGGAACTGCGTGGTGATTTACAAGGATATGACTTTATCTATCCTACTGGAATCTGAAATTAAATATTAATGTATATTGTATAAGTAATATAGCATAAATAAATAAAGAGAAATGATTATAAACCAATCAGCACTCTGTTACCTTTTTGATATTCAAATATATTTATTTTTTGAAACCTTCCTTTCCTTGTGTTTAAAAATGTTCACACGCTCCTCCAGACACTATCGGGCATCACGACCTCCTTTTATTCCATTTGCATCGTCTTGGGTAAACCGTGTGTGTTAGTAAGTAACTTTGGTTATAAAATAGATGAAATAAGGCTCTTAACATAAGATCATTGTTCTAAAAGGTGACAAAGTAATCTAGGATTATAATTTTCCATCTCAGACCCCTCTCTGCAGTACCTGAGTTCACTGTATCTGGACATGTGGGGTCACAGCTGTCCTGCCTGTAAACTGGAGAGTGAAGACACTGGAACACTGTATATTAAGTGGCAGATCGAATCTCAAGATTGTGTTTTGAGCGACACGGTGAGGAGACCTTATCAGGATGTGAGATATAAGGGGCGTGTGTGGACGTTCCTTTGAGGAAGAGCTGCGTAAGGGGAACTGTTCCTTGGTGTTGCAATCTGAAACCTACTGATACAGCTGTCTACAGGAGCTTCCTGGTAGTGAGACACACAAAGAGATCTGTCACGAGAAAAACAGTAGCGCTCAGCCGTGTTGGTCTCTCAGTCGATGGTAAGTGAGTGAGTCTCAGTAGATCACACACTGACCATTACACACATCAGAAATCAAAGCTGGACATGAGGAACAATGGGAAAGACACTAAGCTTTACTGTAGAACAAAAAGCGGTTCATATGGGGCGATTTAATGATCTCAGTGTTTGAACTACTAGTCGAGTGGACTTCTGCACTGAACAGATCATTACGAAAAGCTCTTTATGTGTGTGTGTGTTAGATTGAGCAGGAGAACACACACAACACCTGTCCATTTTTTTGTTTCATCACACACTTGTAGAAGCATCACAACTTTACATCAAATCATTTTCATTACATGAATGTGCAGTAGATTTTAAATCAGAACGTCTTTACCCCAGACAGCGGGAACCAGTGGAGCTGAAATCATTCTCTTGGTTATTTGTACAATGTATTACCTATGAAATACTATTTAAGTGATCTTCATTGTCAAAATATTCAGCTGACTTTATTCTAAACTATTTGATCATTTATTATAATCACATATTCTAGTGTTACTAATATGAAAGTTTTATTTTTAGTGGAGAGGGAAAAGTTAATAAGGCATGTTAAACAGTACTGGGTTAAAGGTAAGACTGAGGATGAAAACACTGAGCTACATTAGTGTTACGAACCGAGACTGGGAACAGGAAACAAGTGCAGGATCAAAGTCTTTATTTACCCACTATAGTCAATATACAAGAAATGAGAAATGAGGTCAAAACATAAACTAGAACTGAGGCACGAAACAAGAAACTAGAAATAGACATGGAAACCCTACCGCTTAGTAAAATTCCACGTTTAAACAAATACTCCTCTATCATTCAACTTAAACTAAGGCATGAAACACGAAACCAGAGCAGGACATGGAAACATTACCGCGTGGCCCTATAACACCTAACAACCTATAATACCACACGGGGGTGTCAGCAATGGGAGGGGTTTAAATAACTGTGGTACCTTGCTGCTACCTTTAACAGTCATTACACTCCATCGAAATCAACCATGACTACGGTGGAAACCAAACAGAACGATGCACATGTCCTTTGTAAACAAAATCTCTATGTAACACGTGAACATGTGCTCGCTCTAGTTGCCCTTAGAACCTGAGCTCTCACTGCTGCATCGGAATTAGTAGTGAGCCTGACCTTCAGTAAATGTTCACACGTTCCTCCAGACACTCTCGGGCTTCATGACCTATAAAATAGATTAAATAAGATGAAATATGGCTCTTAACATAAGATCATTGTCTAAAAGGTGAGAAAGTAATCTAGATTATAATTTTTCCATCTCAGACCCCTAAC
>CM022764.1:27686920-27735672 GCA_012411365.1 Ameiurus melas | reverse complement strand
TACTCGGTTCCTCCCCAGTCCAAAGACAATGTGCATGGTAGGTTGATTGGCAGCTTGGTAATTGTCCGTCAGAGTGCATGAATGTGAGTGTGTATGTGATTGTGCCCTGCGATGGACTGGCACCCTGTCCAGGGTGTAACCCGCCGTCGTGCCCGATGCTTCCTTGGGGATAAGGCTCCAGGTTCCGTATGCCCTGAAGCAGGAATAAGTGGTTGAAGATGGATGGATGGATCTGAATAATTAAAAAAATAATTATATAAAAAAACAATTTTGTAATTGGACTCATTTAATGTGAGTGAGTCTTTTTGATAGAAAGAAGAGAAGCACGGCTGCTGCAAAGGGTTCAAAAGGAGCCACACACCTGATTCCACTGTTTAATCAGTTGATCTCTGCTTTCATTAGATTCAAGTGTGGCTTCTGCTTGGTTGAATGAAAACCTGCACCCACACCTGCCCTTTCTGGGATAAGATTGCCTCATCCCAGGTGTATAGTGTGAGTGATTTTGGGACACAACTTTAGTATTTACTCTCCGGCGTGTTTTGAAGTAATGTAATGGAGTAAACATACCCCGTGCGGCGTGCAAGACCAACTAATCGATAATAGATTAGCTGACAAAAGAATTTTCGTAATCAATTATTATCGATTTTATCGATTAGTTGTTGCAGCTCTAAACTTTATAAGTTGTTTTCAGCTCTAAATACCATTGTTTAATGTCCTTTATCAGCATTTACGGCATTTACTGAGCGCTCACTGGAGATTATCAGCAATTACCGGCTGTTATTGGCATTTATCAGCGTTTTCCGTTGTTTACAGGCCTTTAGCTTAATGTAGGACATAATCAGAAAATACATTTGATATTTTCTTGTTACCTGTTTTGTAATGCATATAATTAATTTCATAATACTGGTCTTTATATAACTCAGAGAAGTGACTCTGAATTGTGTTCTGTCTGTGAAGGGCAACGTGACATGGGAAAAAAGTCATTATATCATATGGCCTTAATTCCTAGGACGTAGAGCAGAGCATGTCATCACTATCAGAAGAAGAGTAGAATAAACACATGAAATCACCTGGGCAGGCTCCAGTCCGTCTGTCTAATAAAAGTAGTTTTAACCAAATTACGCAAATAACTACTTAAGACGAGAAAAGTTAAAGGACCCTTGATAGATTAACAGGCAAAACTCACAGTTCATGTGTAGGGAGGTTTGTGTGTAAAATGTTGATAAGGAGGTCAGGCTGACCTGGTGCTGTCTCAGGACCTTGCATGCTATAGATAACGAATGGTAAATGGGATGCGGAGACATCTAGTGGCGGTAAAGAGAGTTAGAGTGAATAAGACAAATCTGGAATTAACCAAAAAAAGAGGAGCAGCAATATGTCATGCTAACTCTTCAGTGTTCACTGAAGACTGACCTCCTGTGTTTTGGCTTAAGCAATTTTGTAAAAAGTTCTTCCTGATTATAAGAAGTTTAGTTTCCTTGCGATCCTTGAACCTATGTGGGAGACGGGGAAAACTCCCCACAACAAATTTGCCAGGCGGGCATTGATCCAGAGAAGGTGGGATGGAGTAGGATTTAAATCTAAGTAAGCTCTAATTGAATTAAGACAGGTGGAATACTCTGTGTTTTAATCATGTTATAGATGTGCATTACAGACATGTAAACACCTTAATCACATTATTACCTTACGAATTAAGGTCAATAATTAGATTATTGCTGTCCATGTAAACGGTAATCATAGTTTGCACTGCTTCTCGGTCTTTTCGTTTGTCTGACTATCGTGTTCCATGTTCCTGTGTTTTATTTCTGACAGTATTTTACCTAGTTATCTTAGTGTCTTAGTTTTGTTGTTTGTTTGTTTAAATAAAACTGTTAGAAAATCTGCGTATTTCTTCTGAACCTACTTGCAAAACAAGACCTTGACCATACACCTAAAAGAGAGCTTGTTTATCTAAAATAAAAACAAAAAAAAATACAAATGTACTTCCCTAACTCCTAATCCAAAACAGGGACAAAAAGGACTCTAACTCCCAACAGAAAAAAACCCAGCAGCCACACCCTACTTCACGGTAAAACCAAGTGAAAATACCTATACAATGGATATATATATATATATATATAATATATATATATATATATATATATATATATATATATATATATATATCTTAAACAGGTAAAGGGATAATCAAACTCAGTCAGAACCTGTCATGAGTCCCCCTTTGAGCAGCGGGCTGTGGAGCATGGTGTACGCATACATGAACAAGCACCTCGCTTCTCTCTCTTGTGGACAGTTGTGACATTTGAACACGTGTGTTTGTTTATGTTTCTGTCATGTCCCTTCCAGTTCTGTCATTGCTGGGATTTCACATGTTTCTGTATTGCCCTCAGCTGCGTAGCATTTACGAGGCTGATCATGTCGGTATATATACCTCGGTGCCTCCCATGTAATCACAAGAATATTAGATAGAATAGAATAGAGAAGTTTAGTTTAGTCTCGATTCATTACCGTTAGTAAATCATAGTCCTAGTTTATGTCCATGTTTCAGTCCCTTGTTAAAGTTAGTTAGGTTAAACATGAAATGTAGTCCACCGCTTGTTTCTCCACTACCAGTCCCTCGCTGTTGTTTCATGTTTTGTACTATCGACCCTGTATGCGTGACCGTGACTTTGATCCCTGCCTTGCCCAGTTTATGCCAGTTCACGATCGTCTGACCTTTGCATGTTTTGGATTATGTTTTGGAATAACGCTTTGGATATATGTGCATGTCTCTCCTAAATAAAACCCGTTTATACTGGCTTGCATCCGTCCTATCTTCCTCACGTCATAAGACGTGACAGAACCAGGCAAAAGGACAGAACCATTACAGCAGTAAGAACAAGTTCAGTATCTCACAAAGAGTAGTACACCTCTCCGCGTGTGTAAATATTTGATGATATCTTTTCATGTGACAACACTAGAAGAAATGACACTTTGCTACAATGTAAAGTAGTAGTGTACAGCTTTGTGAAACAGTGTAAATTTGCTGTCCCTAAAAATAACTCAACACACAGCCATTGTTTTTTAAACCACTGACAACAAAAGTAGGTACACCCCTAAGTGAAAATGTCCAAATTGGGCCCAATTACGCCATTTTCCTCCCCGTGTCACATGTGACTTGTTAGTGTTACAAGGTCTCAGGTATGAATGGGGAGCAGGTGTGTTGAATTTGGTGTCATTGCTCTCAGTGTTATCACATGAAAATATTTACAAAATGTGAGGTGTGTACTCACTTTTGTGAGATATTGTAGATGTACCTACTCAACAATGTTGGAAACAAATTCGGTACAATTCAGGGTGTATGTGCAGAACCAAAAGGCAACAAGAAGGTGGGCTTAAACCCATGGACTGAATCTCTGGGCTGACATTTATTTATTATTTAAAAAATCCAATTTAGCGAGGATGGCCTATCTCTCTCTCTCTCAAACATTCCTAATGCAGTTATCCTGTTAACAAACATAGTTGAATAGTATTTATTCCTATGAACAAATAATCAGCACAATTCAGCATCTGAAATAAAACCTACTATTCTGTC
The DNA here is from genome assembly GCA_012411365.1 of Ameiurus melas. Taxonomy (NCBI): domain Eukaryota; kingdom Metazoa; phylum Chordata; class Actinopteri; order Siluriformes; family Ictaluridae; genus Ameiurus; species Ameiurus melas. The sequence goes on along the minus strand of CM022764.1, from coordinate 27,732,098 downwards.
TGGAAAATTACTTCTATCATAAAATAACTATTGAAACCTGCGCGAGTGTAAGGTGTTATAGGCCTAACAGACAGTGTAATGGAAAGAGTATCTTTCAGATCGTGTTTGACCACACTTCTCTTCATTCTCACTGGGGGGAAAACCATATCACACCTTCTGTGTCTGCTGATGTTAATAACCTACAATGCTGCACATGAAAAATACCCCCACATTCAAAACAATAGCTCTGTTACTAACCCCTATTTCCATAAAAGTTGCAATAAATAATGCAATAAAAACAAAAAACCTGTGATTTGTCAAGTCTCTTGAAACTTAAATTAACTCACAAAAGTACAAAGAAAAGATATTCAATGTTTTCACTGACCAACTTCATTGTGTTTTGTAAATATGAACAAATTTAGAATTTGATGTCTTCAACACACTCATCAAAAGTTGGGATAGAGGCATGTTTACCACTGTGTTACATCACCCTTCCTTTTAATGACACTTTCTAATCTTTTCAGGAACTGAGGATAATAAATGTTGCAGTTTTGCAAGTGGAATTTTTGCCCATTTTTGCTTGACAAGACTTCAAAGCTGCTCAAAGTTCTTAGACTCCATTGTCTGATTTTCCTCTTCACAATACACCATCGGAGACAGATCTGGACTGCTGGCAAGGACCGTCAAGAACACATACTCTGTGTTTACGAAGCCAAGCTGTTGTAGCACATGCAGAACAAAGCCTGTCATTGTCCTGCTGAAATAACCATGGACTTCCTGAAAAAAGATGTTGCCTTGATGGCAGCATATGTTTCTCTAAAATCCCAATATCGCTCTACGTCAGTGGTTCCTTCACACATATGCAGGTGACCCATGCCTTGGTCACTGATGCACCCTGAACCATCACAGATGCTGGCTTTTATGCCTTTCGTTTATAACAGTCTGGTTGTGGCTGGAAACGTGGACTCTTTTGACCACAGCACACGTTTCCACAGCCTTTTCAGTCCATCTGAGATGAGCTTCGGCCCAGAGAACTCAGCTGTGTTTCTGTATAGAGTTGATGTGTGGCTTCCTTTGCCGCAATAGAGCTTCGATTGAATTTCCGGATGCAGCTGCAAACTGTATTAAGTGACAATGTTTTTCTGAAGAGCCCATGTGGTTATATTTATCACAGCAGCACATCGATTTCTCAGGCAGCGCTGCATGAGGGCTCAAAGGAACTCATTCAGCAATGGTTTCCAGTCTTGCCCTTTACACAATGAGATTTCTTTGTTTCCCTCAATCTCTTCACAATATTATGCACTGTACATGGTGAAAGACTTACATTCTTTGGAATCTTGCATTGAGCAATGTTTTTTTAACTGACTGGCAATTCTATCACAGGAGATTGACAGAAAATGGTGAGCCACAACCGATCCTTGCATGCAAAGACTGGAGCTTTTGGTGGAAGCCCAATCCTTTACATGGCCAATCCTGATACCCTCCCTCGTTTACCAGTTAACCCGATCCCCAAAATGGGGTTACTGAAATATTCTATAAACTTTTTTAAAAGACCCTGATGTTTGCTGACTAACAAACCCTGTCACATTAACTTCGCTTGTGTTAGCTGGATAACTCCACATCAACTTACTGGAAAATCCACAGTTTTTTCACAAAATGAAGGAGCGATTGTATGAAAATATACATCTCGTATGAAATGCTTTCTTTTCTCTTTTTTTTTTTTTTTTACCTCAGTATTGTTTCCAGTAAAAATAAACTGGAGATGTGGCAGGGCATACTAAGACATCACAAACTACAGGGACCGTGATGCAACAACAGGAGACCTGAGGTGGAGGCTGGCAGAAGAGCTAAATTGCTTCTTTTTCTCGCTTTGAAAAATCTCAACAATAGCACTCATCTGTCTTCAGCCTTGCTTCCTCCCTCATCTGGCTCCTGCACCAGCCCAGCCCTGCGCTCCATCGCCTCCTGGTTTCTGTACCACTCTTTACTGTGAGTGAACATGAAGTTAGACGGATGTTTCTGGCAGTCAACCCCAGGAAAGGCTGCTGGCCCAGACGGAGTGCCAGGCAAGGTGCTATTCGTCATGTGCCCCTCCAGCTTGCCCACATCATTACCAGTATATTCAATCTCTCCCGGCCCAAGCAGTTATCCCTCCCTGCCTCAAAATCAGCCACAATCCAATGCCAAAGGATTCTCCCACCACTAGCCTAAATGATTATTGTCCTGTGGCCCTCACCCCAGTTATCATGAAGTGCTTTGAGAGATTGGTCCTTCAGCACATCAAGGACTACCTCCCCTCAGACTTGATCCCTTTCAGTATGCATATCGTGCGGAACAGATCGACAGAGGATGCTATCGCCGTAGAGCAGCAACAGAGCTACGTCCGGATGCTTTTTTGGATTATAGTTCCGTTTTAATATCAATCATTCCGGATATTCTCATCACCAAATTGGTCACTCTTGGCCTCACCCCCCCATGTGCCTGGATAAATAACTTTCACACCACTTCGGACACCACCTCTCCTCGCCACGCGTTGAGCACCGGTTCACCACAGGGGCTGTGTGCTAAGCACCCTCCTGTACTGTCTCTACACCTATGATTATAGTCCGTCCACAATAACAACCTTATTGTCAAGTTTGCTGATGACACCATGGTGGTCGGACTCATCTCAAAGGGAGATGAGGTGTAGCCTACAGCAGAGGGGGTCCTGAACTTGGTAGCCTGGTGTTCAGAGAACAATTTGGCTCTGAACACTAAGAAAACCAAGGAGATCATTGTTGACTTCAGGAAGCACAACACTGAGCTCAGCCCCCTTCCCAAATGGTGAGTGTGTGGAGAGGGTCCACACCTTCCGTTTCTTGGCGTCCTTATCTCCACTGAAATCTCCTGGACGAAACAACATCATTATTAATGATTAACGTCGTTTATTAAGAAGGCTCAAAAGCGGCTACACTTCCTGAGGGTTCTGAGGAAGTACAATCTGGACCCCAAGCTGCTGCTGACCTTCTACCGCGCGTCCGTCAGAGCCTGCTGACATATTGTATTACGGTATAGATGCGGCAGCTGCACCGCGGCGACAGGGAGAGCTTAATAAGAACAGCACAGAAGAACATTGGCTGCCCTCTCCCTCCCTGATGGACATTTACACCTCCGTTGCCTCAGCAGAGGAAAAACCATCATCAAGGACAGCTCTTACCACCGGCCTCTGACCTGTTTTAATCTGTTTGCCCTCAGGGAAGGCGTTACAGGTGCATCAGAACAAGGACAAAGAGGCTCAAGAATAGTTTTTTTTCCAAAAGCTATAAACATTCTAAATACACACATGTAAATACACACCTTACACAAATACACACTGATTTCATTAGTACTATTTATTTATTTTGTGTTTTGTGAGTTTATCTCAGTGCACAAGCACATCAGTTAGAATGTGTGAAACTCTCTCACACATTCAGTGAGGGAGATTTTAAGTGAGACTTAATGGTCATTATGTACAGTTGTGTGATAAACACCAATTTTCTTGAGTAATGGTGGCACTTACACACATTTTGAACTTGTTTTACGCACACGTTGATGAAAAGAGACCCCCAGGACTTCGGATGTCTTGTTGGTAAAGAATTTGCTAAAATAGTTTATTTTTAATAATATTATTTAAATGCATTGTGGCTGCGGGGCATGGTCGGCAGTCAGCTGTGGATGTAGAAGTGGCGCTAAACTGGCAGGTAATGTGTATGATTCTCATCTGTGTTGTTTTACCACCAGTTTACTTATGTGTCTGTTTGTGCTTTCAGTGTCTCCCATTACCCACGAGCAAAGACGCATACACACACAAACACACACACACACACACACACACACACAAGCATCTGACGATGTGGAAGTTTTATTGCTTCTGCTGAGTTTTTATCTACAGTGGTGCTTGAAAGTTTGTGAACCCTTTAGAATTTACTAAAACATCATCTGATTTTCACACAAGCCCTAAAACTAGACAAAGAGAACCCAATTTAAAAAACAGAGAACAAAAATATTATACTTGGTCAATTTTTTATTAAGGAAAATTATCCAGTATTACACATCTGTGAGGGGTAAAAGATATGCACCTTTGTTTTTGTATCTGGTGTGAGCCCCTTGTGCAGTAATAACTGCAGATGAACGTTGGGGGTAGCTGTTGATCAGTCCTGCACATCGACTTGGAGGAGTTTTATCCGTTACTCAGTACAGAACAACTTCAACCCTGGGAGGTTTTTGGGTTTTCTCACATGAACTGCTTGCTTCAGGTCCTTCTACAAACCTGCACTAGTATAAGAGGTGAAGAGGCCTAACAGGCAGGGGTGATGGGTAATGGAAGTGTATCTACAGACGTGATTATGCAGATGACCACAGATCTCACAGACACACGTCAAGATAGTGTTCATTAGCAGAAAATCAACACCCAAAACATTTCTATATCAGCTGGTGGTGTTAATAACCAAAAACCCTCCATAGGAAATAACCCACACCTTTGTAAACAAAACCTCCATTAAAATGTTTCAGAGTACATCTCTTGTATTTAGACCCATTTCAGTTTCTTTTGCAGAGCCCAAGGGTTCACACCCCCCTCCAACACTCCAGCACTGTGTCAGGTTTAATGTTTGTTTTCACCCATTTCTTACTAGAATGATATATTCTTAACAAAGCACTATTTTATTAGACATAATCATTAAAAGGAGAAAGAATTTGAACTTCCATATTTGTCCTGTTTGACTCCAGCCCTACTGCGATGGACTGGCACCCTGTCAGGGGGTGTACACACCTTGTGCCCAATGCCTCCTGGGATAGGCTCCAGGTTCCGTGCGAACCCTGAAGAAGAGTAAGTGGTAGAAGATGGATGGATGGATGTCTCAGCCCTACATCTGTGGCGGTGTCCTCCATCCAGACTAATTGTTCTATTGTTGTTAAACATGATTACAGTAAATTGTTAAGGGGAATTTAAGATGTCATATGGTAATGTTAAAATGAACCCCACATGTTACAATGTGACCCACCTATGGGGCATGTTCTAACATTTCACTTCTCTTCTTTTCTGGCTAAATAATGAAAACTGAACATGTATTATTTATAAAACAAGACAAAATATCTGTACCAGACATTTATATAAAATTACTGTAAAAAAAAAATAAAAAAAAAAAAGAAGAAAAGAAAAATGCTTTGAACCCTAAGTACTTTTCCACAAATGTGAGGAAGCATAAAAGTGTTAAGTTGTGTCCCGCTCTCCTCTACACACCCTCAACAAAAAGTCAATTAATCATGTTAAATGTTCTTAAAGGGAATTGAGAATACAGAAACTGAGGAAGATGTTTTGCATGAAAGAGTAATGACACCATGCAGTTCTGTGGAGATGTCAATAACCACACACTGTGAACAGGAAATAGCTCACACCTGGGTAGAAGAAAAGAACAGATCAGGACGTAGCCTTCGGAATACAAGAGACACTCAGTAATCTTACTGATTTAAATCATTAAATGGAATCAGAGATCCATAAAATCACTGATAGACTGTACAGAGATCATAACAGGACCTTTATTTGTGACTTGTCAGTCTGGTAAACATTAAAAGTCACCTGTGTGTTGATCAAATGATGTTCTGTAGGTCGTCTTCCTGCAGAAAGACACAATGGAGAAGAAGAGAACTGTTTAAGTTTAAATGGTAATAGAGATCATTATTACAGTTTATATTACAGTGCTGTTGAATTCTGGATTGTGATTGGTCAGAAGGTGTTGATTAATTTTTCTATAACAGCAGCTCTGACAGTGGTGCAGCTGTGAATCACACAGTTTATATTAATGCACTGCGTTTTAATATCTTATCGTTTCTATAGCAACAGCTCATTCACAGGGACTTGCACGGCAAACACATAACCAGATTAAAAACATGAGGAAATGTTTCTATAGTAAGGAGATGTTTATTTAACATTTATGGAAGGAGTCTCAGTGTCAGTGCTTTGTAACAGTCCGAAGATGTAAAGTTGTGAAGTTTAAGTTTTCTGGCATCTTCAGGACAGGTGAGTTTATGCTTTGTGGTTTTCCTCATAACAGCAAGCTGTGGGTTTTCTGTCGTATTAACTTCAAAGAGAGAAAAAACATTGAGGTTGGTGATTCAATGAATATTTATAGCTGCTATCACGTACACGCGTGAGAACAGGGAACTAACCAGTTTCCGCAAACTTTCCACAATGTAATATATAATTATACATAGATTTTTTTTTTTAACAGTGCATGTCATTTGTTAATAAATTAAAATATTGTAATTGTTGGCACATTGTTGTGTTATATGATGAATCTATTTGAGTGTAAGTGGTGCTTGCTGAAGAAGTCTAACAGGAAGGGGATCTGCAGTATGAACTCCAGAACGTTGTTTGTTAATCAGGGAGTAAAATACACAATGTAGATCGTGCTAAATGAATACTCATTGTCTAAATGCTCTAAAGGGGATTATACTTAAACCTTTATCTAGAATTCAGAAACCTAATAAAAGACGTTACTGTGGTTCTGAGGACTTGTTTTGATCAAACACTGAAACCACAATGATACTAAAACCACATGTCCTGAACAGGAAATAACCCACAACTGGGTAAAATACAATCGATTCTTTTCTTCTGAACTGAGACACAAGATCTCACTTAATATTCTCTATCTGCTATGTTCAGTGAGGAGTAATAACAAAATGCTGTAATGTTTAATATGTCTATTATAATTCTATAATTTCTTAAAATTAATTTTGCAATCAGGTTTAACAGACTGTATAAAATAATTTTATTTATTTATTTTTTTTACAGGGGATTTCAACAAGAAAGATTTAACCCTCCATCAGAATATGATAATTAACATTTAATCAATTTTCAAATAAAATATAAATAAAGTTCAAGACCTGTCCTGTTTAGTGGACTCAGATTTATATGTATGACTTTCTTCTTCCAGTCAGTAAATATCGCCACCTATCGGCACCATTCTGCAATGAGTAGCATTTTAAGTGGGCAGAAACATATATCAAGAAAGTGTAGAATAAAGAAGGTAAATAACTTCCTAACAATAAGATGTAGTGACGTTAGCCCTGAGGTTACTACAGTATTTTATTAAATTAATCTGGATTAATTACAGGGTAGAAATAGTTACTTAACCAAAAAACAAGACCTTGATGTTAGCTGACTAGCAAACTGTCACATTAGCCTAGCGTGTGTTAGCTGGCTAACTCCACATCAACTTACTGGAAGATCCACAGTTAATTCACAAAATGAAAGAGTGATTGTATGAAAATATCCATATCCTATGAAATGCTCTTTTTCTCTTTTTTTTTACCTCAGGATTGTTTCGTAGGTTAGCTCACTGATGTATTATCGTGCTAATGCTAGCTCTCCAAAATTTCTGCAACACTGATATCGTTTATCAACATTTTCACATTTAGGAATAAAAGTTGTCCTGAGAAGACCATCAGTCTGATCTCAAACCCGCTTCTGAAGTTTACTCTCGATCAGACCCGCTCCTTTTTCTGTTCCTGTGTGAGAACAACAGCATTAAGAAATATAATCAACCATTTTGTGAATAAACTACTGCAAAGAGAGAAATTTTACCACAGAAATCGAATATCTCTCCTCTCTCTCTCCTCTCTCTCTCTGCGCATGGGTGGTGATGGAGTGAGTGTGGTGTGTGTGGGTGTGTGATGGTTTGGGGTTTTGCCGGGAATTTTTGCGTGTGTTTTCTTTTTCTTTTCTTTAATTTAATTTATTGAATGTTAAGTTATTAAGTTAACAGTGGTTGGTGGAAGTTGTGAGTGGGTGAAGGTGAGCGGGACGTCATGGCCCCTGAGGCGCGGGAGGAGAGATGTTGCGTCCAGGTGTGAACGAGGAATGGAGAACTGGTGGAGGAGGTTCTGCGCTAGTGGTGGGAGAGCAGGTCGGGAAGTGAGAACATCTACTCCACCTCCCGAATGAACAAAGCAGTGGTTATTTTCTACAGAACGAAAAGATTCCCCACCACGCCATGTATAAAGTGGAATATGCTGAAAGGTGATATGCTATATGTTACCCCTCTTCTGCCACCTTTTTCTGCCCCTGCAACACGAGTCATTATTTCAAACGTACCCCTTCATCAAAGACGAGCTGATCATGAAGGAGCTGGCGGCCCGCTCGAAAACCCCCCGTGACTGATATTCCGCTCGGCTGTAAGAACTCTGTGGTGAAACACGCTCCTGTCTTTCCGGAGGTCTATATGTTTATTAACACCCGAGACCAAACACTGGATATTAACTTCGAAGTCGGTGAACAGCAGGGTACACCGCCTTCACCACCACTGAATGCCTGAGGTGTTTTGTGTGGGGAGATCGGGCATAAATGGCTAATTTCTTCCCGGACTGGAGAAACTTCATCAAATCTGTACAACACACCATGGGCGTAATGTCACCAAGGAGACGCTACAGAATGAGGAAATGGACAGCAGCCGTAAGATGACAAAATGACAGAAATTGATGCGCAGTTAATTGGGGTTCTTCTTTTAAAATAAAATAAATAAAAAGTGTAAATTATGAAAATATACCAGAACTGCTGTATTAAAATGTTTTAAAAGTCAACTCTCTCTCTCTCTCTCTCTCTCTCTCTCTCTCTCTATCTATCTGTCTCTCTCTCTCCTCTCCTCTCTCTCTCTCTCTCTCTCTCTCTCAGAGTTTCGCATGCTTGTGTTGCCTAGTAACACAGAGGTTCAGGGTTCGGCGGTCCTCACGCGCTGCTGTCCCTCAGTGAAGTGGTGTTTCTGTGGTGAATGGAGACACAGTGTACCATGTTTTAGGAGAGAGTAAAAATAAACACCCAGAATCCGAATAAGAAATAATTCTTCTGTGAAGTTTCACTTGAATCACACAAGGGGCTCTGACATCTCCACTGAAGGATAGAATTCAGATTCAACACTCATATTTTTTCTTACTAACTTTTTACACAGTGTACTGTGGGGGGCTGTGGCGCAGTTGGTAGAGTGGGTTGAGCGGGTTAGATTCCCCGCCCGGGTGATTCCACATGCCGAAGTGTCTTTGGGCAAGACACTGAACCCCGGTTGCTCCCGATGGCAAGCTAAGCGCTACTAGCACCTTGGTGTGTGAGGTGTGTGTGTGAGTGTGTGTGTGTGAATGGGTGAATGAGACACAGTGTAAAGCGCTTTGGATAAAAGTGCTATATAAGTGCACATTTGCCATTTACATTTACTGAGACTGTCGTCCAATCAGAGCGGGCAGGCTGTAGTGCTGCTTTCTCATTGGTCAGCACAAACATTATTGGTGTTCTTGAACTTCAGATAAACACAAGTTATATTTCAGTATTCCTCTGTCATTAATGCATGAAATAATCCACATTTCTGAGATTCAGTATGAATTTAATGTATAATGATATCACAAAGTGCTTCTATACCACCATAAATAACTGCTTTAGTGGATTTCTAAAATTAAATGAAGATTGAGTTTAGAGTTCCACAGACACAGAAGTAATTTTACAATACAGTCTGGATCTGAGATTAAAATCTTGCTCATAAATAAAATTAACCTATTTTAATTTCTCTAAAGATCCTTTCACATGTCTTTACGTGTATATTATCTGTGTTTGTACATCATCTATGATCATCTCCTCTCTAATAAAAGAGACAATGTCTTTTATATTCTGTGAGTGGCTCTTATTCTGGAGTGGCTGTGGTGTAGTTGGTAGAATGGGTTGTCCACTAATTGTAGGGTTGGCGGTTCGATTACCGGCCGAACTCCACCTGTGACTCCAAATGCCGAAGTGTCCTTGGGCAAGACACTGAACACTGAAAGTCAGCGCCTTGCATGGCAGCTCTGCTACCATTGGGGTGTGTGTGTGTATGGGTGAATGAGACACAGTGTAAAGCGCTTTGGATAAAAGCGCTATATAAGTGTGCCATTTATATATTTATTTAACCCTTTACACACTGAATAAATTCACTCCGTCCAGTAGGTGGCAGAAAGAGAATACTGTACATGTGCTACACTCCTGTATTACTGTAGTCTACACCCCTAACATACAGTGAAGATAAATCACATCAATACTTTAACACTTTATTTACATCACAAGACTTTATATATAATGTACATTTTAATCACAGGTAACATGTTCACAACAACCTGTGTGTGTGTGTGTGTGTGTGAACGTTTTCCTAGATTCACTGTTGAACAATTATTAAAAATTGAAGTTTAAGAGTTACAAGAGCTGAATGACGGCACCGCTGGGGAATCACCCAGATAACATGCTTTTGGGGACAGAACAGGAAGTCATTAATCTTCAGACCACACGGATTATTAGTGAGTACTTGATGTATGCGAGGTCGATGGGATCGTAACAGGTTCTCTGCTGATTCTGATCCTCATGCTGCTGATGTTTTCTGGGCCGTCAGGAGACACTGGTGTAGGTCACAGAGGTCAAATCAGACCGGTGCAGGTTCACTTCCTGTAGAGAGAAACATCTGATAATGTGACATTATTAATCTGCTTTAATAGTGACATGATCTCAGCGCTGACTTCCATCAACTACATTTCATCATTTCATGGTTTTTCTGGTACCTTCGTTCGAGTCCCCAGTGGAAGAACACTTATCTGAAAATTAAGAGAATTTAACATAGACAAAGACGACAATCTCAAAAATGTCAAACACACAGATTTCACTACAGCTTTTTACAATAACTAACGTTTTCATTACACATTCATTCTGCACTCGTGTATAAGGGCTGCTGTAACGGCCTGGAACAACAGGAAGTGTCATAAATAAAGGGAAGTGTGTGTGACAGGGTGAACGGTGTAAATGTTGGTCTTCAGGCTGTAAGTTCTCACCTCGTAGCGTGGAACAGTACAGAGAGGAGCAGATGATGCTTATTGACACAAAGACCGCACACACACTGATAGGATTATAATAATAATTCCACAGAGTGCAGGACCTACAGACTGCTGTGTGTCTGAAAGATCAGTCCCATGATGCTGATCAGCTGAAACACAGAGACAACACAGAGATATCAGTAAAGTATCTGAGAGGAAAGTGTATCAGATGACATTCTGATATCTTTGAGAACTTTAATTTAGTGTTAAACACACAACGATCAGACTGTCACTTATACACTGTGTAACAATAAACAACAACAACAACAACAACAACCGAGAGAAAAGTATTTTCTTTTCTGTTGTATTAATCATCACAATAGTTTCAGCTCACCACATCTGTACTGATATCTCTCGTAATATATTTTCTTTTATTAAGATTTCTCTCAATCATGGATTTGGGACATGAGTCACTATTTGAAACACTTTTCTCCTCCACACTGAACTGATCTTCTCACAGTTCAACAACATTCTCAACACTGCTCTTTAAAGTGTGGCTGGCCAACAAAATAAAGAACCCTTGAAGAAGAAATGAAGCGAGAGGAAATAATGTCCAGATTAGCAGAACTTTAAAAAGTCTGGAGTGTCAGGTGCTCGAGATTTTACTGTTTGTTCATAAAAATAATCCTTGAAATAATACACAAGATGATAGAAATAATATTATGAAAAATAAACACACAAACTAAAACTACTGTAAATCAAATATCAGTAATCAGACTGAACAAAGTATTGGCACCCACCTGTAAAGTTCAGTCTGATGGGTTTCCCGTACTGAATGTGTGTCGTTCTGTTTCGACCTCCACAGAAATAAAATCCCAGATCTGTCTCTCTAACTCCAATAATCACTAAACTGACTGAACTTCTGCTTTCTGTTATATCAAAGTGACTCTTGTTCACATTATAAAAAATACCATGAAGTAGAGCAGATTAAACCCATTATAAAGGAAAGGAGAGAGAGGAAGGGATGATAATTACGAATCTTAGAATAGATCACGCTGGATTAAATCTAACATTACACAGAACAGGAAAACACCCCACTGGACTCTACACACACTGCAGTACACAAGAGACAGAAAACACATTCTGTTAGACTGCAGAAGATATGAGAAGATATCTCTTCTCTGTCCCCCTCCTCCCCCTTCCCCTACCTCTCTCACTGCAGATGACTTTACAACTTTCTTTTCCAGCAAGGTTACATCAATCAGGAACCAGTTCTCAACCCCAGACATGCATCCACGAAACTCCCAACTGACTTCCTTCTCTCCCCTCTCAGAGACTGATGTCTCTAAACTCCTCCTCTCTAGCCGTCCCACAACCTGTCCCCTTGACCCTATCCCTTTTCACCATCTTCAGTCCATCACACTATTATCTGCACTTGCACACATCTTTAACACATCCCTCTCTACTGGCACATACCCTACCTCATTTAAGGTTACCCCACTGCTTAAAAAACCATCAGTCAACCCTGCTATAGTTGACAATTACAGACCTGTTTCCCTTTTCCCCTTTCTTTCCAAAACTCTTGAAAGAGCCGTTTTTAATCAACTCTATAATTTCCTCAGACAGAACAACCTCCTGGACACCAAGCAGTCTGGCTTCAAGAGCAACCACTCCACGGAGACTGCTCTGCTTTCTCTCACTGAAGCCTTACGACTAGCAAGAGCAACCTCTAAATCATCTATCCTCATCCTACTCAACCTCTCTGCTGCTTTCGACACTGTGAACCATCAGATCCTCCTATCAACTCTCTCCAACCTGGGCAACACTGGAACAGTTCTACGCCGGGTGGAATCCTATCTTTCGGACAGATCCTTCAAGGTATCATGGAGCGGAGGTATTTCTGAAACTCAGCAACTCACAGCTGGCATTCCACAGGGGTCAGATCTGGGTCCACTCCTCTTTTCTATCTACACTACATCTCTCAGGCAGGTGATTGAGTCTCATGGCTTCTCCTATCACTGCTATGCTGATGACACCCACCTCTATTTGTCCTTCCAGCCTGACGATCCATCCGTCTCTGCACGCATCTCTTCTTGCCTGTCAGACATCTCCGTCTGGATGATGGAGCACCATCTTCAGCTTAACCTGGGAAAATCTGAGCTTCTCGTCATACCAGCCTATCCCTCAATCAATCAGAACTTCACTGTACAGCTCAGTTCACTTACACTCATGCCAACCTGGAAGGCCAGGAACCTTGGGGTGATTCTTGATGAAGGCTTGACCTTTACAGACCACATCTCAGCAACTGCAAGGTCCTGTAGGTTCTTCCTGTACAACATCAAGAAAATCCGACCATACCTCACCAAACAGGCTACACAGATACTAGTCCAGGCTCATGTTATCTCTAAACTGGACTACTGCAACTCACTGCTTTCAGGCCTCCCAGCAAGCTCCATCAAACCCCTTCAGATGATTCAGAATGCTGCAGCGCTCTTGTCTTCAACCAGCCCAAGACAACCCATGTACCTCCCCTCTTCATCTCCCTCCACTGGCTTCCTGTAACTGCTCGCATCAAGTTCAAGGCCTTGATGCTCACCTACAAGACCTTGTCAGGAACAGCACCCTCCTACCTCAACTCTCTCCTGAAGGCCTACGTTCCCTACGCAATCTGCGATCGACTAGCAACCGACGTTTAGTAGTTCCCACTCAGCGTGGCGTAAGGTCCCTTTCCAGAACCTTCACACATACCATTCCCCAGTGGTGGAATGCTCTTCCAATCTCAATCCGGACCGCAGAATCTCACACTATCTTCAAAAAACAGCTAAAAACCCACCGAGGGAAGAGGAAAAAAAAAAAACCACACACATCGCACTTACACCTCTACTCTGTGCACTTTGCTTCCTCTGGTATTCAATTAATGGATTTTGTATAGGTAGCACTACTTGTATTGTTCTCTGCTCGATATATCGCTTTGCTTATTTGTAAGTCGCTTTGGATAAAAGCGTCTGCCAAGTGAATAAATGTAAATGTAAATGTAACTGAGCTTGAGATGCAGATTGGAAAACAAAACATGACACTAGAGAACTTGCTGGGAAAAACATCTGAGAAAATACACCGTCCCCTAATAAATTATCTACAAAATACTGGGATAAGTGAGAGACTTGATTAATTTACTATGAATATCCAGTATATAGTCTTTAATTATTTATTGTTATTATCTGGGTTTTTCCCCTGCCAATCTGCTGACCACACTCCAGTCCAGAAGGTGGTGGTAATGCACCTTAAGTTGGTTTGCCAACCATTATTAAAACCAAAGAAGAAGTTAGCCTTAGTGCTAAAAAAAATATTGAATTCATTCTAATGGTAAATGTGCACTTATATAGTGCTTTTATCCAAAGCGCTTTACACTGTGTCTCATTCACCCATTCACACACACACACACACACATTCTACAGTGTCACCACTCTGTTATGAGCTGAGGTAGGAAAATATCCTTATTTTATCCACACAATATGTTTTAAATCGTCTTTAAATTATGTAAGAATGTTTACTGGACGTGTTGGTGAGTATTTCCGATTGTGAATTGTAGAGATTTTAGGAGTTTAGTGTGGTTTATTAAAGCGGAAGTGTCGCTGTGTTGATTGTAACAGGCCCCGCACCAGGGCGTAGTGAACAGGGGAGTTTCAGTACCGAAAGGGGGCGCTGACGTGACATCTAGGGAAAGTTATGAATCTGCTTCTTATTGGAAATTGAATAGTTCTCTTCTCCTGTTTAAAGATGTTTAGAAGAATATCGCATTATTGACTGAACAGTATTGGAGCAGAGCTTCGGCGTTATATTCATGTTTTTGCAGCGGGAGCTGTTGAAGTTTGAAATCGGTAAATATCTCCGAAAATTCTGTAGTAACTTCAGTGAACTTGAAAGAGCAGAATAAAATCAAATCGCTTTCTTCTAAATCCCCCGAGCTGCTTTCTGTAGCGGATCAGCTTGTGTATGTTGAACTGCGAGGTAAATGAGATGATCTGTACACCAGGGGGCACCAACCCCGGGCCGTGGACCGGTACCGGGCCGGGGGTCATTCGGTACCGGGCCGCACAGATTTTATTTATTTTCTGAGTCTGAACAATGTTTTATTGTGGAAAAATGACCGGATTCACATCTGCCTATCACTCACTCCTGACGCATGTCAAGACTCTTGTCTCGGTCACGTGATACGTCACTCTGTCACTGCTAAAAAAATAAATAAACCCACAGGTGAAACGAGTAAAAAACACACATCTCTGGAAAGTTTCTTTACGAAAAGGAAAGCTTAATAAAGTGCGATTTCACATTGGATTCATATTTTATATATATATATATATATATATATATATATATATATATATATATATATATATATATATATATATATATATATATATATATATATAATTTAAATACCACAGTTTTTATAAAAAGATGTTTCTGATGTTGATGGTCAGTTGAAAACCAGAAGTAGGAGTTATTATTTCAGGTTAATATTTCTTCTGTTTTATACAGCTAAAATACCCCAAGGAACACCGATGCTACAAAATGTGTACAGGACATTGAAAAAATATTAGCAGGTTAATTTAATGTTTACAGAGTTGTCCCCATTGAATTAGGAAAAGTCATCCAATCTGAAGCAAAAAAAACAAAACACGTATTTACGGATGCTAAACATTGAATGGCGTCAATTAGGTAAATTTCCTAATAAAGTAGCACTACTTGTATTGTTCTCTGCTTGATATATCGCTTTGCTTAATTGTAAGTTGCTTTGGATAAAAGCGTCTGCCAAGTGAATAAATGTAATGTAAATGTCAAATTGACTCCAAAGGTAATAGGAGGGTTAACTTCAGTTATCGAGTAAATATTACTTAATTTTTTTAAAGCAACCACATTCCTCAAATTTTTAAGTAAAATAAAATTATCTGGGTTTACAGTGTACAGTTCCATACTAATTTAAAGTCAGAACCACATCTGGGTTTAACAGTCAAGCCACATAAGTCTGACCATATAATATAATTAACCAAATTAGAAAATTAAATTAAAAAAAATAACAAACAAAAAAAATTAAGGACAGAATTAAATAATAATAATATAAAAAAAATAATAAAATGATTAAAAAAAAGAAGTAAAAAATGAAGGACAGAATTCATTAGGGATAAAAAAGGTCCAGTGAATTTAACATACTGAAATAAATGGAATGAATGTTACTGGTTGTATAAGAAATTAAATCTGCTTTACAGATAATTAAACACAAGTATATCTCACCTCTGGGAACTTCCTTTACAGATTTATTCTCTTCATTCAGGATTTCTGTAAGAGAAAGAACATTTGATCATCTTGGTACAATCATAGCTCTTCTGTGTGAACTCTTCTCAATGATGCTAAAGTGTTGTACTTTGTACCTGTAGATCAGGGACACATGTAGGTCAGGTCACTACTAATGTAGCTCAGTGTTTACATTCTCAGTCTTACCTTTAACTCCAGTACTGTTTAACATGCCTTATTAACTTTCCCTCTCCACTAAAATAAAAGCTTTCATATTAGTAACACTAGAATATGTGATTATAATAAATGATCAAATAGTTTAGAATAAAGTCAGCTGAATATTTTGACAATGAAGATCACTTAAATAGTATTTCATAGGTAATACATTATACAAATAACCAAGAGAATGATTTCAGCTCCACTGTTCCTGCTGTCTGGGGTAAAGACGTTCTGATTTAAAATCTACTGCACATTCGTGTAATGAAAATGATTTAGATGTAAAGTTGTGATGCTTCTACAAGTGTGTGATGAAACAAAAAAGATGGACAGGTGTTGTGTGTTCTCCTGCTCAATCTAACACACACACATAAAGAGCTTTGTAATGATCTGTTCAGTGCAGAAGTCCTCGACTAGTAGTTAAAACACTGAGATCATTAAATCGCCCCATATGAACCGCTTTTGTTCTACAGTAAGCTTAGTGTCTTTCCCATTGTTCCTCATGTCCAGCTTTGATTTCTGATGTGTGTAATGGTCAGTGTGTGATCTACTGAGACTAACTCACTTACCATCGACTGAGAGATCAACACGGCTGAGCTCTACTGTTTCTGTCTCGACAGATATCTTGGTGTGTCTCACTATCTGGGAGCTCCTGTAGACAGCTGCATCAGTAGGTTTCAGATTGCGCAACACCAAGGAACAGTTCCCCTTACGCAGCTCTTCCTCAGGAACGTCCACACGCCCCTCATATCCCTCACCCTGATAGGTCGCCTCACCGTGTCGCTCAAACACAATCTCAGATCCGATGTCCCACCTAATATGTGGTGTTCCAGTGTCTTCACTCTCCAGGTCACACGGCAGGACAGCTGTAGACCCCACATGTCCAGATACAGTGAACTCAGGTACTGCAGAGAGGGGGTCTGAGATGGGAAAATTAAAATCTAGATTACTTTGTCACCTTTTAGACAATGATCTTATGTTAAGAGCCTTATTTCATCTATTTTATAACAAAAAGTTACTTACTCACACACACGGTACCCAAGACGATGCAAATGGAATAAAAGGAGGTCGTGATGCCCCGATAGTGTCTGGAGGAGCATGTGAACATTTTCTAAAACAAGGAAAGGAAGGTGTCAAAAAAGAAATATATTTGAATATCAAAAGGTAACAGAGTGCTGATTGGTTTATATCAGGGGTGTACAAACTTTTGCAAAGAGGGCCAGATTTGGTGAGGTGAACAGGTCTGAGGGCCGACCGTTCAGTCTGACATTCTTTCAACCATTAACATTAAATGTAAATGAACTATTTCATGACATTTCTATACTCAATATAAAATTTTATACTTTATACTCGGAAATACTCACCAACACGTCCAGTGAACATACTTTAAGGACAATATAAAACATATAGTGTGGATAAAATAAGTATATTTTCCTACCTCAGCTCATGACAGAGCGGCGACACTGTAGAATAACTTCAGGGTTTTTTTTAGCATTAATGCTAACTTCTTCTTTTTCCCTCCTCCTTTTCCTTTTCCCCTCCTCCTCCTCTCCTTCGTCTTCTGCTTCCTCTTCTTTGACAGATCCCATGACAGAGCGGCGACACTGTAGATGACCAGGTTTTTTTTTTTTGGCGTTTAGGCTAACTGCTTCTTTGGTTTTAATAACAGTTGGCAAACCAACTTAAGGTGCATTACCGGCACCTACTGGACTGGAGTGTGGTCAGCAGATTGGCAGGGGGAAAAAACGATAATAACTAACTAATAAATAAATAAATAAATAAATAATGCTGGATATTCATAGTAAATTATTAAAGTCTCTCACTTATCCCAGTATTTTGTAGATAATTTATTAGGGTACGGTGTATTTCATCATGAGACTGATCTTTCAGACACACAGCAGTCTGTAGGTCCTGCACTCTGTGGAATTATTATTATAATCCTATCATGTGTGTGTGCGGTCTTTGTGTCAATAAGCATCATCTGCTCCTCTCTGTACTGTTCCACGCTACAAGGTGAGATCTTACAGCCTGAAGACCAACATTTACACCGTTCACCCTGTCACACACACTTCCGTTTATTTATGACACTTCCTGTTGTTCCAGGCCGTACAGCAGCCCTTATACACGAGTGCAGAATGAATGTGTAATGAAAACGTTAGTTATTGTAAAAAGCTGTGTAGTGAAATCTGTGTGTTTGACATTTTTGAGATTGTCGTCTTTGTCTATGTTAAATTCTCTTATTTTTCAGATAAGTGTTCTTCCACCGGGGACTCGAACGAGAAGGTACCAGAAAAACCATGAAATTATGAAATGTAGTTGATGGAAGTCAGCGCTGAGATCATGTCACTATTAAAGCAGACTAATAATGTCACATTATCAGATGTTTCTCTCTGCAGGAAGTGGACCTGCACTGGTCTGATTTGACCTCTGTGACCTACACAAGTGTCTCCTGACAGCCCAGAAAACATCAGCAGCATGAGGATCAGAATCAGCAGAGAACCTGCTACGATCCCATCGACCTCGCATACATCAAGTACTCACTAATAATCCGTGTGGTCTGAAGATGAATGACTTCCTGTTCTGTCCACAAAAGCATGTTATCTGGGTGATTCCCCAAAGGGTGCGTCATTCAGCTCTCGCGTAACTCTTACGCTTCAATTTTTTAAATAATTGTTCAACAGTGAATCTAGGAAAACGTTCCTTTAACTATTCAAAAATGTCTTAACTTCAAACAAAAATATATTAATAAGGATTTTTTAGTACATTTTGTTCCTAAAAGAGTTCCAAGGTTAAAAAGTAGTATAAGCTTTATGATGAAGAGTTGAAGCATTAAAGCCAGATGTGTGTAAAATGTATGTTTCTTTGGGCTATAAGTGACACTAGAGCTCTAGTGGTTAAAAAGACTTTAGTCCTGTGTAACATGTAACACTGCACTGTGTGTAAAGGCCAATACGAAGTAAATGACTGATATCATCAATATCAAATAAATGAATTCCTGAAGGTGAATTACTGTGTTTACATGTAAATGAATCACATGCATGAATATGAATCACATGAAAATGAATCATATGTAAATGAAGAAATAAACAAGGCAAAAAAAAAAAAAAACGCTGACACAGTTTTGGGGAAATACTTTTATGGTTGAGCAAAAGTGTCAAAATCTACAGATTAGTCATAACATTTACCATTTTTGATTCGAGAGACCTGAAATCTACACTGCTTGATCTGGTGGGTTTTTCTACCATCACACATTTTCACTTATGTATATATTTGGTCAATGTTTTTTAAACACACACTGTATGACATCATGGTGATTTGAAATGTAGTATTGAACATCTAACAGTGCAAATAAACAGACAAAACCACTACTGTGTTTATTTTACTCCAGACAAAAGCCCAAAGCTTTATTTAAACACATGTGAAACGTGGACAGAGATGTGGAGCAGTTTCCTGCTTTTATTTCTGTCTTTTTTAAATAAATCTTATAATGTTAATAGTTCCACATACTTTACACAGTTTTTATAGAACTTTAATCTGTTCTTGTCTATAAGATTAAAATGTAGAGAGAGAAATATGTTTCAGCTGCACAGTATTTCATTAAACAAGCAGTGAACGGCTCTTTGAGATTGAATATGGCTTGTAAAGTCACGTATCATGAACTTCTGGACTCCAGTTCCCATCAGCCACTGCACTTCCTGTCACATGACCACCTGCACCTGATTCATGTTTTGGTAACGAGCACTCGTGTATATATAGTCATTGTCTGCACTCTTTCGCTGTCTTAGACTTCCGTGTTTCATGCCTCATCCACAATGGAGAAGCAGGTGCATGCGCATTCGCGCTTAGAGCACACTGCTTCAAGGGGAAATTGTGACGTGTGCGCGCGCGTGCGTGCGTGCGTGTGTGTGTGTGTGTGTGTGTGTGTGAGAGAGAGTGTGTGTAAGTCCTTAGAAGATAGTAAGTGCAAACAATAAGGAGAATTTTAATTAAATATATATCCAGGAAGAGCAGTTGTTTAACAGGAGCATTATTTTCTAAATGTATGGAATTAATTTAAAAAATGTTTTAATAATGTTACAAGTGATTTATCTAACACACACTGATTTTAGAAAACCACTAAAGCAGTTATTTATGGTGGTATGGAAGCACTTGATAATGTGATATCATTATACATTAAATTCATACTGTATATCAGAAATGTGGATTATTTCATGCATCAATGAGAGGAATACAGAAATCTAACTTGATCTGAAGTTCAAGAACACCAATAATGTTTGTGCTGACCAATGAGAAAGCAGCACTACAGCCTGCCCTGCTCTGATTGGAAGACAGTCTCAGTACACTGTGTAAAAAAGTTAGTAAGAAAAAATATGAGTGTTGAATCTGAATTCTATCCTTCAGTGGAGATGTCAGAGCCCCTTGTGTGATTCAGGTGAAACTTCACAGAAGAATTATTTCTTATTTGGATTCTGGGTGTTTATTTTTACTCTCTCCTAAAACATGGTACACTGTGTCTCCATTCACCACAGAAACACCACTTCACTGAGGGACAGCAGCGCATGAGGACCGCTCGAACCCTGAACCTCTGTGTTACTAGGCAACACAAGCATGCGAAACTCTGAGAGAGAGAGAGAGAGAGAGAGAGAGAGAGAGAGAGAGAGATATATTTCTGTGGTAAAATTTCTCTTTGCAGTAGTTTATTCACAAAATGGTCAGAAGCAGAGTTGAGATCAGACTGATGGTCTTCTCAGGACACAACTTTTATTCATAAATGTGAAAATGATGATAAACGTTATCAGTGTTACAGAAATTTCACCACCACAACAAATGTGTGTCTTTCTGGGACAAAAAAAAAAAGAAACAGGAAGAGAAGTAAGAAATGAGAAAAATTTAATTGAACAGTATAGTTCATTTAGCCTTAAGAGTATTTCAGAGCTAGCTAATATATCAATGAGCTAACTAGCTAACCTATGAAACAATCCTGAGGTTAAAAAAAAGCATTTCATACGATATTTATATTTTCGTACAATCACTCCTTCATTTTGTGAATAAATTGTGGATCTTCCAGTAAGTTGATGTGGAGTTAGCCAGCTAACACACGCTAGGCTAATGTGACAGTTTTCTAGTCAGCTAACATCAAGTGACTATTTCTTCCCTGTAATTAATCCAGATTAATTTAATAAAATACTGTAGTAACCACAGGGCTGAAGCCACTACATCTTATTGATAGGAAGTTATTTACCTTCTTTATTCTACACTTTCTTGATGTAATTTTTCTGCTCACTTTAAAATGCTACTCATTGCAGAATGGTGCCAGTAGGTGGCGATATTTACTGACAGGAAGAAGAAAGTCATACATATAAATCTTAGTCCACAAATCAGGACAGGTCTTGAACTTTATTTTATATCTTTATTTGAAGAGAGATTAAATGTCAATAGTAGTTATATCATATACTTTCTTTCAAACTGTCAAAGTGTTGTGTGTGTGTGTGTGTGTGTGTGTGATAATTTATGACCCTCTGTGCTTCCCTTACTGACAGGTCTGTAGAGGGGGTGGTGAGGGGGGTAACTGTTATGAGTGTATCAGCTGATCAATCTGGCTCATTTGTGTCTGGGCAGAGGGTGGCAATCTGGGTCCCCCTTCCAACAAAAGGTGTTCATGTTAATGAGTTTGGTTTTTGGCGGGGTGAAATACGTCTGAAAAGAAATAATGTTTTTAATATGGGGATATGTTTGTGTTACTGTGTGGCGTTATATCGTTTGTGTAAACACATTGTTAGAAAAGCATGATGTTTGAATGTGTACATATAGGAGTAGAATATTTGTTTGTGACAATAATGAAAACAAATGTTGATTACGTTTTAAGGATCCCTGCTTACCTTTGAATAAGAAGTATAAAAAGAGGTAAAGCAAAGTTTTTAAAAGAATCTGTTTAAAAGAGTCGTATGTATTACACACATTCTAAACACAAACCTTTAGGATGTAAAAATGATTAAAAGAATCCGCATTACTAGGCTTCCAAAAACACATAAAAACTTTGTGTAAAAATGGTGAAAAGAGCTGTTTAAAAAGAATTGAGCATATTAAATTACTTCTAAACAAAGATCCTTACGAGGTAAAAAATGTTAGTGTTGTCTAAAATAATCTCCGTAATGTTTAAACCAGGAGCTAACTATTTTCCAGAGATGTATTCCATTCGATGTGTAAAAGCCGTATGAAGGTGAAACGAACCTAACCTCTCACTCACTAAACCCCGCCCACACATACTTGTTTTCAGACACTCTCTCTCTCTCTCGCTCTGATAGATAGATAGATAGATAGATAGATAGATAGATAGATAGATAGATAGATAGATAGATAGATAGATATATATAGATATATATCTAGATATATATCTATATATATCTATATCTAAAATCACACCCACACACGAGTTTTCAACATGGCCAACACTTTCTGTCAAAATGTCAATCATGGCGGTAGAACTAGAGGGCTAATTTATGGCCTCGTCCTTCTCAGGATGAGGTTTCTCTAGGAGTGCTTAATTTATGGCTTTGTTTCTTCCTGACCAAGAGTTTTTATGACCAGGGGTGGTGGGGTTGGTGGGGGTAACCCTATCCACTGTATGAGTGGATCATTTTGGCCCATGTATGTCTGGGATGTGTCCTTCCCTTCCTGGGGGGGTGTGTTTTGTGTATTGTGGGGGATCTCCCCCAACAAATGTGTTTATGTTAATGATACTGTTGTGAAACGTGTTTCTCCCTGAATTAATCACACACAAATGTATACCTTTTTGTGGTATAAGAGAATGTTTGTTTCTGAAATTACTTTTGTGGTATTGTCTGAAAAGAATATCAATGTTTAATATGGGCATGTGTTTTAGTTACTGTGTGGGTTATTTTGTATGTGTTAACATATTGTTATAAAAGAATGATGGTTGAATGTGAATATATAAGAGCAGAATGTTTGCTTGTGAAATAAATGAAAACAACTGTTGATTATGTGTTTGGGAGAACGGCGTGACTTTCAAAGATAGTACAGTCTTTGTTGATCAGTTACAAACTCATACTTTATAACAATTTGTTTAGGATAATCTGAATCTGCCAAATTTTATCCAAAGCACTTTACACTGTGTCTCATTCACCCATACACACCAATGGTAGCAGAGCTGCCATGCAATGCGCTAACTTGCCATCGGGAGCAACGTGGGGTTCAGTGTCTTGCCCAAGGACAGTTCGGCATGTGGAGTCACGTGGGCCGGGAATCGAACCACCAACCTTACAATGATTAGTGGACAACCCGCTCAACCACCTGATTCACAGCCGCCCCGGCTGCGAATGCCATGCAAGAAGTCAGACAATGAAGTCAATAGTCTTATCTGGACTTCTGATACTTTTCTGGTGGAACACATCATGGCTCCCTATATGGTCCTATATGTATATATTTCGTGACATCAATCCCCTGCAGAACATATTTTTAACATGAATTTACCAAAAGAGTGTTCAAGTTCATTTGAAAAATCATCACCATTACAAATGCAGTAAATTACAAGATCATTGAGTATCACCATCCACTGTTCAAAACCGTTTCATCTACTTGGTTTTCATATGGCTCATAAACATCTTTGCAAATATTATAAATTTAATTTCAAATATTCCTGTCTGTCTTGCCTCAATATCATACCTTCTGAATCTGCATGCGAGTATTTATTTTAAAATGGAGTCTCAATGCCTATGGATATGGTCATCAATTTCTTCTGAAGACATCTGTGGAAGAAATAGCCTTAACATGAGCTTCATTTCTTAATTGAATGTGAACTTAATCATAGATATAATCTAAACAGATGATGTGCTTTTATTTTCCTTACTCCTGCACTGCCTGATCTTGGAAGATTTAACATGTTTGACTTGCTTTTCAACTAGGGTGCTGGTGGAGTGCATGGTGGAATCCATATACCTACATTAATATGTTATGTTAGATGCCACACTCTCCTAGGTTGAAGATACTTCGTAAAAAAATAATAGTGAAATTAATAAAAAAATAAATAAATAAAAACCTGAATATGAAAATTAATCAAGACAGATCCAAATAAACAATGAATATTCCAATGAAAAGTAAAGCTACACGTTCTCTTCCTCTAACTTGTTCAGTACTTGTAATACAGATTAAATTTGTGTGGGCAGATGATGTAAACTATGGATCTGGTCCAATGTTATTTGGGAACAAAGAGCAAGCTGAATTTTCTCAACACAATTTTTGTGTAGTTTGTTATCAGATTGTCTAGATGTAGATCACACATCTGTTGAACAAAGATTTCCTCTCCCGTGCTGTAATGATGGCTGGAAACTAGGACTTAATGGCACATACTGTAGAAAGGTAATAGAGAACATAGAGACATCTCATTTAGCGCTTTGGGAATGAAGTCACAGTTGCCTTTTATTCTGATCACAACCAGACAGTTATATTGTTTCTGAGTTTAGTCTTTGTTTAGAATATTTAAAAGCAAAGTTTAGAATTAGAAGCAAAAATCTAAGGAACCCTTAACATTCAGACTAATGATTTGCAATGTCTGAACACAATGTTTGAAAAGAAACATGTATATCAAGGTTGAAAAGGTAGAAAGGGATCTATGAATTAATTAATGAGCTCTCTCACTCTATATATCGCTATTAAAGTAGTGCTTAAACGATACATAGCAGACAAATATACATTTAGACAGTCTGTCTGTTAAATAAATGCCAGTCCTTCAGGCTGAAAAAGAAGGATCAAAATATTCTGCAGTAGTTTGGCAGTGAGTCAAAAAGTTGTTTTTCATCTGACATCTAACTACTGTCCCCAACTGCTGTACAATACTGATAATGCTCTTACACTTACGAGGGCTGAACGGCAGACCTTGTTAAATAATATTATGTTTTTTCATTATATCTTAAATTTGATCAAATATTTTATTATATATCTCAAATTACTTTTTGCCTTTTCTTATATGTTGACATGGTAGAAGTGGTGTCAATGGGCAATGCTGTTGTGAAGGTGACCCTGCCTAAGGATGTGTCTTTGCATCTGTAAGTGACTAGTCACCTTAATCCTTCACACGGTATTCATGAGGTGCCATAAGTTTCTGCTACTCTAAGGATCATGCTGAAGTTTGAACAAATGGTTTGACTTAAGATCCGCAGCAGTAGTGTACACGTCATTTCTTCCTAATTTGTTATTAACTTTTGTTGCATGCCTAAAAGAAATAAAAGTTATTTGCCAGATTCAGATGCTCCTAAACAATTGTTATAAAGTATGAGTTTGTAACTGATCAACAAAGACTGTACTATCTTTTCTAATGCGTCAAGCAGGAAGCAGACGTGGAGCAGAAAAGTTCAGTAGATTTCTCGCTTTCAATGATTGGTCAGTCTATTGGTGTAATAAGCAGAATCCAGTGTTTATTAATAACTGGAATCTGTTCTGGGAGCATCCTAGGTTGTTTTGTCCTGATGGCCTGCACCCCAGCAGAGTTGGAGCGGAACTGCTGTCTGACAACATCTCCAGGGCGCTACAAGTGATTACCTAACGTAAGTACATCTTCCAACAATAACTACATACAGTATAATCAATGCTCAATTAATAATCCAACACCTGTAATACATACTATAGAGACTGTGTCTGTTCCCCGAGCTATACAAATATATAGAAACTCTCAGAAAGTCTATCTTCGAAACCTAATTAACATAAAATTAATCATATTGAATGCACAGCCAGCACCTTTGATCTGAAGCTAGGACTATTAAACATTAGATCTCTTGCATCTAAGGCTCTTATTGTTAACGACATCATTACTGATCAGGAATTTAATTTAATGTGTTTAATGGAAACTTGGATTAAACCAAACGAGTAATGCGAAGCATTAAATGAAGCCAGTCCTTCTGGATACAGTTATGTACATCAGCCTCATTCAACAGGTAGAGAGGCGGTGTTGGTCTCATCCATAGTCAAAATCTAGTCGCACACAAAAAGCTTATCATAAATTTAATTCTTTTGAAATTCTTTATACCAGTGTAAACTATGTAGCCAGAAACAATAAGGCAATTCCTCTATTTATTATTTACAGACCCCCAGGGCCATATACTGAATTTCTTAGAGAATTTGCAGACTTTATCTCAAACCTGGTTGTGTCTGTAGATAAAGCATTAATCGTCTGAGATTTGAATATTCATTTTGATAACCTGGAAGACCCTCTGAGAACAGCGGTTGTGTCAATCTTAAATTCAGTAGGGATTAATCAGAATGTAATTGGGCCTACTCATAATGGTGGTCACACTCTAGACCTCATACTAACATACAGACTTAGTATAGAAAATATTGTAAGTTTTCCGCAGTCTGAAGCTGTCTCAGACCATTATCTTATCTCATTCATAATACATATTGATCATAATATTTCCACCTCGCCTCGCTACCATGTTAAACGTACCTACACATCAGCTACTGCACCAAGCTTCATAAATATCCTCACAGAAACATCAATTAGATTTGGATCACCGTCAGATCCCATAGAACTCGATCAGGCGACTGAAAGCTTGGAGTCAACACTCCGCTACACGTTAGATAGAATGGCTCCACTCAAAAGAAAAATAATTATGGAGAAAAAATTAACACCCTGGTATAATGATCAAACGCGTACCTTAAAACAGACATCTCGACAATTAGAACGTAAATGGCGTCAAAGCAAACTGGTGATAGAGAGGGAGAGTGTACTGAAATACAGAAAATATCTTAGTGAAGCTAGAAAAATCTATTTCTCCACCTTAATAGGAGATAACAAAAAACAATTCTAGATTCCTTTTCAACACGGTAGCAAAATTAATTGGGAATAAAACCACTACAGAGAGAAACACTCAATCATTACATAGCAGTGAAGATTTCATGAAATTTTTCATTGATAAGGTTGAAAATATTAGACATGAAATACATGCCATTAAATTAAAACCGGACAGTACTGTAACAAACCCATTATATGACAACGTAGAAATATCAGATGATTGTTTAGAGTGTTTTGCTTCGCTTAGAGCAGAGGTGTCCAAACTTTTTGTAAAGAGGGCCAGATTTGGCTAGGTGAAAAGGTGTGGGGGCCGACCATTCAGCCTAACATTCTTTGAACCATTAACATTAAATTCAAATAAACTCTTTTTTCTTTTATTACTATTTTCTTTTTGAACAACAGAACAAATGATAGGCTATACATATTGAAAAGACTCATTGCATATTCAAAACTGTGGTTATGATAACAAAAAAAATCAATTCACTGAGATTTTAGAATTTATTCACCTCAAGACTAAACAATCTTGCCTGCACTTGTTAATGTGAAGGGTGATACTGACTTTTCTACTGCAGTAAATAAGCCAGGTCTGGCTCAAAAACAGTGGTTTTGATACGCAAGATGTTACGCAGGTGAGAGTCACCTAGTCTCGTCCTCATGCGGTTCTTGTTAATGTTCATAACTGAGAATGTCTTCTCGCACACGTATGTCGAGCCAGACAAGCTCAGCATTTTCTTAGCAAATGTTCGAATCTCTTGGAACCTGCCTTTGTCCAGCTGGCGGTAAAAGTTGACAAGAGGGAGCTGTTGGTGCCGACTGTGACATTCGGCGTCACACTGCAGCTCAATGAGCTCCAGCTGCAGGTGGTCTGGAGCGTCATTAGGGTCCACGAAAAAAACGTGATCTCCTTTTCAATATCTTTAAAATCCCGAAAGCGCCATCGAAACTCCTCAGCCAGAGATGAGATGTCTCCTCCTCATTTGTCCACCGATTTTGTTCTGTGGAAAACTGATTATTATTTCCTGTAGCGATGGGAAATGTTTTTATTGGGCTGTGTTTCTGACAGATGCCTTTGGAAAAGTAGCGGTTTGGTCCCAAAGGCTTTGATGTATGAATACAGTTGGCTTACCACTGCATTTTGCTCCTGAAGGCTCATGTTCAGCACGTTCAGATGTCGTGTTATGTCAACTAAAAATCCAAAATCAGCCAGCCAAACAGGATCAGATAGTTCTGGCATTGGTTGTCCCTTTTTTGCCAAGAATTGTCCGATTTGTTCCCTAAGAGAGTAAAAGCGCTGCAGTGCAGACCCCCGACTGAGCCATCTTATGTTGTTGTGATACACAACATCTCTGTATTCCACCTGGATGTCGAGTAGAAACTGTTGAAACTGACGGTGGCACAGGGCTTTGGAGCGGATATAATTAATAGTCTTTATCACCGGTTTCATGACGTGATCATATTTCAGATGTTGGGCACAGAGAACTTGTTGGTGAATAATACAGTGGAGTTTTATAGCTTTTCCTCCTTCTTCGCTGACTTTGTTACAGATTAGGGTTGATAATCCACTTCGCTCGCCAGCCATGGCCATCTGTAGTAATCCCAGTAAATTTATTCCATGGTAGTTTCAAGTCATCTACGGCGGAACAAAGAGAAACAAATAAATCTCTTCCTCTTGTTTGGTCCTTAAGGCTCTGGAGGTCAAGCTCTTCACTCACGATCATTTCACTGTCCACACCTCTCAAAAAAATCAGCAACTGAGCGGTGTCAGATGCAAAAATATTTTGGAACCTTTAAAAATAATTTGTGTGTTTCTATAACTTTGACTTATAGTTTATATGACTGCTTACTGTCATAAACCCATACGAGGAAATAAAAGTAAAAAATTTGACTCCAGATCAGGATTGGGTAAAGACATACTGGTGATCTGATCAATATTATATATACACCCTCTCTGAGGATCATGTTGGTATGTTCCCAAGTCAAAGTACTGTAGAACTCCTAAGCACTAGGTCACTTCATCATACTCTTTCCATACCATCGTGCTCTTTGCCTGACAAAGAAACTCACATTCTATGTCAAAACATATTTGACAGTTGGGGTCTAACTCTAAAATCACCAGATACCAAACCTACAACAGTTTTGTCTTGTTGCCATCACAAAATAAAAATGCTTAAAACTTAAGTACTGTAGTCACGGAGGGTGTGAACATTTGTCCCTCTACATTAATGGTAGGGGATCCTTATAGACTGTGGAACAGAAATGTACTCAGTGTCTCCACCGATTTATTTCACATTGAAGTACAACCGTTTATTTATTATTTTTTACCATTATGGACGATACACCCGTTTCTTTTAAAACACCATCTTTAAATGTTTTTCTACCTACTAAATAAAACCCTTGGTCTTAAGACACGTTCTTTGGAGTTGTTGACGCCCTGCTCAGGGTTAAACAACAACGTCTTTACTATATCTTCATGAATAAATTGACAAACTAACATCTTGGGTTTTTTTCTTGGAGCAGAAGTCAGGTTCTCTCTCATTTCAACAGGTCCTGTTGGTGAATACACAGGATTCCTCTAGGGGGTATTAGGATTTCTCGGAGCAGACATTGTAACAGATAGTTGCAGAGTTTCTTCAGTGTTTTAACTACAGCTTCTTAACCATTATTTAAGCACTGAGATGCACGACTCTCTCCTTAATTCATTAACATAAACACATTTGTAAGCATTCTGGTCAGCAAAACCCCCAGAAATCACACGTCTCTCTCTCACACAGACAGACAACTGCAAGGAAAGATCACACATTCAGATCAAACAGTGTTACAGAGGTCATGAATTTACACGACTTGACTGTCAGCCAGTGGGGACATGGGATGTCAAAGCATACACAAAATCGTATGTATTTAGCTGCAGTTCTGTATAAATATCCTTGTTGGCAAACCGTTTTCAAAAATATTGTTTATAGTTAAAGGTTTATGTTTAGAATGTATGTAAAAACATTTTTGACATTTCTTTAGCTATATCGATGGTTTATCTGTTTCAGGGGTTTTATTTCAGTAAATGTTTATTCAAAGTCACGCCGTTCTCCCAAACACGTAATCAACAGTTGTTTTCATTTATTTCACAAGCAAACATTCTGCTCTTATATATTCACATTCAACCATCATGCTTTTCTAACAATATGTTTACACGTACAAAATAACCCAGCTGGACGTGCCTTTAACACCTCCCTAGGGAGGCGCCCAGGGGGCATCCTTACCAGGTGCCCGAAATGTCATTTGTTATTAAATTAAAAATTGCAATTGTTGGCAAATTGTTGTGTTCTATGGTGAATATATTTGAGCGTAAGTGGTGCTTGCTGAAGAAGTCTAACAGGAAGGGGATCTGCAGTATGAACTCCTGAACGTTGATTGTTAATCAGGGAGTAAAATACACAATGTAGATCGTGCTATAATGAATACTCATTGTCTAAATGCTCTAATGGGGATTATACTGAAAACCTTTATCTAGAATTCAGAAACCTAATAAAACACGTTACTGTGGTTCTGAGGACTTGTTTTGATCAAACACGGAAACCACAATGATACTAAAACCACATGTCCTGAACAGGAAATAACCAACAACTGGGTAAAATACAATCGATTCTTTTTTTTCTGAACTGAGACACAAGATCTCACTTAATATTCTCATCTGCTATGTTCAGTGAGGAGTAATAACAAAATGCTGTAATGTTTAATATGTCTATTATAATTCTATAATTTCTTAGAATTAATTTGCAGTCAGGTTTAACAGACCGTATAAAAATCTTTTTTTTTTTTTTTTTTTTTACAGGGATTAGAAGAAAGATTTAACCCTCCATCAGAATCTGATCATTAACATTTAATCTCTCTTCAAATAAAAATATAAATAAAGTTCAAGATCTGTCTTGTTTTGTGGACTCAGATTTATATGTATGACTTTCTTCTTCCGGTCAGTAAATATCGCCACCAACTGGCACCATTCTGCAATGAGAAGCATTTTAAAGTGGGCAGAAAAATATATCAAGAAAGTGTAGAATAAAGAAGGTAAATAACTTCCTAACAATAAGATGTAGTGGCTTTAGCCCTGAGGTTACTACAGTATTTTATTAAATTAATCTGGATTAATTACAGGGAAGAAATAATTACTTTCCCAAAAAACAAGACCTTGATGTTAGCTGACTAGCAAACTGTCACATTAGCCTAGCGTGTGTTAGCTGACTAACTCCACATCAACTTACTGGAAGATCCACAATTTATTCACAAAATTAAGGAGTGATTGTATGAAAATATACATATCGTATGAAATGCTTTCTTTTTCTCTTTTTTTGACCTCAGGATTGTTTCGTAGGTTAGCTCACTGATGTATTATTGTGCTAATGCTAGCTCTCCAAAATTTCTGTAACACTGATATCGTTTATCATCATTTTCACATTTATGAATAAAAGTTGTCCTGAGAAGACCATCAGCCTGATCTCAAACCCGCTTCTGAAGTTTATTACTCGATCAGACCCGCTCCTTTTCACTGTTCCTGTGTGAGAACAACACCATTAAGAAATATAATCAACCATTTTGTGAATAAACTACTGCAAAAGAGAAATTTACCACAGAACTCACAATATCTCTCTCTCTCTCTCTCTCTCTCTCTCTCTCTCTCTCTCTCTCTGCGCATAGGCGGTGATGGAGTGAGTGTGGTGTGTGGAGCGCGTGTGAATGGTTTGGTGTTTTGCCAAAGTTTTCTGCGAGTGTGTTTTCTTTTTCTTTTCTTTAATTTAATTTATTGAATGTTAAGTTATTGAGTTAACGTGGTGGAAGTTGTGAGTGGGTGAAGGTGAGCGGGACCACAAAAGTATCGTCAGGTGTGTACCGGAGAATGGAGAACAGGTGGAGGAGGTTCTGCTAGTGCTGGGAGAGCAGGTCGGGAGTGAAAACATCTACTCCACCTCCCGAATGAACAAAGCAGTGGTTATTTTCCTACAGAACGAAAGATTCGCCAACACGCATGTGTAAAAGTGGAATATGCTGAAAGGTGATATGCTATATGTTACCCCTCTTTCTGCCCCTCTTTCTGCCCCTGCGACACGAGTCATTATTTCAAACGTACCCCCCTTCATCAAAGACGAGCTGATCATGAAGGAGCTGGCCCGCTTCGGAAAACCCCGTGACTGATATTTCGCTCGGCTGTAAGAACTCTGTGGTGAAACACGTCCTGTCTTTCCGGAGGTTTATATGTTTATTAACACCC
The DNA here is from genome assembly GCA_012411365.1 of Ameiurus melas. Taxonomy (NCBI): domain Eukaryota; kingdom Metazoa; phylum Chordata; class Actinopteri; order Siluriformes; family Ictaluridae; genus Ameiurus; species Ameiurus melas. The sequence continues at coordinate 27,699,717 of CM022764.1, read as the reverse complement.
GAGACCAAACACTGGATATTAACTTCAAGTCGGTGAAAGCAGCTACACTGTCTTCACCACCACCGAACGCCTGAGGTGTTTTGTGTGTGGGGAGATCGGGTATAAATGGCTGAGCTGCCCACGCAGAGTGGTGCAGCCAGGGAGCTCCGGGGGCGACACGGCCGGGGTACAGCAGCAGCAGCAGCAGCGCAGAGACAGCCAGTGGGGGAACACCAGAGAACAGGAGCCTGGGGCAGAGGGGGTAACGACACACCAAGGACACAGCAGGAAGAGGTCAGTGAGGAGCACACCACCACTAAAATAATCACAGCACCCAGTGATAACACTGACACTGTGCCCATGATAGTAATAAAACCAACACCGCAGACAGCACTCATAGAAAACCCTACACTGCTATCACTGTCGGAGATAGTGACTCCACACAACAGAAACAGAAGAACCCACCGGACAAGAACATTGAGAAAAATAAAACTGAACTGGAAACAATAAGGGATGGACAAGGTGGAGGAATCGTCCAAACAACCACAGAACAATGTTGAGATGTTGGAAGACTTGGGTCCAGAGTGCAGTGCAGGAACTACAGGAGAGGAACCCCTCACAGACATGGAGGAGGAAGACGTCACCTCAGATCAACCACACACTTTTAACTGTCCAGATCAACCTGAAGCTGTTCTACACCACAGAACAGATCAAACCAGTGTCTAGAACTGACTAAAGGAAAACGAAATATCATACTGACTAATTTCTTCCCGGACTGGAGAAACTTCATCAAATCTGTACAACACACCATGGGCGTATTGTCACCATGGAGACGCTACAGAATGAGGAAATGGACAGCAGCCGCAAGATGACAAAATGACACAAATTGATGTACAGTCAATTGGTGGTGGTGGTGGTGGGGGGTTCTATAGGGTTCTTCTTTTAAATAAATAAATAAATAAATAAATAAATAAATATGTAAATATGTGAATATACCAGAACTGATGTATTAAATGTGTTAAAAAGTCAAGTTTCTCTCTCTCTCTCTCTCTCTCTCTCTCTCTCTCTCTCTCTCTCTCTCTCTCAGAGTTTCGCATGCTTGTGTTGCCTAGTAACGCAGAGGTTCAGGGTTCGAGCGGTCCTCACGCGCTGCTGTCCCTCAGTGAAGTGGTGTTTCTGTGGTGAATGGAGACACAGTGTACCATGTTTTAGGAGAGAGTAAAAATAAACACCCAGAATCCAAATAAGAAATAATTCTTCTGTGAAGTTTCACCTGAATCACACAAGGGGCTCTGACATCTCCACTGAAGGATAGAATTCAGATTCAACACTCATATTTTTTCTTACTAACTTTTTTACACAGTGTACTGAGACTGTCATCCAATCAGAGTGGGGCAGGCTGTAGTGCTGCTTTCTCATTGGTCAGCACAACACGGACAAAACTAAAGGGTTCTAAAACATTGTTTTATTTGTTTGTTTATTTATTTATTTAACTTTAGATCAACACAAGTTAGATTTCTGTATTCCTCTGTCACTGATGCTTGAAATAATCCACATTTGTGCGATTCAGTATGAACATCATGTATAAATATCATCAAAATTCTTCCATAACACCACGCCCTTAAATAACCCTGCTGAGAAAGTAGATCCCTCACCTACACGCTTCTTAACTGTGAAGAAGTAATTTTACAATACAGTCTGGATCTGAGATTAAAATCCTCTTCATCAATAAAATTTAACTATTTTAATTTCTCTAAAGATCCTTTCACATGTCTTTTTACATGTATATTATCTGTGTTCGAATATCATCTATGGTCATCTCTCTAATTAAAGAGACAACTTTTATATTCTTTAACCCTTTATACACTGAATAAATTCACTCCGTCCAGTAGGTGGCAGTAAAAGGATACTGTACATGTGCTACACTCCTGTATTACTGTAGTCTACACCTCTAACATACAGTGAAGATAAATCACATCAATACTTTAACACTTTATTTACATCACAAGACTTTATTTATAATGTACATTTTAATCACAGGTAACATCTTCACAACAACCTGTGTGTGTGTGTGTGTGTGTGTGTGTGGGCATGTGTGAACGTTTTCCTAGATTCATTGTTGAACAATTATTTAAAAATTGAAGTTTAAGATAACACGCTTTTGGGGACAGAACAGGAAGTCATTAATCTTCAGACCACACGGATTATTAGTGAGTACTTGATGTATGCGAGGTCGATGGGATCGTAGCAGGTTCTCTGCTGATTCTGATCCTCATGCTGCTGATGTTTTCTGGGCCGTCAGGAGACACTGGTGTAAGTCACAGAGGTCAAATCAGACCGGTGCAGGTCCACTTCCTGCAGAGAGAAACATCTGATAATGTGACATTATTAGTCTGCTTTAATAGTGACATGATCTCAGCGCTGACTTCCATCAACTACATTTCATCATTTCATGGTTTTTCTGGTACCTTCTCGTTCGAGTCCCCAGTGGAAGAACACTTATCTGAAAATTAAGAGAATTTAACATAGACAAAGACGAGAATCTCAAAAATGTCAAACACACAGATTTCACTACACAGCTTTTTACAATAACTAACGTTTTCATTACACATTCATTCTGCACTCGTGTATAAGGGCTGCTGTACGGCCTGGAACAACAGGAAGTGTCATAAATAAAGGGAAGTGTGTGTGACAGGGTGAACGGTGTAAATGTTGGTCTTCAGGATGTAAGTTCTCACCTTGTAGTGTGGAACAGTACAGAGAGGAGCAGATGATGCTTATTGACACAAAGACCGCACACACACATGATAGGATTATAATAATAATTCCACAGAGTGCAGGACCTACAGACTGCTGTGTGTCTGAAAGATCAGTCTCATGATGCTGATCAGCTGAAACACAGAGGAACACAGAGATATCAGTAAAGTATCTGAGAGGAAAGTGTATCAGATGACATTCTGATATCTTTTAGAACTTTAATTTAGTGTTAAACACACAACCATCAGACTGTCACTTATACACTGTGTAACAATAAACAACAACAACAACAACCGATAGAAAAGTCTTTTCTTTTCTGTTGTATTAATCATCACAATAGTTTCAGCTCACCACATCTGTACTGATATCTCTCGTTATATTTTTCTTTTATTAAGATTTCTCTCAATCATGGATTTGGGACATGAGTCACTATTTGAAACACTTTTCTCCTCCACACTGAACTGATCTTCTCACAGTTCAACAACATTCTCAACACTGCTCTTTAAAGTGTGGCTGAACAAAATAAAGAACCCTTGAAGACAATGAAGCGAGAGGAAATAATGTCCAGATTAGCAGAACTTTAAAAAGTCTGGAGTGTCAGGTGCACGAGATTTTACTGTTTGTTCATAAAAATAATCCTTGAAATAATTCACAAGATGATAGAAATAATATTATGAAAAATAAACACACGAACTAAAACTAAATCAAATAGCAATAATCAGACTGAATAAAGTATTGGCACCCACCTGTAAAGTTCAGTCTGATGGGTTTCCCGTACTGAATGTGTGTTGCGTCGTTTCGACCTCCACAGAAATAAAATCCCAGATCTGTCTCTCTAACTCCAATAATCACTAAACTGACTGAACTGCTGCTTTCTGTTATATCAAAGTGACTCTCGTTCACATTATAACGGAGGGAAAACGTTTTCTCTAGTTTCAATTTTTCAGCAGATATCAGCAGCTTCACCTCCTCAGATCTCAGTCGATACCACGATATCTCAGAATAATTAGTGATGTTACAGAGCAGGGTGATGTTCCCTCCAGGATGGACAGATACATGATCAGTTGAAGCGATCTCAAGGAGACACGGTGTAAAGAAACCTGAAGGAACAACAAGAGAGCAGATTCATCTTCACTGTCCAAACCAGCTATAGTGCATTAATACATTCAGAGTCCTGAACATTACTCACACTTTCACAGCTACAGCGGCTAATAACAGTCTTTTATAGTTTACTATCTGATCATCTGCTAATGTGTGTATGAACTCACCAAACAGCATCTGTAGAAGAATTGTAGACAGGAGTTTGGCCATTTCTCACACACTCCCTCCAGCGCTCTGAGGACAAGTGCTGCTGTTTCATATCTGGTTTTAGCCACACGGTCCTACATCCTGTTCTGTATTTTGTCAGTCCAATAATCTGCTCACATCACTGGTGTTCTTCTTAGACGGAGCACACAGATCCGAGCACATTCATCATTTTATCAGTTTAATTTCTTTACACGATCCACCAACAATGCTAACATGAACATCCTAGCAGGCTGAAGGGAAAAACATTTTACCACAATAAGACCCTGAGCGTATGTCAGAAGAGGGACAGATCCATGCCAGCAGAATAAATAATACATCATATTGTTTTAACTGATATTTAGCTGCAATATGCAGAAAAGTTTGGATTTATATGCAACATCTGAGTATAAATACTGAATACTGAACGATTTTGACCATGACTTAGTCATCTGAGACAGATTTTGAGAATATTTTGGAGTGTGCAACTGAAGGACCGTACATGAATCAAAAAATCCCATTCTGCAACAGAACTGGTGCAGACAACCTCAGAAAAAAATGCCGGAAGACAGCATCGGCTCTTTTTAAACAGGACTTGTAACAATAACTGAAGAAATTTTTACATTTTTCAAGGTTTAAACAAGAAAACAGTTGTCATGGCGTTTGAAACCTTTTTTGTAATCTACATCATGCCTTACCCGGCCGAGCTAACAGCAACGTATTGACCTCAGCCTGTTAACATTGCCCACATTAAATGACTAATTCAGTTAACTTTCCTGATATGCTTTTTAATTAACTATCTGTTTTGTCCATCATTACCAGCGGTGTGAAACTGGGGTAAATTTGTGTTGGTGTAGTGAGGTGTGCAGCGATTAGAAAGCCACCCTTGTTGACTAAGTGGTCAATGAGCTCTCTTCCTAACTTAGTATATAAGCTGTGGTTTATGTCTCATGGAATGTGCCATGGTCGAGAACGCGCCCCTTCCTTTCATTGCTACAGATTGCAGAGGTATGTGCTGTTAGCTTTGTCGCTTAGCTGTTTGATGCTAGTTGTCCGCTTATTGTGTGATTTCTTTGTTTAGAGTGACGTTGGGCTACCGAGACTGCAAGTGTGGGGTGATGCTTGCTCTCAGCGGGTTCCCCAGCGCACCCCACATTCCCTCACACGTTTTGCTGGGGGGAAGCAGTCTTCCACTTCTGCACATCCGGAAAACTAGTGCCCCCGGGCCTCAGAGCCATCACTCGGTTGGGGGTCTTATTGGCTCCGTATTGTCAAAAGGTTCAGTTTCCACATCTTGTTTGATGTCTTCCTGTCCTCATGTTCTTCCGTCTATCGGTGGAGTGCCAGTTTCCTGTTTGGTTGATACAGGCTCGATGGTCTCAACTATTACGGAAAGTTGTTTTCTGCAGCATTTTGAATGATGGGTTCAGGAGCGACTTAGGTCATGTCAGTGGCTACAGCTTTGTGCTGCTAATGGTTTGTCCATTCCTTATCTTGGTTACATGGAGCTGGACATTGAGCTTTGTGGCCAAGTTATTACAAATTGCGGGTGCTTTTTGTCAAAGACCCTCCTGGTGGCTTGTGTGATCGGATTCCGGGGGTTCTCGGAATGAATGTTCTGAATCGATGTTACCAGGAGCTGTTTGGTTAACATGGACCTGCTCTCTTTTAGTTGCCTGATGTGTTAACAGCTCCACACTTTGTATCACAGGCTCTACAACATTGTTGTGACAATGCTACTTTAAGTAATGTAACTCGTATTGGTAGGGTACAGGTGCAGGGTCGTAGGCCTTGTTGCATTCCAGGGGGCATGTTTAAGTTTGTTCCAGTCATGCACTCAGATGAATATTCTAATGGAGCTGTACTTTTTGAGCCTCCCGAGTCAGGGTTGCCTGCGGGGTTGCTAGCTTCTCCAGCAGTAGTGCAGGTAAGCCAAGGGACAGCTTATATACCTGTGGTTAATGTTGGAATAACTGATGTCATGCTTTACCCTCGTTCCATGCTTGGCACATTAAGTGATGTTTACGTGATGTGTTTGCCCGCAGGTATTTCTGAGGTTCAGCCAGTTGTGGCCATGGTCGGGTCTCAGAATGCAGAGGTGCGACTTACTGTGCAGGAGCAGGTGGAGGCAGTGGACCTGTCGATTTTATCAGTGGAAGAGCAGTGTCAGGTGAGAACTTTGCTCTACAAGTTTCAGCCAGTGTTTTCTACCCAGGAGTGAGACTTGGGTTGTACCACTTTAATTTCTCATGATATTCCCTTGTTGGATGAGACGCCGATTCAGCAGCGTTTGAGACGGATACCGCTATCAGAGTTTGAGGTGGTAAAGGCCCATATAAATCAGTTATTGGAAAGTGAGATCATTCGGGAAAGCTGCAGTCCATATGCTTCGCCAATTGTGTTGGTCAAAAAGAAAGATGGAAGTTTGCATATGTGCGTAGACTACCGCCAACTTAATGCTCCCTGACTAGTGCTTGTTGGTTCTCATCTCTAGATTTAGCCAGTGGTTATAATCAGGTTCTAGTCGCAGAGAAAGATCGGTTTAAGACGGCTTTCTGTACACCTTTTGGACTCTTTGAGTGGAACCGTATGCCCTTTGGCCTGTGTAACGCCCCAGGTACCTTTCAGAGGTTAATGGAGAGGTTGTTTGGGGACCAACAGTGCAAATCCTTACTTTTATATCTGGATGATGTTATCGTATTTTCTGCCTCTGTAGCTCAAAATTTGGAGCGCTTGGAGGTAGTCTTGAGTCGGTTAGGATGTGAAGGACTTAAGGTCAAGTTAAGTAAGTGCGTGTTCTTCCAAAGGGAAGTGATGTATTTGGGCCATGTCATATTGGCTGGCGGGGTAGCACCTGATCCTGCAAAGATTGAGGCTGGGAAAAAAAATTCCATGAAATTGGAGTTTGTGGCGCTCAAGTGGGCCATCAGTGAGAAGTTTAGGGAGTACCTACTGAGTCAGAAGTGCATTGTCTATATTGATAATAATCCCCTTAGCCACCTGGCATCTGCTAAACTGGGAGCTACTGAGCAAAGTTGGGCTGCTCAATTGGCCTCTTTTGATTTTGAGGTTCGGTATCGGAGCAACCATAATGCTGATGCCCTCTCTAGACAGAATCAGTTTTGCCAGGAGACACGGGAGAGTTTCTTGCCAGGGACTGTTTTTCCAGCTGTGTTGAGGTGGAGTCAGGACCGGTAGTAAAGGTTGATCAACTGGTGATCACAGCATTGCCCAGCTTTTCCTGTGAGGACCTGAGTGTGCTACAGGAGGTGGATCCTGATATTCAGAGGGTTTTGGCATATTGGGAGCAGGGGTTATATCCCAGCTTTTAAGAGCGTCAACAGCTCCCCAAGACTGTGTTGACTTTGCTTCGGCAATGGGACCGTCTCATAAAAAAAAGGTTTGTAGTCCTTTATCGCTGTGTGTCACGCCCTGACGGCGGTGAGGAGATGCTACAGTTGATTTTGCCTGTGGCTTTAATCCGTGATGTATTGACCCAGTTACATCAACATCACGGACATCAGGGTGTTGAGCGTACTACTGAACAAATACATAACTGGTGTTATTGGCCAGGGATGTATGCAGAGGTGGCACAGTGGTGTCGGGAATGCGAGCGATGTCAGCTGGCTAAAGACGCTCGACCACTTGCTCGGGGCTTTATGGGTCATGTCTTGGCCTCCAAGCCTAATGAGATTTGGCTATTGATTTCACAATGCTTAAGCCTTCTCGTTCTGGGCATGAGAATGTTTTAGTTTTAACAGATGTGTTCAGTAAATATACACTAGCCATCCCAACTAGGGACCAGCGGGCTGAGGCAGTTGTACAAGCGTTGGTTATTTTTTTAGGTTCGGGGTCCCAGGTTGTATCTACTCTGACCAGGACCAGAATTTCGAGTCTGCCCTTATGAAACAACTCTGTAGGTTTTACCGGATTGAGAAATCTTGGTCAATGCCCTATCATCCAGCTGGTAATGGCCAATGCGAACGGTTCAATTGAACACTTCATAACCTTTTGTGCACTCTCCCTGCTTCCAGGAAGCGGGATTGGAAATCTTGTCTCCAGCAGATTTTGTTCTGCTATAATACCACCCCCCACCAAGCCACAGGTGAGTCTCCATATTTCCTGATGTTTGGTCAGAAACCTAGACTCCCTGTTGATTTCCTATTGGGGAGGGTTCAGGAACCTGGTGAGAGGGGAGTTCATGAGTGGATTGTAGAGCATCAAGCAAGGATGCATGTGGCATTTGAGGGGGCATGGGAACATTTGAAGGTTGCGGCTGAGTGTCGTAAGAAGCGGCATGACCCACACGTTTGTGATCCACCATTGAGGGAGGGTCAATTGGTTTACCTCCGGGATCATAGTGTGAGAGGGTGTCATAAAATCCAGGACCTGTGGAGCTTAGTGGTGTATGAGATTGTGAGGGCACCGGAAGATGGAGGGTGTGTGAATGCCGTGGCACCTGTACATCTGTTTTTCTCCCCCAGGGCCAGCCTAGATAAGGTGTGGGAGCTCTGCGAAGAACAAGATGAGCCACAGCAGGGCAACATTCTAATGTCCACCACCTTCCACGAGCAGTGGAGAATGTAAGAGATGCAGCATGTGTTCCAGGGTCTTCATTTAGTATTAGTTCAGAGTTGTTTTGGTATTAGTTCAGGCCTTGGGAATGATGCCAGTGATTTTGTAACCCATCGTTGGGGCGACGATGCAAAAGTAGGGGGTAGAATGTAGTTAGGTGTGCAGCGAATAGAATGCCACCCTTGTTGACTAAGTGGCCAATGAGCTCTCTTCCTACCTTAGTATATAAGCTGTGGTTTATGCCTCATGGAATGTGCCATGGTCGAGAACGCGCCCCTTCCTTTCATTGCTACAGATTGCAGAGGTATGTGCTGTTAGCTTTGTCGCTTAGCTGTTTGATGCTAGTTGTCCGCTTATTGTGTGATTTCTTTGTTTAGAGTGACGTTGGGCTACCGAGACTGTATGTGTGGTGCGCTGCTTGCTCTCAGCGTGGTGTGTCATCAAGGCTCCCAACTGTGTGGCACAGTCATTTAACGTAGCCCCGGTCGGAGCGCCAGCTGTTCCTGCTATAACTATTAACAAAGCTATCGTATGATTTTCGTATGTTGCCATGGATGAGGCAATAGAGGTGGTAGACCCCCTATAACACCACCAAGACTTATTGCCTCTTCTGGCCCAGATGTTGTTGTAACCTCACCACCCTCAGTGAATCCCCAGCAGGAAAGATCACACAGAAAAAGGAAAAGGGCTGGAATTGGGGAACTGATCATGGAGATGGAGAAGAGGGAAGCTGAGAAAGAAGTAGCTTAAAGGGATGAGAGAGAGGAAAGAAGAGAAAGGGAGAGACAGGAGAGGTGAGAAGTGGAGAGAGAGAGAGAGAGAGAGAGAGAGAGAGAGAGAGAGAGAGGTGCGGTGCGGTGCGGTGCAGTGGGTGCAGTGTACAGAGAACTGTGGTAAAGTAGTAAGTTCCCATTTCAGTGGACTGAAGTGGTTAAGATGATGCTGACTGAAAGGTTGTGAGTTCAAATCCCAGCTGTAGAAGCTTGGCCTTAACCCTCAACTGCTCAGTTATATAAATGAGACAAATGTAAGTCGCTCTGGATAAGGATGTCATAAAAATTAAAGCAGAAAAAGTTTTATTTTCTGTGTTCAGCATTAAGTAGGCTGTAGGGGAAAGAGTTCCTGAATTTGTTAGCGTGATGGTGAAGACTACAATGGACACCTACAATGGAGATAGCTTTTGGAAATGCATAGTAACCCCATATACAGTCATTGATGGTATCATTTGAAGGCTTAAACACTCAATTTTAATCAGAATCACATCAATGTTGTATTTGTTACATAAAGTAGCATGATGGAGAATAAACATCATGCATTCATTCCACTGTATATGGATAAGAAAAAGCATTTAAATTAAGATAAATTATGCGCACAGTGGCTTAGTGGTTAGCAAGTCTGCCTCACACCTCCTGGGTCCGGGGTGCGATTCCCGCCGAGGCCGTGTGTGCAGAATTTGTATGTTCTCCTCATGCTGCGGGGGTTTCCTCCGGGTACTCTGGGTTCCTCCCCCAGTCCAAAGACATGCATGGTAGTTTGATTGGCGTGTCTAAATTGTCCATAGTGTATGTCCAGGGTGTACCCTGCCTTGTGCCTGATGCTTCCTGGGATCGGCTCCAGGTTCCCCGCGAGCCTGAGGAAGGAATAAGCGGTTGAAGATGGATGGATCAAATGTACCCCAGGGTAAATAGGTTAATAGCATAACATTTTAGTCTGAACAAGTTTGAAAAATTGAACAATCACACAATCAACAATCAGAAGAACTGTGGCTAGATACACATTCACACACAGCCCATGGCAGTGTGAAAGTTGTTGGTGGATGCCACTTCTGGCGAACACTGCAGCTCCGAGATCCCCTGGTGATTAGAGATTTTGGAGTGCAACAACACGCAACAACTTCTTTCATGAAGGCAGGACTTACTTGGAGCACCAGCATGTTTTGAGCATCCCAAAGGCTCGCGGAATAATGTTCTGTGCACGAGACACCTTCCTGCAGGAGAGTACAGCCTGCCTGTGTACACAGGGCTGTTCTTCACCACCCTGGCATCATGAACAGACCCAGGGTACCCAAAAAAGATTTCCATGAAATTCCCCTGGTGGTCGGTGATGTCCTACAACTGGACTGAGTGGAACAGCTTCCTACTGAAATAACATTGGGAGTTATTTGCTGGTGGTTTAATTCGGATGTGACAGCTGTCTATTGCGCCACCTGCCACACAGAACGATGGAGACCCGGCCAGCTGTGCAAAACCTGCACCAACTGCCTCCAGGTCATCTGCACTGGGGAAAGCAATCACTCTCCGCAATTTGGAATTGGACTTTAGGGCAGTGATGAGGGCCGTGATGGACTACCGAGAAAGCCGTAGTTCACAACGAAGGTCAGTTGCCTCATCAAAATACAGCTGCAGGATTGGCATAGCTGTGTTGAGGTAGCAGTAGTATGTGGGACTCACAGTCTGTAAATATGTACATAGTTTGTTAGAATAGTTAATTTGAATGAATTTGCTTTTTTGTAATAATTTAATCTTTCATTTTTATTCAAATTTACTGAATTCTTTAATTCATTCATTATTATTTTTTACTTGCCTATAGATGCATACATTTTTATTTGCTGTGTTTGGTTAGTGTGAATGTGTTCTTTCATTCATTCATTCATATATATATCATGTGGTATGGCAAATACAGTAAATAAATTCATTTCAATTCGTTGGCATTTGTCATTATTCTGTTAACAAAGCCCTTTGTGTGAGTCAAGGAACCAAATCTGAGGTAAATTTTAATCAGATAGGTGCTAATACTTACATTAATAAAGGGAGGCTGTGGATCAGGTGGTAGAGCAGGTTGTCCACTAATCGTAGGGTTGCCGATTTGATTCCCGGCCCACATGACTCCACATGTTGAAGTGTCCTTGGGCAAGACACTGAACCCCAAGTTGCTCCCAAGTGTGTGTGTGTTTGTGAATGGGTGAATGCGACACAGTGTAAAGCACTTTGGAAAAAAGCACTATATTAGTGCACCATTTATTTACTTATTTACCCAAAAAAGCCTTTTGTGAAGTCGTGATCTCCGAGCAGCTGCCCAGTGTGTCCGCTGTGCTGTACTCACAAACACTGTAAAAACTTAGATGAAAACTGTGAGAATTATATAAATCATTGTCATTGTCATTATAGTGGTTGCTTTAATCTGGGGGTCTCTTTAAGATTTTTGTGTTTATGATGAGGTCAACGGTCACATGACAATGCCAACATGGTGGATGTAGTATGTCCAGGATTGTATTCATACTACACACACATACTGATTAGTACGTACTGTTACAATGGCCGTGCAGTAGGTATTGTCACAGTACTCGATTTCAGATGCAGCCTTTGTCTTCATTATGTTGTCTTTGTTCATTGTCAAGCAACTTGTTCACAACGATGGTCAGCTGCCTCATCAAAATACAGCTGCAGGATTGGCATAGCTGTGTTGAGGTAGCAGTAGTATGTGGGGCTCACAGTCTGTAAATATGTACATAGTTTGTTAGAATAGTTCATTTGAATGAATTTCCTTTTTTGTAATAATTTAATCTTTCATTTTTATTCAAATTTACTGAATTCTTTAATTCATTCATTATTATTTTTTACTTGCCTATAGATGCATACATTTTTATTTGCTGTGTTTGGTTAGTGTGTATGTGTTCGTTCATTCATTCATTGCAAATGTACATTATTTCATTAGACTTTATGATTTTATAAGTATATAAATGTTTTATTGACATAATATCATAATTTATCGTGTATGTTTTTAATTAAATCAGATTAAATTGTTAGAGGGGAATATGGTCATGTTAAAATGAACCTCACATGTTACAATGTGACCCACCTATGGGGCAAGTTCTAACATTTCACTTCTCTTCTTTCTGGTTAAATAAAGAAAACTGTATATGTATTATTTATATAAATAAGACAAAATATTTGTACCAGACATTTATAAAATTAATGTAAAAAAGAAAAAGAAAAATGCTTTGAACGCTAAGTACATTTCCACAAATGTGTTAGGTTGTGTCCCGCTCTCCTCTCCACACCTCAACAAAAAAGCCAATTAATCATGTTAAATATTCTTAAAGGGAATTGAGAATACAGAAACTGAGGAAGATGTTTTGCATGAAAGAGTAATGACACCATGCAGTTCTGTGGAGATGTCAATAACCACACACTGTGAACAGG